>CAMZMU010000074.1:98831561-99283156 GCA_947311845.1 Poa pratensis
TTTGTGGACTTCTCTGTAATGTTGCCGATCTGATGTTTATCCTCTTTCGCCCGCAAAAAAAAAAAAAACAAGGGAATTAAAACGCGAAAGGCAGACAAGAACACGCCACCCATCCGAGAATGACCTTGCGTTCTTGTCGCCGGTACGAAAATAAACTGGGTTAAAACTACAATGTCATGCAAATATCTGCACTAGTATTAAATGGGAGAAATTTCTGCCATCCTTCGTTCATCGCTAACGATGAACTATCGAGCTAACATGGGCCGGCCCAACTGTGCGCTCTAACGCAATGCTTCCTTCTCGCGTGGAGCCGCTCGCGGTCGCGGCTAGGGTTCCGGCTTGCCAGCTCACGCCCGCCGCCTCGACCTAGGTCCGCCAAGGATGTGCCACGCACCAACCTCCGGGGCTCAGACGCACTCCCCATCCACGGCCGCCGCCTCGAGGTCGCCATTGACGCGCTCCCCTCCGACCCCTCTCCTCCCTTGAACGGCGGCGCCCCATAACCCCTCCTCCCCGTACCTCGTCGTCCATCCACGCGGCACCGCTAACACCATTCTTCCATTGCCCCACCGCTGTCACCCTGAAGCACCGCTCCCCTGCTTGGCATTTCAGGACCTTGACGTCTCCTTTCTAGGTCGCTGTTGGCTTCTTTCCTTCAAGACCCTCCACCACCTCCTGTACCACAGCGCAGCCACCCCCAAAAACTGCATCACCGCGCCGCAACCTGAAGATGGTAGCTGGGCCCTCCTTTAATTGGCATGGTTCTTCCTTCTATGTGGTGTTTGATTGTCGAACTGCTCTTATTTGATTCGTGAACTCATCTCCTTCTGTATACATATGCAAGATTTATGACAAAATGGCGTGGACACAGGAATTTCGGGGGTAATATTCAGAAATAAATTTTCTGGTATGATTTTCAATTACTGTTGCCTCAACAGGCTGTAGAAAAGACTATGTGAAAACATGCTTTCTGAATTGGTTAGGAGAAATGTCATGTTTGGCCTACTTCATTGGAATAGCAAACTGGTAGCTTGCAGTTTTTGAGCTAATTCAATGGAATAAAGAATGAAATTAGAAGCAATAACGTATATCCTCTACTACTGTTTTGGTGGAAAAAGAATGAACTCAAAGCTTACGTGCATAGACAGGTTACAATTGCTGTTCGAATACTAAAATAGGGATATTGAAATGGGCATCTAGAGATGCAACGAATGAGATTATGCTTCTTTTGCTTATTTGCACTACTTCAAAAAGGACCTTTTGTAGCACCAGCAACAGCTTATTAATCTCTCTATGAGCTAACTACTGGTAGGACACAATAAATCATTGAAGTAATTCTCTTATTCAGTTCTAGGAAAGTAACACCTGGCTCCAATAAGAATCTGTGTGCAAGCATCACTACATGTGAGAGACGAAAAAGAATGCATTCTCACAAAATAACAGTACTACTTTTTTTGTTTGTGTGTGCCCAAGATATCAAACTCAAGAAATAGCTAGCAGACCTTGCACCAGGCTGACTAAAAAACAAAATGTATGAGTAGAATAATCTTTTTGATGAAACCGAATATATGTTTAGTAATCTTGTTAATACGATTTTTAAGATCTATTATTGTAGAGTAAAGTACGTGGAATTCATATGTGCTCACAGATTTTTTTTGTTTGTCCATAACATTGTGATGCTTAAATCTGATACTACAGGTTGTGCTTGAGCTTCAGCCTTTTACACATTTGCACATTTAGTTCATACACTGAACTATACAGTTTTATCATGTTTCCTTCAGGTGTATGCTGGTTATTTTTGAATAGAGGTAAATTGTTTTTTGCAAGGGAAATCATTGCTATACTGGTGGTGACCGGTCATTCTTATACCCTTTTCTAGATTGTTTCTTCCACAGCCTGCCAAAACAGGACATCTTTCTTCTTAAAAGGACAAAACAGTACCACTCTCTTTACACAAATTTATTATTTTATTTTAAAACTGGTTGAATGATACCTTGATGATGTTTTTATTCTGATATGTGAATGACTATTGATTCATGCAATTCAGTTATATAGAGGTACTGTCAGGAATCTATTGTGGCTTATTTACATATGTGGATCACAATAATGTAGAGGTTAATATCATCTTCTGTTAAAAACACTTTAAGGTATGTGATACCTTCTATTTCATTTATTTCTTTCGTCTCAGTTTTCTCTTTGTTTTCACGTGGTCTCCTTTTTTGGTATGTTTACCTCTTGCTCATGTTTCTGCAATAGATAGAAGTCTCGTGATGGTGGCGGTGAGCTGACCTCAACTCCATGTGGATCTGACCCATCCCAACCATTAGGCTGGGTTTTGAAGTTAATTTTGATATGTGGTCAATGCATCTCTTCCTACGATTCACGTATCACAATTGCATGTGATGACCATTAGGCTGGGCTCTGACCCATCCTAACCATTAGACCTTTCAAAGCTTGGGCATTCAGGCGCAATGTACTCCGTCGTCGATGCTTCCCGGCGACATCCTCTTTGGGTTCGGTCGGATCCTGTCGTCCACTCGTCCCATCTTCTAGGCACTTATGGGTGGAGGGTACGTGGTTGTTCTCCGGAGGCTACTGGCATTGGCAGTGACGCGGCCTTAATGCTTTGTGTTGTGATCTCCGCCATTGTTGGCTTGAGATCGAGCAAGTTGAGTCGTGTAATGTCGTTGTAGGTGTCGGGTTGTTTGGGTTTTGGATCTGGTTTACCTTATAAACTGGATCAATTGTGTTTCCTCTCTTTAAGCTTAATACAATAACGCGCAGGATCTGCTGCGGGTTCTCGAAAAAAAGAGATGTGTTTTGATTTTACATAATTTTTTTTTCTGGATATTTGCTTCGAGCTAGGTGTTGCTCATTTTTTTTGTGGCACTGAAAGTGCATGTGTTGCCCCATGTGTGGTTTTGGTAATTAATGACAATCCTTATGGACTAATATTTGCATTGAGACATTCTTATAGATCTTGTCCATAGGAGAAGATTGGAGTTCATATGTTGGACTCTAGAAGATTACATGATGACAAAGGTTCTATCCAAGGGTTTATATGAAGAATGATTATGTGAAGAGTTGAACTTATTGCAAGAATGACTTGGAAAAGAAGATTGAGTGAATTTTCATGTTATCTCCAAGCCATCATATATATCAAGATAAGAAGATGAAGTGCAAGTGGATTCATGAAGATGGAGCTTAGCAAGGCTCTCCCATCATATTATTGGGGAGTATTTGGAGAGGTCTTCATCAAGCATGTGCTAGCAAGCACAATCAAGAAAGGTGTTCCAACTTGAGGGAGACAAGATCGTCATCATCTGGCTCAAGTGGAATGCGCAAGGCAAATGTATGATCTTGATAGGGTTTCTATTTTACCGGTCTCATGTTGTTAGTTCGGAGACCGGGTTATAGGATAGACGCGTACTATCAAGAGGGCTCTCAAGTGAGTAACTTGATCGCATCTTTATGGAGAGCTCAAACCTTTGCATACTTGGCATCATCATCATTCTTGGTTCTTATTTGGCTTTTATCCATATGAGAATTAGAGTTTGTGTTCATCTCTATACCAAGCTCTAGTTCATCAAAAACGGATTTCATATGGATATCTTATTGCGTTTTTGATGTTCGAGGTTTTACCGGTTTATCTTTTCTAAGAGAGGTCAAACTCTCTACTTGTGGTTTCCTCCTCACATGATGGACTATGATGTGTATATGCATAACCTTGTAGAGCTTGTGAGTATCTTCTAACAAGCCCAAGATCATAGAAAACGGAGTCCGGATGAGAAACATATTGCGGTTTTGGTTTGGAGGTTTTATCGGTTGTTCTTTTATCGAGAGGTTTTACCTTTCCCCATTTGGTTTTATCCTCCATTGTTGGACTATGATGTTTCTCTGCATGATCTTGTAAAACTCTTCGTTACGATTCCAACGAGCCCAAGATCATCGAAATCGGAGTCCGGATGAAAAAGTTATGCCCGTTTTAGTGCCGGTGTTTCTGCATTTTTACCTGTGGCGGTAGTACTGCCGCGGTACCGCCAGCGGTACCGCCGGAGCCACCCGAGGCCCATTTTCGGCGGTACCGGAAGCGGTAGTTCCGCCGGGGCGGTAGTACCGCTACCTGTAGCCCGTTTTTTAGCCTGTTTTACCTGTTTGACTTCCCGGGGGGCGGTAGTACCGCTGGGGGCCAGCGGTAGTACCGCCCCTACGCGTTTCTGCACATAACGGTTGGATTTTGGGGAACCTATTTAAGGGGCCCTTCTTCCCCAATGGTTCCCCACTTCTTGAGCTTGTTTTTCCCCTCTCTCCTCCATTGTTGACCTTTGGAAAAGCTTGCCTTCCTCTCAATCCTCCTATGATTCTTGCATAGCTTTGAGGGAAAGTGAGAGGAGATCTAGATCTACATTTCCACCAATCCATCTCTCCTCTAAGTGAGGGGAACCCTTGGATCTAGATCTTGGAGTTCCATTTGTTGTGTTCTTCGTTGTTCTTCCTCTCTTATTCTCCCATAAGCATTTGTTGCTTTGTTGGAATTTGAGAGTGGAGGATTTGAGCACTTGTTCTCTTGCCTTTTGCATCTGGTGCATCGGTGTGCTCTCCACGAGGATTCGTGGAAGTTAAAATCTTGTGAACTTGTTACTCTTGGGTCTTCGGGCCCTAGACGCCTTTGTGGTGGTTGGACCCTTGTGTGGTCACTTGAAGCCGTTCGGGAGCCCCCAATCACTTTGTGGGTTGTGACTCGGATTGTTGTTGAAAGCCGTTCGGGAGCCCCCAATCCCATTGTGGGTTGTGCCCCAGATTGTTGTTGAAAGGCTCCGATTCCGCCTCGAAGGAATACCGATAGTGGAAGGTGAACCAAACCTTTGTGGTGTGGTTCATCGGAGAAGAGGGTGAAACCTTTGTGGTTGTTGAACCGTTGTGTCGGTTCACACCTCTCCAACGAGACGTACCCCTTTCAAGGAGGAACTCGGGAATACATCCTCGTCTTCGTGTGCTTCGGTTATATTCTATACCCGAGCTTTTACTTATGCACTTTACCTTGTGATAGCCTTCGTGCTTGAAGTATTCTATATTGCTATCACCTTGTTGCTTGTCTTGCTTAGCATACGTTGTTGGTGCACATAGGTTAGCCTAGTTTATTTAGGTTGTTGGCTTGTTAATTTAAACACCTAGTTTTATTCCGCAATTAGCAAGGCTAAACCGGAAAAAATTTAATCGCCTATTCACCCCCTCTAGGCGACATCATTGTCCTTTCAGACACATGTTGCAATATTCGTTCGAAGTGTCTTTAATTAGCAATTGTGCCTCACCAAGCAAGTGTGTCGTATTTTTTTAATCGAAATCAATATAGTGTGTCGGTTCCTTTGTTTATGGTTGCTGTCAATATATGATGATAACCTGCTGCAAGAAAGCCCAACGTGTCAGGAAATAATAGTGTCGGTATGAGATTCAGTACCTTACTTGGAATTAGGAGTGTTGTAATAATGTGTCGGTTTTTTCATGAGTAAGATTATGTTAGTTCCAAAGCAACGTAATTGTTGATTATTGCCATAGTAATTAACATCATACAAAATGCAAAATCTATTTCGTAACCGGGCACGCGCTCGTTCTTACACGGTGCTCCACCGCGCGCGTCGTCCGATCGAGATCGTGCGGTGGGGAGCGACTCGTGCGTGCGTGTCCGCTTCCGGACAAAAGCCACCGACCGTTCAAACTCGGTAGATGTGCCGTTCCCCTTCCTCTCACCTCTCGCCCGCGAGGCGGAGCTTCTCTCCCGCAGCTCGCGCTCCAAATCTTCCCCGTCGCCGCTGGCCACCAAATACCGGAGGGATCCCCGTGACGAGCTCCTCCATCTACTGGGGGTGCCCGATTTGGTGGTTGGGAACATGGTAGTGGATCCCGACCCCGTCTTCTCCTCCGCGCCCGCCGCGAAATCGAGCTCCGTCAGCGACGATTTCCGCCGGAGCTAACTTCTACATACAGGAGGGAAGAGCGCTTGGAGCTTCTTCATCGACTGCTCGCGGTCGATTTGGTTGTGTGGGAGCAGCGGAGTTGATTCGTTGGCTTCTTCTACTCGGGCTCGCCTCGGAGTCGCGCACCATTGGATTTCGTTCGATTCAACCACGTCGAGTTGAATCCCTTAGTTCTCCTACAAGTGATTCAAGCTAGAACCCTAAGTACTGCTAGTTTTTGTCTCTGGTGTTGAGGTTTTTGGGGGGATTTTTTGCGATTTCATTTCTGGCTTCTAATCCGTAGTATATGTGTACTGGTTTACAGGTAATGTGCATAAGCGCTGGTGATATTTTTGTGACTGCTTAGTCCGGATCTACAGGTACATCTCCTTCATCTAAGCAGTTGCAAACCGTGTGGATTTTTGTAGTATCATATATGTAGTTTTGCCCTACAAAATACACGACTAGTAACCTAGTTACATGTTGTTTTATGTGTTCTACACCATTTGGCGTGTTGTTCATTGTGATGTAGTTATCTAGGACATGAGGAACATCAACTTTGTGCAGTTCCAGAACTAGTTATCTAGGACCTTGATTTTTTTTTACGACTAGTCTAGATGTTCTCGATGTGTATTACATGTAGTTTCCTACAGATTTTTTTCAAGGGGTTACTTGAACTATGTGCGTGCTTTTTTGGTGGTGTGGTTGTTTAGGAGAGTAACCACATGTTTGGTTGCTTTGCATTTTTTGTGTAGCATGTATGATATATCAGACTTGGCTATCATGTAAGTTTACACTGTCAGATATGATGTACTAATCGAATTCTCGATGTACTTTTCTATATTCACGCGTCCTTATGTATTTATATTTTAGCTTTTCCACTCATTAACTCTGATGTAATTTTCTAGGTGTATAAAGCACATGTATATGTATACAACTTACATGTAGTTTGCCGTGTCGATGCATTTGTTTAACATATCATGTAAGTTTTAAATTAAAGAAGCTAATGGAAAGCACTATCATAACATTTTTTGATTTTTCTCTTGAATATGTAGGATGTATACTCCATGTCATGCTCCATTTTATTTATTTACTTGCTACATGTTTTGTTTTGTTAATGAATCCACAAGCATTTGGAAAAGGTAGTTTCGGTAACATGCTTATCTTTTTTCAGTTCAGTAGGGAATCCGGCAGACCTATATGATGATTCCAGTATCTAAGACACGCTCCCGCACCCTATAAGCTTGCCCAAGCCTGGCTGTCAAAGTTTAAAAATTGAAGCAAAGGCTGCAAATGAAAGTGCGAGCCCTGAAGAACCTATAGACCCTTTACTTGAAGATGATATAGAAGATGGTCAACTCCCTCAGCAAGATGATGCCCCACCTCCTCAACCTGATGACCAAGAACCACAGAATGAAGAAGTTGGGCAGGGGAATAAAAACAATGTACTGCTTGTCTTTTTTGCTTATTCATAACTATTGTTCAGTTCTTTTCTAGTTTTAATTTTTGCCTGTAGTAAAGTTTGGAACCAAATGGAAACTCATGTTTTCTTACCTGGCAGAGTGGTCTTTTCAACCATGCCTCTCCAATGAAGATCTTCAGAGTATGCAAAACTTTCACTAAGGACCAGTGTGATGTTATAGTCAGTGCAGACTTGGGAGACATTCTTCAGTGGAAGGTTTCCAAGCTTATTCCTGAGCTATGCAAATTCTTTTTGGGGTGCTTCAACCCAGATACGTGCGAGTTGGATTTTGGTGCTAGGGCAGGGTTCCAATAGACCTGCAGTCAGTTGTCAGCGTTCTAGGACTGCCCATGGGCAGCACCCCTATTTCTTACTACATGGACACTAAAGCTTCAAAAGCAATGCCGTATATGTTTGGGATCACGGATGGGAAGCAGCCATCGCTTGCATGGCTTGAAAAAGAACTAGGACCGACACATCCGCCTGACCAGATCTTTTTGAGGAAATTTTGCATATACCTTTCATGCGCTGTTTTTGCTCCAACCACTTGCACTGGAGTCAGCCCAAGATGCTACCCTTCTTTGGTTAAAACAGAAGATATGCGCAGTCTAAACTGGCCAAAGTTCATCATTGACATAATGATCCAGACCGCAAGGGCAAAGGGTACCAAACATTGATTTAAGGCTTGCATGCCATATCTGATGGTCAGTTCCTGTTCTTCATTCTGTTTAGGTGTTCAATATGTGTTCTGTTTGCGCTTTTGCACCACTTGCTATTTTTGGTAAATGTTGTCAAAAAGCCATCTAAGATGTTTCTTTCTTTTTGCGCAGGTTCGATACGTTGATTCTTTGGAAACAGATGCAATACATGTGCCTGAAGACGGTACTCGAATATGCGTATGGACCAACAATTGGTTAGGCTTGCGGTTGAATTGGATACAAATAGTGATGGATCTTTTTGGAAAGCTACCTGTAAGTTGTAGTCTACTCTTTTTTATCCCTTTTTGCGCATTCTTTTATCTTTTTCTAAACTGCATTTTTGTTCTACATTCAAAACTTAATATCTGACCTTGTTTACTTTTTCTTTTTTTTGGTTATAGTTGAAGGCATGTTTCAGGATTAAGGTGACTTTATTCTCAGCAGGACCGTCAGTTCTTGACTTGTTTATAAAACACATGTCCCGGGTGATCTCACAGAAGACGTAAGAGACCATCTCCTTTTTTGCATTTGTTGCACTGTTTTCGTAATCTTTTCTGATTAATCACATGCAGTTTTACTGAAATTAATATGCTGCATTTAGTTTTCTTCATGTAGTTTTCTGAAATCACATGTAGTTTACTGAATGTCACTTGTCATGCGTTAACTGTAACAAATTTATTGCATTTTTTCGTAGCCTTTTCTGATTAATCACACGTAGTTTTACTGAACCACAATGTATTTTAATGTAAACTCCATGTCTGATTCTACATGAAATTAATATGCTGCATGTATTTTTTCTTTTTCATGTAGTTTTTCTGAAACCACATGTAGTTTACTGAATGTCACTTGTCATGCGTTAACTATAACAAATTTTATTATTGAACAGGAATTGGCAAAATACAGAGTAGCTGTCATTGAGATGTGCAATGTCTTTGAGGATGGGCTGGCTCAGTTCTTGAAGAACCTGACAAGCAGTTCAAAGGCCCCACTTGAGGAGGAGCATCATGAAGGTCATCAACACAGTAATAGAACAAGACGTAGGAAAAATGGACGCACCAGAAAAACGGTAGCGGAAGGAGTGAACGGAGATGGGGATGGTGACACTGAGATGTTAATGAACAACACAGCCAAAGACCCAATAGCTGTTCAGTAATTCTGCATAAGGGGACCAGGAAGAGGGAACAGAATGATGAGACCTTGCCTACTGTCAGTGGAAGCTCAAAAAGGCCTAAGTCAGATCATGTTCAGCAAACTGAACCACTCGAGGAAAATCATAACGACTTGCAGCACAAAGTGGATGAAGTTTCTGCTCCTGGAGATGTACATACTTTTGAGTTGGATTTGGAGATTGCCACAGGCCATGCAGCAGCAAATCCGACGAGCTTGAGCAACGTTGCAGTCAGCAATGGGAGTACGAATGAAGCTACTGTTGGGCTAGTAATGCCAGGAGTTGAAGCTTTGAAGCAACTTCAGATATATGGCACAGGGTCACAGTCTAGTGCAGATGGAAGCAATAATGAGGAGCAGCTAAAATCGGCATCAAAGGAGCCAGCAGTGGAAAATGGCAGTAATGTAGTTTTGATGGAAGAACAGCAAAAGACTTCTTTGTGTCAGACTCCAAAGTCAAGTTTAAAAGCTAGAATCCAACCTGGTGACCCAAATGCAGCCCGAGAACTGGCTCCAAGCGCGTCACATTTCTACCCGCTCAAGACAGCCCAACTCGCAGCAGACCAGTGACAAGATCCATGTCTCCACTTAAACCCCCATCACCTAGCAAGGATAGTCCTAACTGGGATGTAGGTTCCAGTGGCATCCCAAACAGAAGCCCACAAAGGCGAACACGCTTTGCTACAGCGAAGATAAATGCAGGCAGGAACATGGATAAACAGAACTTACAGACAGTGGATGGTCAACAGGGTCAGTCATCACCACCACTAATGAAGGACAACATGAGCAGGAAGCTTGATTTAGAATTTGGGAGCACTGACTCAGCACCAGAAACGGAACAACAGAGAAGAGAGCGAGAACGGCAAGAACTAATAGATGACTGCCCCACCTTCGACCTTGGTTTTGATGACTCCCCAGTTCCAGCTGTTGCAAATGAAGGACCAGCTGCTTGTGAGGAGAGCTTGTTGTGATTTCTAGCAATGAAGACAGTGGAGATTCACTGGATAAGATCTACGCTACTATCGAGATGCCTGCAAAGACACAAGTTATTGATAAGGGCAAAAGGTTACAAGGATCTACATCCTCACCCTCTGCGCCAAATAGTTACACTCCAGTTCCGCAAGCTCATCAAAAGAGACTTGTCAAGACAGTAGCTAATCAGAAGTCGCCATACATGCAAGGTGGGAAGAAACTTGTTGCCTCGAAGTCCACATTGGAAGTGTACAACAAATTATGTTCATATGGGGGCAGAACTGTAGATGACATCAACAAAGAGAAGATAGTTGATTATGGCGACTGGTTCATTTACGTGCGAGATTTGGCAGACTCTGTCAAGCCCACTGGTTGGCTCAGTAACTCTACATGCGAACTCGCTTTAAATGTTCTTTCTAAGGAAATGGCAAAACACAAGAAACTTGTGATGCCACTTACAATTGGGGTTAGTTCAACAACCATTTACTTGTTACTCCACTCTCATCTCCCAATTGTTGTTTTATTCTTTTCACGTGATTCTTTTTTTCCTAATGTGGTTTTTCTATGCAGACAAAGCTGAGGAGTGCAGTATGCATAAATGACCGTGCTGTACAGAAAGCATTCGAGTGTTCGCCTACAAATCGTCTTGATCATAAGGAATTGGTTAGTGCTGTCACTTGTCATTTTCCAGTTGTACTTACAACCAATTTGTAGACTGGTTCATCATTTTCTGTCCACATAGATTTTTTAAAAAGAGGTGTCATTCTCTTTTTTTTATCAAAATGGTGCAGCTCATGTTCAGTGTTCTCCAAGATCTCGGACCAAACACCAGAGAGACATCTCGCCGAAAGAACAAAGATTTCACTGGCCACTACTACCTAATAGTTTTGAATCTTAAGGCAGAGAGATTCGAAGTGATGGACTCATTGAGGAAAAAAGGGACTCCTAGTCTCATGTCAGACTCAGCAGCCATTATTGGCGCCATCAAGCACTTGTGGGCGTTGAATTACAACGGATCGAAAATTGACATATCCAAATGGAGAACGGAGTACATTGATACTCCAATGCAAAAAACAAGGTAAACTACATCAGCCATTCCCTTTTTTCCTGCAAATTTTGTTGCCCCCTACATGTTTTGTTTGCAATACAGGGCTAGAACTACATCCATGATCTCTTTTTTTGTTTACTTCTTCGCAAGTTGTGACTGCGGCTACTTCATGCTTCTGTTCATTGAACACTGGGATGGGAGGAGATTGGTTCCTGCTTTCACTCAAGCAGACATGCCAACTACGAGGAAACTTCTAATGCAAAAGTGGCTAGACCGCCAAGAGAATTTGATCGCATGGCATGAGCTGTTGTTCCCCAACTGAGCATGCAATAGGTACATGCTGGGCTTTGTACAATCTACCTAGTTTTTGAACTTTTTTTCCCTTCTTGTGTAATATAGCACCATGCAAACTACATTTATGGTCTGCAATGTATTTCCCGCAATGTTTTTCACCATGCAACATAAAAGCACATAAACCAGACATACATTGGCCATTTAGTAAGATGAAATAGTTATCTGTTTACCACAAAATTCTGGGAATACATCCATCACCTAAAGTTACATAGCTTCAAGTACCATTCAGTTTCCATTAACTAAGAAAACTACTTTTCAAATCTCAAACCATATTTCGCAATAAATCCTGCTCCATGGGTTCAGGTCCAGGAGTGAGCTTCGAGGGGCAATTGCCCGAAGTATGATGTATTGAACCACACACAGAACACTTCACAGGTTTCTTGGCCTTCAGATGAAGACCTGACTTCTTTCTTTTCTCCCCTGGACGCCCTCTAGATGTAGTTGCTGTAGGATCCCTGATACCTTCACCATCAACATCAGGAATCTCCACTTCAGGTGTCCCACCCTCAGTTGGGTTAGCTTTCTTCTTGTTTTTCCGCTTCGCTGATTCTGATACTTTCAAAGATTTGAGTGCAGTGACTAAGTCACGCATGTACTTATCAGCAAGTGATGTCGCTTTGTCTGATGTACATGCAAGTTTCGCAACATCTGTGAAATCATTGCATAGTGTCCCATAGCGTAGAAGGTTCTTCTCCTTGTTGGTCAACTTTCTGTCAGTTGGCACCTCAGGCAAGTCAATTTTACTAGCCACAATGTCGTCCTCAGGCGCTGTCCACCTAGGTAGAATATAATGTGCCGGTATAGAATCAGTTGCACCAAGTTGCACCATGACCCTCATTATATGGCAACACAACAGCCCGTCCCTGTTGAATTTCGAGCACTCGCAAATGTAAGTTGCCTCATCTGCATTAGCATCCACCCTGTAACTCCTCCTCCCATACCCAAAAACAGACCCTCTAATTGGAACAACATCAAATATTTGCCCACCAGCATGGTTGGCATTATATGATGTAATTTTCCTTAGCTCACCACGGAAACGCAAGTATATTTCTCGTGTATAAACCTCCAGTGCTTGCTTCTCCAGAGGGTAATCTGACCAGACCCTAAGTACCTTATCTTCTATTTCAAATTCAGAAGCATCATCCGCAACTTCTATCTTCTCCTGTAGTTTCAGATATTGTAGGAAGAAATGTGTGATGCTATTGTTTGGGGTAACGTATTTCTTTAGAACTGCATTGAAACCCTCACTGCGGGAAGTAGTCTGAAGGAAGGGGAAAAAGCGATCCCTGAAGTAAGCTGGAACAAAAGTAGTCCGCAGATCGTAAAGATCTTGCAAGTGGGTATTATCTCCAACATTATGCTTCAAGATCATCGCTGCCCACCTCATCTCAAATTCATCTTCAGTCATGCTGTGATCAATTGTTTCATTTAGATCTCGACGTAGTTCCTCATGTTTTGACATAAAGTTCCCCAAGACGCTCTGCGCATTTTGCATGATATGCCAGCGACAATTCCTGTGGCATGCATCTGGAAATGCTACCAAAATGGCACTCCTCATGGCTCCATCTTGATCAGTAATGAAATTCTGTGGCTGAACACCATCCATAGCCTCAAGGAACGCCTCATAAAGCCATACAAAATCAGCCACTGTCTCATTCCGGAGGAACCCACACCCTAGCTGAATAGAGTGGCCGAACCGGTTTATCCCAATGAAAGGCGCAAATGGCATTTTGTACTTGTTAGTCATGTAAGTGCTGTCAAACGAAAACAGTCATTGTATGTCTTGTATGCTGTCCTTGCTGCCCCATCAACCCAGAAGATACGGTCTGCACTGTTAGCATGGTCCTTATGTATTTTGTAAGTGAAATCTGGATCATCTTTCTGAATTAGCTTGAACTGTTCAACCAGCATCTTCATGTCCTTGTTTGTGGTCTCTTCATCAATGGTAGCCATGAAGTTGCTAACATCCTTCTTCACATATGGAACATTTGCTAGCTTGCCATACAACTCAGCCATAATTGACATCACCCTGCCAGCAGATAGGTTAACCTTATGTAGCAACTTTATGAACTCCTTCTCCTCTCTAGGAATGCCTCTATGTGACCTTAAGTATCTCTTCAAACTGAACTTCTTGATGCATGGATGGTTGTGTTCCTCAACAAACATGGTCACATGCCATTTCTCCCCTCTCCTCTTAACTCTTAGACGTGCCCTGCAGTCTGTCTTCTTTGTGATGCTCTGGTTTCGTGCCTTACCGGTGGCACAGCCTGCTCATTGATGTCATCTGTTTTTCCACTTTTGTTGCACACGAATAGGCACTTGTCTTTCTGCTTGTCCATAGCTGATTGCCTAGAGGTACTGGACTTGATTGAGAAACCAACTTGCTTCGCATATTTGTTGTAATGTAGTTTAGCTTCTTGCCAGCTCTCAAAGATCATGTCAGGATATGTCGTCTGGATGTTAGTCTGGCTGCTCGGTGTTGATTGTACTTCATCTTCACTTCCCGAATCATCGGTTGATAGCGTCTGCCTGTGCCCGCACCGGTGTCACCAGAAGGCATTGTGTCCACAGATGCATGAGCTGGTACCACATTAGGAACCCCTGCACCTTCTTCAATCACAACTGGCTCACTATCATCATCCACTGCTGGCATGTTCAAATCAATCCCACCCATCACAAAGTCCGTGTCCATATCTGCAAAAAATTCAGTTTTTTTACTACAAGTAGTTTTGCTATTCTCTATACATGTAGTTTCATGCAGTTTGTCATTTTTTACTTTAATTTTCATGCTTGTTCTTACATGTTTTGTATCAATTTTTGTTGCAGGCAACATACAAAATTGACAGTTTCTACATTTTCAAAAGAGTGAAGATACTGAGAATAAGCTTCTGTGCAAACAAACAGAGTTCTGGGAGAAGTTACAGTACAGAAATTCAGGTCTAGCACATGATTCATAGAACAATGGAAGCATCACTGTGGTTTCTAAGTTTGGACTGGTGGGAGAAAACTACAGGTCACATCCATGTTTTTTTAGCTGTAGTTTCCATGGACATGCTCCATGTCTGAACCTGGACACGATCCATGTCTGAACCATGCTTTTGCTCTGTTTTGCATGAACTACTACCAAACTACTTTTGCAGTACTACTATTTTGCATCAACTACTACCAGCAGTATTGATTTCCCAGGAACTACTACCAACAATTTGTGATTTTCTTTGGAATTCACAAGAAAATGTAGTTCCTGAAGTTTTGTGTTGGGGGTGTTGTATTTTCTCTTTGCAGGGAGGGAAGATTTACTCTATTTTTTGCAGCTAGGGGGTAGTTCCTGAAGTTTTTTGCTGTTCTTACCTGCAGCTTTCCTGGGATGTCAAATCTGATGGATTTGTTGCACCTTCCTCTTGGGAAATTTCGAAACTGATGTACTTCTGCAGGTTTTTGGTTGGTGTAGATGATGGAACTGCTTGGGGATCTTGAGTGTTTCTTGCCGTGGTTTTGTGGCTGCTGATGTAATTTTCCCTCAAGAATAGAAGC
This sequence comes from Poa pratensis, assembly GCA_947311845.1. Lineage (NCBI taxonomy): Eukaryota > Viridiplantae > Streptophyta > Magnoliopsida > Poales > Poaceae > Poa > Poa pratensis. The sequence continues at coordinate 98,846,748 of CAMZMU010000074.1, forward strand.
AGCTGGAGGAAGAAGATCTTGCCGTGGCTTTTGTGGCTTTATGCTTGGGGATCTTGAGTGTTTCTTGCCGTGGCTTTTGTGGCTGCTGATGTAATTTTCTCTTGGGGATTTTTTATTTTCCCTCAAGAAAATCTTCCTGCCGTCAGCTGGAGGAAGAAGAGAAGCAGCTGGCGGCTGCGGGGAGGAAGAATAGAATCAGCAGCAGGTAGGGTTCCGTGCCCGGGGTGGCGTTCTGGGGCGTTTTTTGGACGAGTCGCGTCCGTCTCCGTGTCCGTGGTGGGCAAGGGCCAACCACGTGGGCTAAACTTGCCTTTTTGGGAACGGGGGGACCAAACTTTTCCATTTTGGGGTGGGGCACCCCGTAGCGCAAAAACGAGCATGCGCACTACGTAGCCTCGTCCCATAAAAAATGGGGTAGTCCTTTTATAAGCTTTTGTGTGGCTCACACACCTAAGCAGTAATTTCATCATCATGGTGTGTCTATTCAAGATTTGGATTGGTGGGCTCCACGGGAAACTCTATGTGATGGCCATCAACAGTTTGAAGATCTCGGTATAATAGTATGAAAGTAAGTAGCCCACATCATTGTGCGTGTGCAACTCCCTGTCTTTCAAGCTGCTCTATTTCGGAGTGGATGGTGAGGAAATAAAACTGGAGTGATCAACCTATAGAGGAAGCAAGCATAAGGCGATTTTTGTCAAAGCAGCTTGCTTGAACTACAACGATGTGGTCGATATCTCTAACTTTATTTTTTGGCCCGTAGCAACGCACGGGCATTCAACTAGTTTATTTATTATATTACACTCATTCTGTCTTGGGATGCGCTACGACAACTATTTATTTTCTCATTAATTACTTGCAACGTCAGTTTTTTCTACTCCCGCAAATGTCACCACCTATGTTAATACTTCCACTATGGATGGCTGGTTCCCGCATTAATTGAATTTTTTCCATGAACTTTTCACACAATTCTTTTATTTCGATAAAGGGAATATCTTAATACCAAATACAACAATCAGCTGCAACAATATAATGAATAGAGCAAAAAGAAGAAAAAATGACCCCGTCGAAGCAATCAGAGCCTCACAATGGCAAGAGCACCACCAGTGGTGACGACACCTAGATTTCGAAAAAGGTTCTCCAAAACGACACCACCAGAAAGGTAATAGTGCATAAACACCGTCGTCATTCTAACCGGCTTGGTCAGATCCTGAATTTTCACCCTCGAGAAGGTCCAGTCTCTAGATAAAGTATTCAACAAGGAATCTGAGACACGAAGGTCTAAAAGCGCCGCCAAGGACGAAGTATGAAGTGTCACTGCCCCACTCGTCGAGAACACTGCGAAAAAGCGTCGATCATTCGACGCACATACTTCTTCCGATCCATTGTGAGTACTCCCTGGAATGTTCTCTAGCCCTCGACTCGACACGAGCATGCGAGATGGAACCTTCAGAGTGAAAGGATCAAGAGGTTTGTGTTGAAATTTTGTGTGCGTTGACCCATGGCCCAATTAAATTCTTAAAATCTCATGGCCCATTTATATGACTGGTTTGAGGACTAAAGTTTTGTCCCACATTGCTAGTTGGGAGAGAGTTGCACCACCTTATAAGGTGAAGTGTTGAACTACTTGGTGTGCTTGTGAGAACAGAAGGCCCTCTCTTGCGCACTCCTCCTCCTCCGCCGCCACTTGCTCGTCTCGTCACGACGCGCCGCGCCTCCGGAATGAGCCGAGTCGATGCCTATATTTTTGCAGTCCGGGAAAATTTATTGAGGCATTGATTAATAATTAACGGACGCATTAATTGTTTTGTTGTTTTTGATTCTTTTGGATCGTGGAGACGTTATTGACTCGATCGTGGGCTGCGTCCACGTCCTACCCGACCCGCGCTATATATGCAAAGGAATACGCTAGCCTCCATACTTCGCAACACATGGTCGCTCGTCGTCCCAGTTCCAGAACCTTGCGTCGTCGTCGTCCAAGTCTTCTCCATCCCGTCTTCCGGCGTGCACCGGTTGAAGGGACAGTAGGCCTCCGGAACCCCGCCTCTTGTGATCCTGTACGGGGGAGGGGCGATCAGGTTTTGGGGAGCACACTCGCGCGACTACTGGCATCGAATTCTTCCCCAACGATAACTTCTTCCCCGACATCGGCAACCTCTTCGTCGATGACATGGGCGACAGTGGTTCCGATGCCGCTGCACAATATGTGTCCTTGATCTTCCTATTTGAGATACTGCTAGAGTTTCTGCTTGTAGTAGTTGCTCTAGATTCGATGTGTTTATCTACTATTTTAGTAGATCGCATGATTAGTTTAATTATGGTTATTGACGTGGGCCTACCTATCGGGTGCCCCACCATGAAGGTACCTGGTGCACGCAAGGATTAGGGCCCAGCCGACGGCCTATTGGAAGATGACGTTCAAGGCCCACTAAAGGAGCCCAAGGAGGATAGAGTATGCCTCAAGGCAAGCGAAGCTTATATCGGTAGAACCTACCATACCTATAAACCCTAGTCGGTTACAAACTCCCGAGACCCAGCCTCCTTTATAAAGGCTGGGAGGGCCGCCGACCTAGGGTACGTTCATATTCCATCACCGAAACCGTAGCAAGATCGACATCTTGCCGGGATCGCTATTGTAACACCTCCAAACTATCAATAACAGACAAGCTGGAAGTAGGGTGTTATCCTCCGGGAGCCTGCACCAGGGTAAATCGCCTTGCTTATCAGCCGTGGTAACTACCAGCACTCCAATCTTTCTCCCTCTCAATCAACCTGGGGTACTCGGCGCTGGGATTTGCCGTGGCCACCCCACGTCAACTGGCGCCGTCTGTGGGAAAGAAGAGTGCTGGAATCATGGTTGCACCGACTCCATCAGCAATGACCATCGACACACCGACAATCGCGGCGCCGATCCGCTTTGGCTCCTTCGAATTCGTCTCCCACCCGCTGGCCCACCGATCGGCGTACGCCAATCTCTACGGAGGTATGTGCCTTAATTTCGGTAGCATGAAATTCCATGTGAACAAGTGGGGGACGATTCGGCTCTCCGACCACGCACCGGCACCTTCATCGACTACGGAGATCGCATCTGCTCTGACCGCGGAACCCGAGCCTTCATTGACTATGGAGATCGCGCCTGCTTCGACTACATCCCCTGCATCTTCATCGACTTCGGAGATCGCATCTGCTCCGATCGCATAACCCGAGCCTTCATCGACTACGGAGATCGCGCCTGCTTCGACTACATCCCTTGCATCTTCATCGACTACGGAGATCGCATCTGCCCCAACCGCGGAACCCGAGCCTTCATCGACTAAGGAGATCACATCTGCTCCGATCACGGGCCCGAGCCTTCATCGACCGCGGAGATCACATCTGTCTCAACTACACCCGCGTCTTTTTTGACTCCGACGCCCGCGACACCACTGACTGTTGCTTCGCCTGACGAGTTCTGCATCGACTGCGGCATTTACCACGTCGCATCCATCTTCAGCTCCGAGGACAGTTCCGACGGCGAGAGCAGCAGCAGCAACGCGTACTCGACTGCGCAATCTTTCCCCGTCCAAGTCTTCATGGTGGACGCAACAAATAACAGGACACCCGGAACCGCAGAAACAACCGCGTCAGCGATCGCCGCCACAAGCGCAAGGCCCACTTCGACGAAGGCGAGCCAGCCGAGTTAGTAGCGACCGGATTCACCGACACCCGAGAAGACCGGAGCCGTGACAACAATCGCCAAAGCAGTCGAAGCTGAGAAGAGTACATGACCGATGGGAACCAGAGACGTGAGTGGCGACGCAAGCCCCGCGACTGGACCTTACACCCGAGCAGGAGCTCGAAGAACCCTACAAGTTCCATTTATTCAGAAGCGAAGAAACCGGCAAGCTAGTCTCTACTCACCTGTTGAAGGACTGTCGGAAGAGGCTTCGCATTAATGACGCATTCGCCAAAATCTTGACTCCGGTCCCAGCACCGCAACCAGCACCGCAGTTGGCTCTCCCAGAACCACCTGCAGCAGCACCTCACCCTGCGCACATATTAGGAGCGATCCAGTACCAGCCAAGACAGGAAGCACCTCCTGCGCCAGCAGAACAATACCCTCAGGCTCGAGGGCAAATGAACATGAAACAGAAGGGGCGCCCATCAAACAGATGCCAGAAGTTGATCACTCGCCAAGTCTACCAGGCCGTGGCAATGCCACCAGCCGTACCTGTCGTGGGTTTGTCATGTGAGGTGTCATAGATGACTTTGTAGGTGTGGGATTACGCGAATCAAGCATCTCCGAGCTTGGGATCGCAGGAACAAAGATCAACATAGATTTACCCAGGTTCGGCCCCCTCAATGTGAGGTAAAAGATCTACTTCCTGCCTACCCTAGATTGGTATTGATATGATAATCGAGGTGTTACAATGGAGGCGATCGATCTGGTACTCGCCGTATGAGCTACGGTTTAGGGCTTGATAGCTTGACCCTGTCTAAGTCATGCGAGTCCTCTTTATATACACAGAGGTTCGCTAGGTTACAAAGGAAACTTCCTCCACAAGGAATACATCAACTGAGCCTACTCGGAGACTAACTCCTCCTCACATCTTCCAGGATATGTCTTCTAGATCTTCTCCTTGTGGCGGTTCAATGTTGGGCTTGATCCCATGTGGGCTTTTGTCCGTGCGAGTAAGTAAGCCGCACTGGGCCGCGGGTTAATCCAGAAAGTATTCCCCGACATTAGCCCCCAAGCGTGGCCTGAACTTCATAGGATTTCTTGATCTTGAATGTTTAGGCCGCGCTTTTCCTTATTTCGCGACTTATAATTGCGCTGGATTGGCCTTGACTCGCACCTGGAGATCATCTGACTTCGTGAGCTTCTTTGTTAGAGTAGCCTGATAGCTTCAAACTTGATGACGATCCATCTTCAAATTTTTGATGATAATATGATGTAGCCCCCAAGGATTGAGAGGATGTAACGTGATAATCATCTCAATTCTTCTCAGAGATTTTGAAGGTCGTCACACCTGTAACTTGATATCATGAATAAAACAATTGTTAAGATACAAGTAATTGTAATTGGTGTTGCCGTACTATAAGCAGTACATCGACCTCTAGTTAGGCCATCTGAATCCTTAAGTGGGCACTCGCGCGACTCAGTATTTCCTAGGAACATGTGTGTTCAGGGTCGAGAGCGGCCATGATAGGCAATCAAGCTCGATTGACGCCACACCCCAGTACTTTGGCCACATAATGCGAGTAGCAATCCAACTTAAGGTAAATTTGATAATTGCCAATAAGTTGGCTGTTTCAGGGTAACAAAGCCCCAAGAAACATAATGATATGGCCATGATAGGCTAAGCTATGATAAGCTTTGATTATGATGACACATAAGGTCGCGCCTTGGTGGCAACCGAGTGTTATACATAGGGTTGGATCGCGCGTAGGTGGCGATCCATGGTGATACATGGGGTCGGTCGCGCCTAGGTGGCGACCAGAGATGATACAAAGTTTACGGCCGCGCCTAGGTGGCAGCCGGTTTCTGATACAAGGGTCGATCGCGCCTGGGTGGCGATCAGATGTTGCATAGGTCGCGCCTAGGTGGCGACCAAAGTTGAAGTTCTAGCCCTGAGTGGCTGTGATGATACTCAGCTATAAAGCTGGAAAGGATGATGCTTGGCTCTAATTAGCCTTTTCTTATGTATAGTACGGTCGCAGGTGTGCGACGTTCCAAGGGCGAGGTGCCTCGAGACGATCCTCGAAATCATGGCGTTCGCTGCTTTCTTCCCTTACATCCAGCAGATAGTACGACCCATTGTTTAGCTTCTTGCTGATGATGTAGGGTCCTTCCCATGGAGAGGACAGCTTATGCATTCCCTTGTGATCTTGTTTAAGTCGCAGTACTAGGTCGCCTTCTTGAAAGGTGCGGGTTTTGATGCGTCTGGCATGATAGCGTCGCAAGTCTTGTTGATATACCGCTGACCTTGATGCTGCCAAGTCTCTAACCTCTTCTAATGTGTCCACCGAGTCTTGCCGAGCTATCTCATTATCTGTCTCGATGTAAGCCGCAACTCTTGGTGAATCATGTATGATGTCGCTGGGCATGACTGCTTCTGCTCCATAGACCATGAAATATGGTGTAAACCCTGTGGATCTGTTAGGGGTTGTTCTTAAGCTCCACAGTACTGCTGGCAATTCTTCCACCCAACATCCTGGAGATGCTTCGACCTTTTCAATAAGGCGCGGCTTAATTCCATGGAGAATTTCCTGGTTAGCTCGCTCAGCTTGTCCATTGCTCTGCGGGTGTGCTACTGACGTGAGGTCCAACTTATCCCATTGTTGCGCAAAATATCTGTGTAGCTCCTTCAGAGGTGTTGCTCCCATTGTCTGTAATGATACTATGGGGGTACCCAAAGCGGAATATGACCTTCTTCAAGAACTTGACTGCTGTTTCAGCCTCGCAATCTCCCACAGGTTCTGCTTCTATCCACTTTGTGAATTTGTCCACCATGACCAGGAGGTGAGTTTTTCCGTTTGAAGACCGTCTGAAGGGCCCTACCATGTCAAAACCCCATACGGCAAAAGGCCATGTGATGGGTATTGTGCGAAGTGCTTGAGCTGGCATATGATCTTGCCTAGCGTATCTTTGACATCCGTCGCACACTCTGACAATTTGCTCTGCATCTGCTAATGCTGTTAACCAGAAGAATCCATGTCGGAACGCCTTTGCCACCAAAGATCTTGACGAAGCATGATGGCCACAATCGCCTGAATGAATTTCGTGCAAGATTTTTCGTCCCTCTTCTGGTGAGACACATCTTTGGAATGCTCCTGACACGCTGCGCTTGTATAATTCGTTGTTGATGATTGTATAGGCCTTTGATCGCCGTATGATTTTGCGCGCCTCAATCTCATCGTCTGGCAGCACTCCGCGACTTAAATATGCCATGTATGGCTCTGTCCATCCTGGCTGTTCATGCAGGGCTGCGACTAAAGTTGAATCGTCCTCTGGCTCTGCAATGTCAATCTCTGCTGGAGGTTTGACTGATGGATTGTGCAGTTCATCCAGGAAAACATTGGGTGGGACTGACTGTCTGTTGGATCCAAGTCGAGACAGGGCATCTGCAGCTTCGTTTTGTCTCCGATCAATATGTTCAACTTGGTATCCAGTGAAATGTCCAGCAATTCTGTCCACCTCTCTTCTGTATGCAGCCATATTCGCATCCTTGCTGTCCCACGTTCCAGAGACCTGCTGTGCCACCAAGTCTGAATCGCCAAAACAGCGTATGCGACTGATGTTCATCTCCTTTGCTATACGTAGACCATGAAGCAGTGCCTCATACTCTGCCACGTTATTTGTGCAGTTGAAGTGTATCTGTAGCACATACCGCAGCTTGTCTCCCTTGGGGATGTTAGAACAACTCCAGCCCCCGAGCCTTGCAACTGTCTTGACCCATCAAAATGCATGGTCCAGTATTTGGTTTCTGCCATGCTAGGAGCGACTTGGATTTCTGTCCAATCGTTGATAAAATCTGCGAGGGCTTGCGACTTAATTGATGTGCGCGGCTCGATCGCCCACTTAGCGACTCTTCCAGTAGCTTCTCGATTACGGATGATATCTGCCAACGGTGCTGAACTAACCACAGTTATTGGATGTTCTTGGAAGTAGTGCTTCAGCTTGCGACTCGCCATGAACACTCCAAACACCAACTTCTGCCACTGGGGTAACGCTGTTTGGAAGCTGTGAGGACTTCGCTCACGTAATATACTGGTCTCTGGACAGGGTATTCCTTTCCGGTTCTTGTCTCTCCACAACCATGACAGCGCTCACAGCACGGGAATTTGCCGCTATGTATAGTAGCATGGGCTCTTTATCCTTTGGAGCCGCCAGAACTGGAGCATTTGTCAATTGATGTTTCAAGGCTGTTAGAGCTTCGTCGGCCTCTGCATCCCAAACGAAGGTGTCTGATTTTTTCAACAATCTGTACAAAGGTAGTGCTTTCTCTCCCAATCTTGATATAAAGCGACTCAAAGCTGCGACGCAACCGGTAAGTCGCTGCACATCTTTTATCTTTTCTGGTTTTTGGAGATCCATCACGGCCTTTATCTTGTCAGGGTTGGCCTCAATGCCTCTTTCTGATACTATGAACCCAATAGCTTTCCTGCTGGTACTCCAAAGACGCACTTTGTGGGGTTGAGCTTCATGTTGTATTTTCTGAGATTTGTGAATGTCTCTGCCAGGTCACTAATAAGATCCTGGCCAACTTGCGACTTAACCACAATATCATCCACGTAGGCGTGAACGTTGCGACCTATTTGCTCATGTAGACAATTCTGAATGCATCTTTGGTAAGTCGCACCTGCGTTCTTCAACCCAAAGGGCATGCTGACATAACAAAAAGCTCCAAAGGGTGTGATGAAGGACGTCTTTTCTTGGTCCTCCCTCTTCATCTTGATTTGATGGTAGCCTGAATAGGCATCCAAAAAGCATAACAGCTCGCACCCAGCAGTTGAATCAATCACTTGGTCGATTCGCGGCAAAGCAAATGGATCCTTTGGACAGGCTTTGTTAAGACTGGTGTAATCAACGCACATTCGCCACGTACCGTTCTTTTTCATAACCAAGACTGGGTTTGCCACCCACTCCGGATGGTATACCTCCGTGATGAATCCTGCAGCCAGTAGGCGAGCTATTTCCTCCCCTATTGCCTTTCTTCTATCATCGTGGAAACGCCGTAGTGGCTGCTTCACTGGTTTAGCCGCAGGGTTCACTTTGAGGCTATGTTCTGCTAATTCTCTTGGTACCCCTGGCATATCTGACGGTTTCCATGCGAAGATGTCCTTATTTTCCTGAAGGAAAGCGACGAGAGCCTTCTCCTGCTCTTCTTCCATGTGTGCTCCAATGCTGGTTTGCTTGGATGAGTCGCCAGGAACAAGATTTATCTGCTTGGTGTCCTGGGCCGCTTTGAATTTCATTGGTGGCTCGGCAGACGGCGTGGTAACTACGCTCATGTCATTTGGGTCCACCTGCGACTTATAACCTTTTAGCTCTTCCGCGGCACAGGCAGATTCTGCGAAGGCCGCATCTCCTTCTTCACATTCTATCGCTTTTTCTCTATCTCCGTACACTGTGATGACCCCTTTTGGTCCTGGTATCTTCAACTGTAGGTACACGTAGCATGGCCTGGCCATAAACTTAGCAAAAGCTCTCTTCCAAACAAGGCGTGATATGGGCTTTGGAATTTTACCACTTCGAAACATAGGAACTCGCTTCTGAAGTTCTCTTCTGTCCCAAAAGTTACCCCTAGGGTTATTTTCCCCGCTGGCTGTGCGGACCTTCCTGGGACAATGCCGTGAAACACGGTTGACGTGGGCTGCAGGCTGGAATCCTTGAGTCCTAGACGCTGGAACGTATCGTAGTACAAGATATTAATGCTGCTTCCTCCATCCATAAGCACTTTGGTCAGCTTGTATCCTGCTACGTATGGTGCCACAACCAGCGCCAACTTGCCAGGTTCCCGTACTTGTGGCGGGTGATCGTCGCGACTCCAAGTTACTGTGTGCTCGGACCACCTTAGCCAATTGGGCGTTGCTGGTATCACGGCGTTCACCTGTTGACTCCTGCGACTCAATTTCTCTTCCCTTTTGGAGGTGTCGATAACTATTGTGTGATACTGCCCCGTTTGCCTGGGGTTGCTCGTGTGTGCTGCCCAACATTTGCGTCATGAGCCGTACCGGGTTTCCTTCGTGGGAATTTCCCCTGTGTGCTGGCTTTCTTCTTTCCACTTCTTGTAATAGTGCATTGTGCCTTGGTATGGTCCGCTGGCCGTCCATCACCTGTTGCATGAAGGTCGCATGGCCGATTAAAAACTTCTTCCATATTGATTGGACGGGAGCCGTATCCTCGACCCCTTCCTCGCTGGCCTCTGAATCCTCCACGCGTATTGGCGACGAGCCCTGAGTGACCATCTTCGTTTTTGCGTTTGTTTTGATTCGCGTTGTTGTGGCTTGTTTGCTGCTGCTGGGGCTTGTTGGAGTTTTCTTTCCTTTGGCAGCAACCTCCTCTTCTTCTCCGTCTGACGCGTCTCTGGTTTTATCTGAGCCGGCATATTTGTTAGCCGCAGCCATTACCTCGCTGAGGCTCTTGACTTTATCTTTCATGCGACCCAGCTTATGAATCAGCGGCTCAAACTTGCAGTTTTTCTCCATTACCAGGACGGCTGAGCTTGGTGGTATATTATCTGAGGAGTGTATTATTTCTGCCACCCTTTTCATCCAATGGCGACTTGACTCGCCTTCCTTCTGGACACAACGCTCGAGATCTTCTATATTGCAGAGTCGTTTGCAAGTTCCTTGGAAGTTCTTAACGAAAGCATCCTTCAGTTCCTCCCAAGTATTTATAGAGTTGGGAGGCAAATTTTGCAGCCATATGTGCGCTGCACCTTCTAGCATCATGTTGAGGTACCTTGCACATATTTCCTCTGAGGCGTTCAAAATGCTCATCCCCATCTCGTAATTGTTCAGCCAGGTGGTTGGATCCATGCTGGCGTTGTAGTTTGCCACCTTGCGTGGCCCTTTGAAATCTTCAGGAAAAGGTTCCAATCTGATCCTTTCAGTAAAACATGCTGGGCCCTTGAGCCGCGAGGACAGGGTTGGATGTGCCCGTTGGATTGTTGACTTCTGCGGGCCGCTGCATCACTGGCATATTCGCCTGCGCTTCTGCGACTTGCTCCTGCTGCCTCTGTGCGACTCCTGATATGTTCTCTGGTGGCCTGCTTTGGACGCTTCTTTCTGCTGCAATCCTGTGATTGGCTGGTACGAGGGAGCTGTCCTCGGCTTCTGCCCTATTGGCTTGTTGCAGGACTGCTGTACTTAGCATCTGAATCACGCGCCGTGCCTCAGCATTGACCGGGTCATCGCCTGTTGGTACCATCTGAGTCAAGATATTAGCCGCATACATATTATCGACAGGGTTTTGGTAATGGCCCTGCGGGGTGTGAAACCTCCTTGGTTGTTGCTGGGTCTCTTGATTTGTTGGTCCCCATCCTTCCGCAACTGTCTGGATTCCGCTCCCGCGGCTGGAGTAAGCGGGATTTCCACTGTTGGTTGAGTCGCGCGCAGTTGTGTTTGCGAGTCAACCTGTCGTTGAGTCGCAGCCATCGCGGCTACTCTTTGCCGCTCCTGTTGGATTCCTTGGTTTATCTGATCGAGCCTGCGGCGCTCTTCTTCCATCCTTCGAACCTCATACAGGAGCTCGGCCCTGGCGGCCTCAATTTCTGTTGCACGGAGGGCGGCGTTTGTGGCTGACACAGGGACAAGAAGTGGGTTGCTTGGGGGTGCCGATGCTTCGGCTTCTCCAGCAGTTCCTGATGCACCTGCTCCTCCGGTCGTGTAAACCGCGACTTGCGCCGTCTCTCGATCTGGTGATAATGCGATTTCTGGTGGGTAACCCCAGCAACTTTCTTCAAAGGCAGGTATAATGGACCCAAACTCTTGCGAGTCCATGCTTTCCAGGATTCTTCCCCATCATCGGCGACTTCTTCTACTGAGTCGCCTTCTTGGACCGAGCTAATGGACCTGCCACCGATGAAGCCAACGAAGACGTTGATGGATCCAAACGGGATGACGTGGCCGGTCTCTAAGTAATCTGCTTCGGCCCCCAGCTTGAATCGTCAATGAGAGGTGTGCCATTGACCGTGATGATACGGCCAACAACAAGATCTTCAGCTCCCTTCATGGATCCTGCGCGGAACGTGACGCTCTTGACCGCAGGCCCCACGGTGGGCGCCAACTGTCGTGGGTTTGTCACGTCAGGTGTCATAGATGACTTCGTAGGTGTGGGATTACACGAGTCAAGCATCTCCGAGCTTGGGATCGCAGGAACAAAGATCAACGCAGATTTACCCAGGTTCGGCCCCCTCAATGTGAGGTAAAAGACCTACTTCCTGCCTACCCTAGATTGGTATTGATATGATAATCGAGGTGTTACAATGGAGGCGATCCGATCTGGTACTCGCCGTAGAGCTAGGGTTTAGGGCTTGATAGCTTGACCCTGTCTAAGTCCTGCGAGTCCTCTTTATATACACAGAGGTTCGCTAGGTTACAAAGGAAACTTCCTCCACAAGGAATACATCAACTGGAGCCTACTCGGAGACTAACTCCTCCTCACGTTTTCCAGGATATGTCTTCTAGATCCTTCTCCTTGTGGCGGTTCAATGTTGGGCTTGATCCCATGTGGGCTTTTGTCCGTGCGAGTAAGGTAAGCCGCACTGGGCCGCGAGTTAATCCAGAAAGTATTCCCCCGACAGTACCGGAGTACCTCAAGGGCTCGGAAACTAGCATCACCTTCTCTCGGGAGGACCCCCCTCCACAGGTACCACGCCCAGGCCACGCCGCGCTGGTACTCGAAGCATAGATCGGGCAATTCCACATGACCAAGGTCTTCATGGACGGCAGCAGCGGCATTAACATCATCTTCGCCGACACTCTCTGAAAGATGGGCATGTCACTGGAGAGCTTAGCAAGATCAGACAGCACCTTCCACGGCATCGTACCAGGGAAAGCGGTCTACCCTGAGGGAGTAATCACACTCGAAGTTATCTTGGCACACCAGATCATTTCCGAAAGGAGATGATTGACTTCGAGGTGGTGGACTGGAAATCGCAGTACCATGCTATACTTGGGCGCCCGACGTTCGCCCGCTTCATGGCAGTTTAACACTACACCTATCTCATGCTCAAGATGCCAGGACCGAAGGGAGTCATAATAGTGCAGGGCAACTTCCAGCGTTCGGATAACTGCGACCGCGAATTCAGCAGGATCTCCGAGTCCTTCGGCATGCAGCTGCAGCTCGAGGAACTTTCACTAGGCAACGATAAGAACCTCTTCCCTGCAAGCAAGAAGCCAGCACCTGCCGCTTCCTTCAGCACGACAGAGGACACAAGGGAACACCAAGTCCATCCGACCGACACTTCCAAGACAGTGCTCATGTCATCAAGCCTGTCTCCCGCATAGGAAAGCGCGCTCGTCGAGTTCCTCCATGAGAACTGGGAAATCTTTGCCTGTTGTCCAGCCGACATGCCAGGTATACCCAGGGAATTCGCCGAGCACGCCCTTCAAATTTATCCAGATGCCAAACCTGTCAAGCAAACCATGTGCCGCTTCTCCGAGTCGAAGCGCGTCGCCATAGGGCATGAAGTCGACAAATTACTTCACGCCCAGTTCATCCGAGAAATCAAGAAGTCCGACTGGGTTGCCAACCCAGTACTCGTCGAAAAAAAGAAGACAAAAATTCTCTGCATGTGCGTTGACTTCACCTCCCTCAACAAGTGCTGCCCGAAGAATCACTTCCCGTTGCCATGAATCGACCAGATCGTCGACTCCATGGCTGGTTGCGCGCGACTGTCCTTCCTGGATGCGTACTTAGGCTACAACCAGATAAGGATGCGAGAGGAGGATGAGGAGAAGACAGCCTTCATCACACCCCATGGTGTATACTGCTACAAAACTATGCCCTTCGGGCTCAAGAACGCTGGAGCAACCTACCAGCGCATGATGCAGTCCTGCCTCCAGGACCAAATAGGATGCAACATCCAAGTTTGTGTCGACAACATAGTCATCAAGACCAAGCAAGAGGACACGCTCCTCGACGACCTACGCGAGACATTCGACGTGCTCAACGCGTACAAGATCAAGCTCAACACCACTAAGTGCGTCTTCGGTGTACCAGCTGGGAAACTACTCGGGTACCTCGTATCTGCCAGAGGCATTGAGGCAAACCGTGAAAAGATAGAAGCAATCCTCACGATGCCAGCCCCGACCAAGCTTCGGGAGGTCCAGCGCCTAGCCGGCCGAGTCGCAGCACTCAGCAGGTTCATTAGTAAGTTGGGTGAAAAGGCATTCCCTTTCTACCAACTGATGAAGAAATCTGACAAATTCGAGTGGACGCCAGAAGCCCAAGCAGCATTCGCGGACCTTAAGAGGGTCCTGGTGACTCCACCAGTGCTCGTCGCACCACACGAGAAGGAACCTCTATACCTTTACGTGGCAGCCACCAACAGGTGGTCAGTACCGTCCTCGTCGTCGAACGCCAAGAAAAAGGCCATGCCCATCGAGTGCAACGGCCCATATACTACCTCAGCGAGGTGTTATCCATATCAAAGCAGCGGTACCCGCATTTTATCAGAAGCTAGCCTACGGCGTCTTCATGAGTTCACGTAAGGTGGTCCATTACTTCGCCGAGCACCCGATCACCGTGGTGAGTGCCTCGGGCCTATCCGACATCCTCACCAACTCGGACGCAACGGGACGAGTCGCCAAGTGGGTCATCGAGTTAGGCCCATGGGACCTGAAGTATACGCATCCCAACGCAATCAAGGCACAAGTATTTCCGGACTTCACAACCGAGTGGATCGAAGCCCAGCTGCCCAACTTACCCGACCTGTCCAACGCGTGGACTATGTACTTTGACGGATCCAAGAAATTCGAGGTTGCGGGCGCATGCATCATCCTGACATCGCCAAAAGGTGACAAACTTCGCTACGTACTACAGATGGACTTCCCCAAGCCCTCCAACAATGAAGCTGAGTATGAAGCTCTACTACACGGCATGCGGATGGCCAAGAATTGCGGAGCCACTTGCCTCATGATCTACGGGGACTTGAACCTCGTCGTACAGCAAACGATGAAGGAGTGCGAAGCCACGGCAGAGAACATGATTGCATATCGGGATCTTTACAACATCATGGAGGGCAGCTTCGACGGCTGCGAGCTGCGGCACATATGCCGCGAGAGTAACAAAGAAGCAGACATGCTAGCCAACCTCGGCTCGACCAAGGCGAAAGTTCCACCTGGAGTCTTCGTCGAGTGTATCAAATAGCGGTCCATCAAGCTCAAGCAGCCAATCGCACACTCTACAACAGCAACAACCAAGGATCAACTGGCAAAGGACCAAGTGGTACCCGAGGAGGAGGAACCACACGTAGAAGTTTTCCTCGTCGAGCCAACGTGGACGAACCCTTTCCTCGCATACATGCTGCGCCAGGAGCTGCCAGAAGACACAACAGAACCTCGGCAGATCACTCGCCGCTCGAAGGCCTTCACGATCATCAACAGAGAGCTATACAAGCGCAACATATCTGGAGTCCTGCAGTGCTGCATCGACCCAGAAGACGGCAGAGCAATACTCTATGACATCCATGCAGGAACTTGCGGACATCACGCCAGCAGTCGAGCCCTGGTGGCCAAAGCTTTTCGAGCAGGGTTTTACTGGCCCACGGCAATGCGGGAAGCCGAAGAGATAGTTAGAAAATGCTACGGGTGCCAGAAGTTCGCCACCAAGCCGCACGAACCCGCATCGGAGCTGAAAACGATACCGCTCGCCTAGCCCTTTGCCCAGTGGGGACTCGACATGGTGGGACCATTGAAGAAATCATCTCGCGGTGGACACACGCATCTTTTGGTGGCATTCGACAAGTTCACGAAGTGGATCAAAACTGTACCCATAACAAGCTCGACTGCTACATCTGCCGTTAACTTCATCAGGTCCATCATCTTCAGATTTGGAATACCCCATAGCATCATCATGGACAACGGCACAAACTTCACAGCCGACGAGTTCAAGGATTTCTGCACGGAGCAAGGCATCAAACTCAACTACGCCTCAGTCGCACACCCTCAATCCAATGGACAAGTCGAGAAAGCAAATTGCCTAGTCTGCAGTGGCCTCAAGAAACGTCTACTGGTACCACTCAAGCGCGCAGCGGATGCGTGGGTGGAGGAGCTACCCTCTGTCCTCTGGAGTCTCAGAACCACGCCCAACAGATCAACGCAGTACACTCCTTTCTTCATGGTCTATGGCGCCGAAGCAGTACTACCATACGATCTACGATTCGACGCACCTCGCGTGGTCGCATACGACGAATCAGACGCAGAAGAAGCACTCGAAGATGGCCACGACACACTGGACGAGGCACAGGACATTGCCCTCTCCCGCATGGCCGTTTATCAACAGAGTCTTCGCAACTACCATGACCGTCGACTGCGCACGAGATCATTTGTCCCTAGTGACTTGGTGTTGTGGCTCAAGCGGAAGAAGGTGCACAAGCTTGCCTTCCCATGGGAGGGACCCTTCATCATCACGGAAGCTATCAACGGCGGCGCCTATCGACTGAAGCACGCAAAGATGGGGGAGATCTCCCACAATCCGTGGAACGTCGTGCACCTGCGTCATTTCTACGCATAGCATACACATCCATGTAATGTGCTTACACGCCAAACAAGCAGCAGGTTTCAGACGAACTCTTTTCCTTACCAGGGTACCTAAGGGGGCTGGAAGGTTTTTAATGAGGCGGCTTGCTAGCTTAATATACAATGGTTGAGATACAAAAGCATTCTCCCTTTACTTTATACAGTCTAGAAAACAAATAAAGCCTTGGCCGCACTCGAACACTCGGGGGCTGAAATAAAGCCTTGGCCGCACTTGAACACTCGGGGGCTGCGCCGCACAGGTTAACTCCAAGAAACAAATAAAGCCTTGGCCGCACTCGAACACTCGGGGGCTACGCCGCACAGGTTAATTCCAAGAAACAAATAAAGCCTTAGCCGCACTAGAACACTCGGGGCTGCGCCGCACAGGTTAGCTCCAAGAAACAAATAAAACCTTGGCCGCACTCGAACACTCGGGGCTGCGCCACACAGGTTACTTCGACGCATAAACAAACAACCTTGGCCAAACCCGAACACTCGGGGACTGCGCTGCACAGGTCATCACACTAAAGCGCGGAAAACGTACTCGAATGCTTGGGGGCTGCGTTCAAACTTTCTATACCAATTACTGTCTTCGACAAACACATTACATACATACACTCGGGGGCTGCCCCCCATGGATTCATATCGTTCATTTACAAATCCGCTCAGCGAGCATACAAACTTTTGCCTACTCATCTACAGGCTCATCCTTGGGACCCACGTCCAACGGACCTACAAGCTCCTCCGTCTGCTTCTACACCTGGCGGATAACCTTGCGCGCCCAGCCAAGGGTGCTAGTATAGTGACTCCGCTCAGGCAGGCCTTCGGTGGCACCTTCAAAGTTAAAGTTCAACCAGTGTAGTTGCAAATACGCAAAGGCAATATTTGCTCCACCCACAAGTTCAGCACGTAGCATTTTCTGGATCGCCTTGCCATCACGGAACCTCGTCAACAGAGCGGGTATGCCTTGCGGCTGCTCGTTATGCGGGAACATTGTTCGGTGCACTTTGGCCAAAGTACTTCGACAAGACTCCAATAGCAGGACAGCACGCCAAGCGCGATCCAGCAAGGTGGCAAACACTCGCGCCTTTGGTATGTCAGACCAGAAGTATTGAGAGCCGGAAGTTGTGCCTACAAAGGCCCCGTCCAGTCGCTCCTCTACGCGAGTCTCCTCAGCCTTATTGTCAGGGTTCACACCTGCACAACGAAGACAAGTAAGCAAAGTTGGCAGCATTTAAAGCAGCAGCAACTGGCAGTCGAAGGTTTTGTCGAGTGTTCTCACATTCCAGCTGCCGGTTAATCAAATCCAATTCTCTAATTAGATAATCCTCTCGCTCAGATGAGGGGGCGGATCTCGCCCTCTCCGCGTCGAGTTCACCTCGTACATCCTTCAGCTCCTGCTCCAGATTCGTGATTCTTCGCTTCATCCACGACATGACGGCCCTATAATTTCTACTTCGGACAACAGTTCGGGTCGCGTACTCGCGGAAGGAGAAGCTTCGGATGCACCGGAAGACTCAGCATGTTCAATGGCAAAGGTCGATCAACATAAGACCTCCAACAATACAAGATGATGTAGTGCAACCTAGGCACACAACACCAACACCACCAAATGGTCCAATGTCAAGATCAAGAGTCAAGGCACTTCATGATAAGGTAAACTCACTCCTCTCTATGTGTGATTTCGACATCCCTTTGAATGGTTTGCTACTTCATTCGGGTACCTTGTGTGTGCTTAGGTACAACCCTCATGAAGCTACCCCACCATGTGATGAAGATGGATGAGGATCGAGCCAAGAGAATACTCCACCAAGTGATGAAGATGGCCATGGGAATGAAGATGAAAATCCTGAAGAAACGTTGGCCGGTACTACCGGAACCCCACGGCCGGTACTACCGCTGAATCGCCAGACGCTACTGGAATCAAGACCGAGCTAAGCGGTACTACCGGAGTTATTTCCGGTACTACCGACCCGTACTACCGGCCAACCAAGGCCGGTACTACCGGGCCTGCGCGTGCCTTTGTGCTGAAATGGCTGCTGAGTCATGTAATCCTAGCCACTCATCTACTATTTTGCATCTAGACTATAAATAGCTGTCATCTCCCTTAGGGTTAGGGTTAGACTGAGATTAGACTTGAGTTGAGCTTTGCTCCTTTCCACCCCTTGTTGGTGTTGCCTCCTATGGAGATGAATCAAGGCCTCCCCTTGTGGAGATGAATCAAGGACTCCCCTTGTGGAGAAGATCCCTCTAGTGGATACCAAGGCTTCTTCTTATAGTTGCGATTACTTGTCAATCTTTCCTCCTTAAGTGACTAGAAATAGGCTTTCGCACCGCTTTATTAATATAGCAACCACCCGATACAACATTGAGATCACTACTGGGGCAGACAGCACAGACAAGCCCAAAAGAAAAGGAAGAGAAAAAAAGAAAAGAAAACAAAGCCAACACCAGCGGAGTAACGAAAACAATAGTGACTCGCAACCGCTGCGTCCTCTCCGGTGAATTCCCACCACAAACCTAGCACTCTAAATTGCCGCGTACCAAATAGCACCTCCAAGAAGGAAAGCGACGCCGGCGACGCTGCTGCCCGAACTGGTCCTAGGGTTTCCCTCGGTACGCTCCGAGGAGTGGGGAAGAGGTACACCCGACGCCCCTCAAGAAGGGAGGGTGACACTCTCAAGCGTCACCGCATCGGTGCCAAAACAACAAGGATTTCTCCCGACTCCCAAAAAACCACAACCAGGACAATCTGTAGCGCTCCTCCAACTTGCCACCCACCAACAGCCACCACCACGGTTTTTGAAGTCACCATCGTCGTCACACCATGGCAAAAATAGCAGGGCCGACCGGCCAAGACGAAGTAGCCATAGACAAGCTCTGACAGAAGCACAATCGCGCGGGAGGAAACTGCCTCCACCGCCAAAGCCAGTAGCCGACCGGACGCAACGACAAGAGCACACCAGGCCATTGGAGCCGGAGGGCGGCAACAGTGCAGCCACCTGGAGGACGTCCTCCACCGCCATCGGACGGGTGCCGACCGGACACGGCAGCTAGGACACACCAGGCCGAGCAGGCCCGACCGTGCCCCGAGGGGTTCGTAAAGTCCTCGCCGCCATGCTGCTGCACATAGGCCACCACCACTGCTACCCTCGTATCGGCTCCATAGGCTCGGCCGGGACCGGAGGGGCCCGTGAAGTTCCCGCCGTCATGCTGCAGCCAGGGCGACGTCCTTGCTGTCATCCCCATCACGAGCCGTTCGTCAGCCCACCGGAGACAGCATGGCGGAGCCCGCCCTGACCCAGATCGGGCCCGAAGGGCCCAGATCTAGGCCTGCAGGGCCGAAGCTCGCGCACTGCTGCCCGCCACCAAAGGGCAGCGCCGCCACTCCCTTCCAACACCCGCGCTGCACGCCGGGGAACCCGACGTCGCGCCAGACCAGAGTCGCCGTGGAGCACCGCCGCCGGAGAAGACGGAATCCCGCCTCCACCTAGACCGACGTGGGGGAAGACATGCCGCCACCGCCGGAACCCACCGGGCTAGGCCCGGCAGCCCCTGCCGACGGTGGCGACAGAGACAAGCACGGGAGGCGGCCGAGCCGGGGCGGGAGGGGCGCGCTCCGCCGCCACGGGAGGCGGCTGGAGCGCGAGAGGGAAGGAGGGAGGTGGAGGGGGGCTAGGGGAGGGGCGGGTGGCCACCGGCGACGGCGAGGAGGGAGGAGAGGACCTGGGCAGCGGTGACGCAGAACCCTAGCGGTCGCGGATGCGGTCGCGAGTAGCAATCGACTTGTGGGGGAGAGAGAGATAGTGAACCGGTGGGA
This sequence comes from Poa pratensis, assembly GCA_947311845.1. Taxonomy (NCBI): domain Eukaryota; kingdom Viridiplantae; phylum Streptophyta; class Magnoliopsida; order Poales; family Poaceae; genus Poa; species Poa pratensis. Next base: position 98,866,798 of record CAMZMU010000074.1, read on the forward strand.
TTGACCGGTAAGAAAAACAATCCTAAGAGTAAGGTTGCTTGGAGATTTAGAATCGGGGGCTGCCCTTGGGGACTTGTTACCGGTTGATTTCGTCTGTGTTGCTTTGCTATTTACCTTGTGTTTGCCTTTTCCCCTTTCGTGTTCTTCGTGTTCATCATGTTCATCACTCATTCGCCCTCAATCCGTGAACATCGGGACCCTACCTGCATCATATGGTATCAGAGCTTGGGTTGACACGGATTGATTTGTGTTTCCACCCCCAAATCCACCAAATTTTTCTTTGATTTTGAGAAATTCGAAAATTTCAACCAAAAATAGCCTTTTATGGATTCGAGCCGATCTATCGATTTGTTGCGTTTTTGGTAGTTTTTGTCCATGGATCTGTTGCTTTAGTACCACCTCCACCTTTGTTTGCGTTCCCTAGCCTTAACTTTGCCAAATTTCCACGAATTTGAGGATTTTTCGAGCTCAATTTCCGCCCAAATCGCGAGCAAAAATAGCAGATTTCTGGCTGTAGGTACTACCGGCCAGAACTTCGGTTCTACCGGAACTCCGCGAACGTCCGGTACTACCGGGACAGATCGAGCATCCTCTGTTCGTTTTGGTATTTCCTCTTTGTGGTTTCAGTCCTTTTCCGGTGTGATCAACGTCTACAACATCGACAAGCTTCCGTAGCAACGTCATCAACGCCAAGCGACGACGCCACCAAGGACTCGACATTTCCCTAACATCGTAATCTGTTGTGAGCCCTTCTTCCTTTCATGTACCTTGACTTATCGGACTAGCTCTTTGATATTGCGAGGCATTGCACTTGTCGAGTGATTGTCTTCAAGTATTGGCGAGTGTGTATCGTTAGAGATCTTGGCACTAGCAAAAGAGAAGGAATCATCATCAAAACTCAAAAGAGAGAAGACAAAAGAAAAGAACATGAGTAGTGCCAAGTATCATCTCCTGTAGGTTGCGACTAAGCTTAAACCGCCAAAGTGAGTGTGAGTGTTGAACACTTGTGCAAATCCGTTGCCTACCCAAAAGCAATTGAGCTAGTGTCCTTCTTGTGTTGGTGTGACATTTGAGCACGTAATCTTCGATAGGTTGCATATATTCGAGTGCTCGCCCTTTGGTCGCCCAACCCCATCATTCGCTTTTGTGTGTGTTTCTTCATCACTTGTGGTTGGTGTTTCTTTGGTAATTTGATCATTGTGGATTTTCTCTACCTTGAACAACATACTTTTCGTCGGGTTTTCTTGTTTCGTTTGCCACTTCATACCTTCCTATCCTCATAAGTGTGTGTGTTGGGTGTTAGAACTAGATTTTCTTTCGTCAAGCAACTCTATTCTTATGATATAGTTTATCTTGGTTCTCTATTTCTACACATTTCACTTGTTCTTGAGATCATGTTTAGGGGAAGTACAAACGGAAGCTCCAACTCGGATGATGATGCCAATGGAGGAATTCAAGGTGACAATGGTTATGTCACTCACAATGAGTTCGTGGGCCTTCGACATCTTGTTTGTGATGGGCTTGGTCGCTATGAGCGTCGTCTTCAAGCACAAGAAGCCAACTTCAACAACCAAATGGCGCGCCTGACCGAAGCTATCAACAACCTTGCGCAACGTCGATCTTCTTCTTTGGGCTCCCACCGTACAAGAAGCACATCAAGGTCGACACAACCACGGCATGTGCATCAAGAGCCGCAACAAGATCGTCAAGACATCCCAAGGCGCGACGAACATGCTCGACATCACCATGACGTGGAGCACCCACCTTCTCCTCACGCAAACCATGACCATGGATATCAAGAACAACATCGACCAATTGGTGGACGACGTGGAAGAACACCATCACCACCACATCAACATCAAGATCGACAAGAACCACGACATGCACACCGTCAAGGTCATCGAACTCCATCGCCACCACCTCAACGTCAAGATAACCAAGTTCCACCTCAACATGACATGGGAGTACCGGGTGCGAACGACTATGATAACCAAGGACGTCAACACCGCTATCCTCCAAGGCAACGACACCGCAATCGTGAGCATGGACACCATGAAGTTAATCATCATCACCATGAGCCTCATCACCGCCAAGAGCGTCCGCATGATCGTCATCACCACACCGAATCAAGTGATGCGTGTCGTGGGTTTGTCACGTCAGGTGTCATAGATGACTTCGTAGGTGTGGGATTATGCGAGTCAAGCATCTCCGAGCTTGGGATCGCAGGAACAAAGATCAACACAGATTTACCCAGGTTCGGCCCCCTCAATGTGAGGTAAAAGACCTACTTCCTGCCTACCCTAGATTGGTATTGATATGATAATCGAGGTGTTACAATGGAGGCGATCCGATCTGGTACTCGCCGTATGAGCTAGGGTTTAGGGCTTGATAGCTTGACCCGCTCTAAGTCCTGCGAGTCCTCTTTATATACACAGAGGCTCGCTAGGTTACAAAAGGAAACTTCCCCATAAGGAATATCCACAGAGGCCTACTCGGAGACTACTTGGTCTTCACGTCCTCCGGGATATGTCTTCTAGATCTTTCCCCTTATGGCGGTTCAATATTGGGCTTGCTCCCAAGTGGGCCTTTGTCCGTGCGAGTAAGTTAAGTCGCACTGGGCCGCGGGTTAATCCAGAAAGTATTCCCCCGACATTAGCCCCCAAGCGTGGCCTGAACTTCATAGTATTTCTTGATCTTGAATGCTTAGGCCGCGCTTTTCCTTGTTTCGCGACTTATAATTGTGCAAGTTTGGCCTTGACTCGCACCTGGAAGATCATCTGACTTCGTGAGCTTCTTTTAGAGTATCCTGATAGCTTCAGAACTTGATGACGATCTATCTTCAAATTTTTGATGATAATATGATATAGCCCCCAAGGATTGAGAGGATGTTATGTGGTAATCATCTCAATTCTTCTCAGAGAACTCTGAAGGTCATCACCTGTAACTTGATATCATGAATAAAACAATTGTTAAGTTACAAGTAATTGTAATTGGTGTTGCCGTACTATAAGCAGTACATCGACCTCTAGTTAGGCCATCTGAATCCTTAAGTGGGCACTCGCGCGACTCAGTATTTCCTAGGAATGTGTGTTCAGGGTCGAGAGCGGCCATGATAGGCAATCAAGCTCGATTGACGCCACACCCCAGTACTTTGGCCACATAATGCGAGTAGCAATCCAACTTAAGGTAAATTTGATAATTGCCAATAAATGGCTGTTTCAGGGTAACAAAGACCCCAAGAAACATAATGATATTGCCATGATAGGCTAAGCTATGATAAGCTTTGATTATGATGACACATAAGGTCGCGCCTAGGTGGCAACCGAGTGTTATACATAGGGTTGGATCGCGCGTAGGTGGCGATCCATGGTGATACATGGGGTCGGTCGCGCCTAGGTGGCGACCAGAGATGATACAAAGTTTACGGCCGCGCCTAGGTGGCAGCCGGTTTCTGATACAAGGGTCGATCGCGCCTGGGTGGCGATCAGATGTTGCATAGGTCGCGCCTAGGTGGCGACCAAAGTTGAAGTTCTAGCCCTGAGTGGCTGTGATGATACTCAGCTATAAAGCTGGAAAGGATGATGCTTGGCTCTGATTAGCCTTTTCTTATGTATAGTACGGTCGCAGGTGTGCGACGTTCCAAGGGCGAGGTGCCTCGAGACGATCCTCGAAATCATGGCGTTCGCTGCTTTCTTCCCTTACATCCAGCAGGTAGTACGACCCATTGTTTAGCTTCTTGCTGATGATGTAGGGTCCTTCCCATGGAGAGGACAGCTTATGCATTCCCTTGTGATCTTGTTTAAGTCGCAGTACTAGGTCGCCTTCTTGAAAGGTGCGGGTTTTGATGCGTCTGGCATGATAGCGTCGCAAGTCTTGTTGATATACTGCTGACCTTGATGCTGCCAAGTCTCTAACCTCTTCTAATGTGTCCACCGAGTCTTGCCGAGCTATCTCATTATCTGTCTCGATGTAAGCCGCAACTCTTGGTGAATCATGTATGATATCGCTGGGCATGACTGCTTCTGCTCCATAGACCATGAAATATGGTGTAAATCCTGTGGATCTGTTAGGGGTTGTTCTCAAGCTCCACAGTACTGCTGGCAGTTCTTCCACCCAACATCCTGGAGATGCTTCGACCTTTTCAATAAGGCGCGGCTTAATTCCATGGAGAATTTCCTGGTTAGCTCGCTCAGCTTGTCCATTGCTCTGCGGGTGTGCTACTGACGTGAGGTCCAATCTTATCCCATTGTCTGCGCAAAATATCTGTGTAGCCCCTTCAGAGGTGTTGCTCCCATTGTCTGTAATGATACTATGGGGGTAACCGAAGCGGAATATGACCTTCTTCAAGAACTTGACTGCTGTTTCAGCCTCGCAATCTCCCACAGGTTCTGCTTCTATCCACTTTGTGAATTTGTCCACCATGACTAAGAGGTGAGTTTTTCCGTTTGAAGACCGTCTGAAAGGCCCTACCATGTCAAAACCCCATACGGCAAAAGGCCATGTGATGGGTATTGTGCGAAGTGCTTGGCTGGCATATGATCTTGCCTAGCGTATCTTTGACATCCATCGCACACTCTGACAATTTGCTCTGCATCTGCTAATGCTGTTAACCAGAAGAATCCATGTCGGAACGCCTTTGCCACCAAAGATCTTGACGAAGCATGATGGCCACAATCGCCTGAATGAATTTCGTGCAAGATTTTTCGTCCCTCTTCTGGTGAGACACATCTTTGGAATGCTCCTGACGCTGCGCTTGTATAATTCGTTGTTGATGATTGTATAGGCCTTTGATCGTCGTATGATTTTGCGCGCCTCAATTTCATCGTCCGGCAGCACTCCGCGACTTAAATATGCCATGTATGGCTCTGTCCATCCTGGCTGTTCATGCAGGGCTGCGACTAAAGTTGAATCATCCTCTGGCTCTGCAATGTCAATCTCTGCTGGAGGTTTGACTGATGGATTGTGCAGTTCATCCAGGAAAACATTGGGTGGGACTGACTGTCTGTTGGATCCAAGCCGAGACAGGGCATCCGCAGCTTCATTTTGTCTCCGATCAATATGTTCAACTTGGTATCCAGTGAAATGTCCAGCAATTCTGTCCACCTCTCTCTATATGCAGCCATGTTCGCATCCTTGCTGTCCCACGTTCCGGAGACCTGCTGTGCCACCAAGTCTGAATCGCCAAAACAGCGTATGCGACTGATGTTCATCTCCTTTGCTATACGTAGACCATGAAGCAGTGCCTCGTACTCCGCCACGTTATTTGTGCAGTTGAAGTGTATCTGTAACACATACCGCAGCTTGTCTCCCTTGGGAGATGTTAGAACAACTCCAGCCCCCGAGCCTTGCAACTGTCTTGACCCATCAAAATGCATGGTCCAGTATTTGGTTTCTGCCATGCTAGGAGCACTTGGATTTCTGTCCAATCGTTAATAAAATCTGCAAGGGCTTGCGACTTAATTGATGTGCGCGGCTCGTAGCTGATGTGATGTGGTCCCAACTCGATCGCCCACTTAGCGACTCTTCCAGTAGCTTCTCGATTACGAATGATATCTGCCAATGGTGCTGAACTAACCACAGTTATTGGATGCTCTTGGAAGTAGTGCTTCAGCTTGCGACTCGCCATGAACACTCCAAACACCAACTTCTGCCACTGTGGGTAACGCTGTTTGGAAGCTGTGAGGACTTCGCTCACGTATATACTGGTCTCTGGACAGGGTATTCCTTTCCTGTTTCTTGTCTCTCCACAACCATGACAGCACTCACAGCGCGGGAATTTGCCGCTATGTATAGTAGCATTGGCTCTTTATCTTTGGAGCCGCCAGAACTGGAGCATTTGTCAATTGATGTTTCAAGGCTGTCAGAGCTTCGTCGGCCTCTGCGTCCCAAACGAAGGTGTCTGATTTTTTCAACAGTCTGTACAAAGGTAGTGCTTTCTCTCCCAATCTTGATATAAAGCGACTCAAAGCTGCTACGCAACCAGTAAGTCGCTGCACATCTTTTATCTTTTCTGGCTTTTGGAGATCCATCACGGCCTTTATCTTGTCAGGATTGGCCTCAATGCCTCTTTCTGATACTATGAATCCCAATAGCTTTCCTGCTGGTACTCCGAAAACGCACTTTGTGGGGTTGAGCTTCATGTTGTATTTTCTGAGATTTGTGAATGTCTCTGCCAGATCACCAATAAGATCCTGGCTAACTTGCGATTTAATCACAATATCATCCACGTAGGCATGAACGTTGCGACCTATTTGCTCATGTAGGCAATTCTGAATGCATCTTTGGTAAGTCGCACCTGCGTTCTTCAACCCAAAGGGCATGCTGACGTAACAAAAAGCTCCGAAGGGTGTGATGAAGGACGTCTTTTCTTGGTCCTCCCTCTTCATCTTGATTTGATGGTAGCCTGAATAGGCGTCCAAAAAGCATAACAGCTCGCACCCAGCAGTTGAATCAATTACTTGGTCGATTCTTGGCAAAGCAAATGGATCCTTTGGACAAGCTTTGTTAAGACTGGTGTAATCAACGCACATTCGCCACGTACCGTTCTTTTTCATAACCAATACTGGATTTGCCACCCATTCCGGATGGTATACCTCTGTGATGAATCCTGCAGCCAGCAAGCGAGCTATTTCCTCTCCTATTGCCTTTCTCCTGTCATCATGAAAACGCCGTAGTGGCTGCTTCACTGGTTTAGCCGCAGGGTTCACTTTGAGGCTATGTTCTGCTAATTCTCTTGGTACCCCTGGCATATCTGACGGCTTCCATGCGAAGATGTCTTTATTTTCCTGGAGAAAAGCGACGAGGGCCTTCTCCTGCTCTTCTTCCATGTGTGCTCCAATGCTAGTTTGCTTGGATGAGTCGCCAGGAACAAGATTTATCTGCTTAGTGTCCTGGGCCGCTTTGAATTTCATTGGTGGCTCGGCAGATGGCGTGGTAACCACACTCATATCGTTTGGGTCCACCTGCGACTTATAACCTTTTAGTTCTTCCGCGGCACAGGCGGATTCTGCGAAAGCCGCATCTCCTTTCTCACATTCTATTGCTTTTTCTCTATCTCCGTACACTGTGATGACCCCTTTTGGTCCTGGTATCTTCAACTGTAGGTACACGTAGCATGGCCTGGCCATAAACTTAGCAAAGGCCGTTCTTCCAAACAAGGCGTGATATGGGCTTTGGAATTTTACCACTTCGAAGCTTAGGAATTCACTTCTAAAGTTCTCTTCTGTTCCAAAAGTTACCCCTAGGGTTATTTTCCCCACTGGCCGTGCGGACCTTCCTGGGACAATGCCGTGAAATACTGTTGACGTGGGCTGCAGGCTGGAATCCTTGAGTCCTAGACGCTGGAAAGTATCGTAGTACAAGATATTAATGCTGCTTCCTCCATCCATAAGCACTTTGGTCAGCTTGTATCCTGCAACGTATGGTGCCACAACCAGTGCCAACTTGCCAGGTTCCCGTACTGTGGCGGGTGGTCGTCGCGACTCCAGGTTACCGCGTATTCTGACCACCTTAACCAAGCGGGTGTTGCTGGTATCACGGCGTTCACCTGCTGACTTCTCCGGCTCAATTTCTCTTCTCTTTTGGAGGTATCGATAACTATTGTGTGATACTGCCCCGTCTGCCTGGGGTTACTCGCGCCGTGCTGCCCAATGTTTGTGTTATGAGCCGCACTAGGGTTTCCTTCATGGGAATTCCCCCCGTTGTGTTGGCTCTCTTCTTTCCACTTTTTGTAATAATGGCATTGCGCCTTGGTATGGTCCGCTGGCCGTCCATCACCTGTCGCATGAAGGTCGCATGGCCGGTTGAAAACTTCTTGCATATTGATTGGACGGGAGCCGTATCCTCGACCCCTTCCACGCTGGCCTCTGAATCCTCCACGCGTATTGGCGACGAGCCCTGAGTGACCATCTTCGCTTTTGCGTTTGTTTTGACTCGTGTTGTTGTGGCTCGTTTGCTGCTGCTGGGGCTTGTTGGAGTTTTTCTTTCCTTTTGCAGCAACCTCCTCTTCTTCTCCGTCTGACGCGTCTCTGGTTTTGTCTGAGCTGGCATATTTGTTAGCCGCAGCCATCACCTCGCTGAGGCTCTTGACTTTATCCTTCATGCGACCCAGCTTATGAATCAGCGGCTCAAACTTGCAGTTTTTCTCCATCACCAGGACGGCTGAGCTTGGTGGTATATTATCTGAGGAGTGTATTATTTCTGCCACCCTTTTCATCCAATGGCGACTTGACTCGCCTTCCTTCTGGACACAACGCTCTAAATCTTCTATATTGCAGAGTCGCTTGCAAGTTCCTTGGAAGTTCTTAATGAAGGCATCCTTCAGTTCCTCCCAAGTATTTATAGAGTTGGGAGGCAAATTTTGCAGCCATATGTGCGCTGCTCCTTCTAGCATCATGTTTAGGTAGCGTGCGCAGATCTCTTCAGATGCGTTTAGGATGCTCATGCCCATCTCGTAATTGTTGAGCCAAGTGGTTGGATCCATGCTGGCGTTATAGTTTGCCACCTTGCGTGGCCCTTTGAAATCTTCAGGAAAAGGTTCCGATCTGATCTTTCAGTGAAACACGCCGGTCCCTTGAGTCGCGAGGACAGGGCTGTGGGCGCGCCTGCGGGGTTATCTGCGGGCCGCTTTTGCATCAATGGTGCATTCGCCTGCGCTTCTGCGACTTGCTCCTGCTGCCTCTGTGCGACTCCTGACACGTCCTCTGGTGGCCTGCTCTGGACGCTTCTTTCTGCTGTAATCCTGTGATTGGCTGGTACGAGGGGCAGCTGTGCTTCGGCTTCCGCCCTATTGGCTTGTTGCAGGACTGCCGTACTTAGCATCTGAATCGCGCGCCGCGCCTCAGCATTGACCGGGTCATCGCCTGTTGGTACCATCTGAGTCAAGATATTAGCCGCAGCATACATATTATCGACAGGGTTCTGGTAATGGCCCTGTGGGGTGTGAAACCTCCTTGGTTGTTGCTGGGTCTCTTGATTTGTTGGTACCCTTCCTTCCGCAGTCGTCTGGATTCCCGTCCCGCGGCTGGAGTGAGCGGGATTTCCACTGTTGGTTGAGTCGCGCGCAGCTGTGTTTGCGGGTCAACCTGTTGTTGAGTCGCAGCCAGCGCGGCTACTCTCTGCCGCTCCTGTTGGATTCCTTGGTTTATCTGATCGAGCCTGCGCTCTTCTTCCATCCTTCGAACCTCATACAGGAGCTCGGCCCTGGCGGCCTCAATTTCTGTTGCACGGAGGGCGGCGTTCGTGGCTGACACAGGGACAAGAAGTGGGTTGCTTGGGGGTGCCGATGCCTCGGTTTCTCCAGCAGTTCCTGATGCACCTGCTCCTCCGGCCATGTAAACCGCGACTTGTGCCATCTCTTGATCTGGTGATGATGTGATTTCTGGTGGGTAACCCCAGCAACTTTCTTCAAAGGCAGGTATGATGGACCCAAACTCTTGCGAGTCCATGCTTTCCACGGATTCTTCCCCGTCATCGGCGACTTCTTCTACTGAATCGCCTTCTGGACCGATCTAACGGACCTGCCACCGATGAAGCCGACGAAGACGTTGATGGATCCGAACGGGATGACGTGGCCGGTCTCCAAATAATCTGCTTCCGGCCCCCAGCTTGAATCGTCGATGAGGGGTGTGCCATTGACCGTGATGATACGGCCAACAACAAGATCTTCAGCTCCCTTCATGGATCCTGCGCGGAACGTGACGCTCTTGACCGCAGGCCCCACGGTGGGCGCCAACTGTCGTGGGTTTGTCACGTCAGGTGTCATAGATGACTTCGTAGGTGTGGGATTATGCGAGTCAAGCATCTCCGAGCTTGGGATCGCAGGAACAAAGATCAACACAGATTTACCCAGGTTCGGCCCCCTCAATGTGAGGTAAAAGACCTACTTCCTGCCTACCATAGATTGGTATTGATATGATAATCGAGGTATTACAATGGAGGCGATGTAACTTCCCAAATTTAGAAACTAAGAAAAACTTGTTTTTACTAGACCCAAAATTCAGAACCAACAAAAACTTTTGAAATATTTCATTGATGATTTTGTTTTCCTTCTCATTACTATGTTTGAACTTGTGTGACTCGTTGTTAAGTTGTTGATTAACAAAAATAAGGCACAACCAATATAAAAATATATTTAATTTTGGTGATCATGTTATGACAAGAAAATATTCTATATATCTTTTCCATTCTTACTCTGGCCAACTCCATTTCAACGATACTTGGTTTATCAACAACCAAAACTAATATCAGTATTTGAGAAAGTAAAAATATTTCCAAAATTATGTGTTCCCTAAAAATATGGAGATCTATATGCTATCTCCTATCTATTTCCCAACATTGATATTTTGCATTCGTATGCAACTCCCATTTTATAAACTTTGATTATCACTTCATTTGAAAATAACACTAGTGGGAAATATATCACCCACATATTTCTTTTTCCAATCCTTTTGAAAACCATTAAGTTATGAGTGGAAATATTTCCTAAAAACATTATCTTGTCATAATTAAGTGTGATCATTTTTATAAGATGATATTGTTAAATTATGTAAATGGTGGCATGATTGAATTCTCGTGTTTGAATTGTGTGGACTTGGAAGTGGTGTTGATCTGGTTGTGATTATTTGCTTAATGGACTTCTGATTGAATTAATTGCTAATTCTTATTTTATTGTTTGCTTGGGTGAAAAACTACACCATTGTACTTCAATGTCAAGTTGGTAATACACTTGATCACAATGTGGAGTGTGATTTGAAAATAAAACAATACTTCTATAATTACTCGCACCCTCAAAATAAAATCTTGATTTAAAAGAAATAATCTTATTTAATTTCCCTCTCTACCTAATTCTCTATTTTGCTATAACAAATGTTTTATCTTATAAAATCCAGGAATGAGATGATAACCATCTCATTATCATATTACCCTCTCATCAAAATATTACTCTTCAATTACAAAGATATTTTGATTAGACAAATTGATTTTATCCAGAAAGGCCATATTAAAACCCTATGAACAAATATTGGTCAAAACATTTTATTTTCAAGTACCAAAATTTGTGGAGCTTCTACATGATGTGGGGAGGCCACATGAATATTTTCAAATTTTTCTAAAATGTTTTAGTGCCCCAATAAAATCCTTGAAGAGCTACTGATTTTAAAAAGGAAATAAAGGAAATACAGAAAAGGACCTAAATGCAAATAGAAAGAAATTAGTCCAGGGGGTTTTCTGCGAAGTGATCATCTCTTCCCTGTAGCATCCCGTGCCCGTCGCCGTGTCGCCCCCACGACGCGCTCGCCGCCCGGACCCCCCCCCTCCTCTCCGCTGTCCTGCGAAGAGGATAAGACCGCCTCGACGCCGCGCTGTCCCTCAGATCTTTCCCCACTCGCTCTCCTCTGCCCTCCTGCTCTTCTCTCTCTCCCTCTCCATTTCTTCCACCATGGCCGAACCCTCGGCTAAGCTCGCCGTCGAGCATCACCAGCGATTGGAGCCTCCCCAAGCAAAACGGAGACCGTCATCGACACCGCCTCGTCGTCCTCTTAATCTCCACGCAAGGAATTGACGCGGGAAGCAGTAAAGCGAGCGGCGCGTCCTCATCTTCTTCAACTCCGGCCGCCGCGCTCCGAGCACGATTCCGACGTCGTCACCGCACCTCTACACCAGCGGTCGTTACCCACGCGTCGAGGGTGAGCAGGCGCACCTTCTGGACATCTCCGTTGCCCTCCTAGCGCTCTATTTCGCCGTGTATCCGTAGCCCCCGTCGTCGTCCATAGCTCGCCGCCGCCCGACCTCGTCGCCGTAGCTTTTGCCAGCGACCATTAGGTCCACAACGCCGCCACAAAGTAGCACGTGTCCGTGCGAGTCGAGAGCCACCCGAAGCACGTCCCCTCGTGCCGTAGATCGACGAACCCGTGCACCTCGCCGCCGGTGGTCGCCGCGGCCACGCGCATCGTCGCCGTACACGGCCATCACTTTTTATTTTTTGCGCACCCGTATCCTAACAACAGAACCGAGCCAGCCCAGTGGCACCGCGCCGTGCCGCACTCGCTCGCGACGCGAGTTCGAATCCCCGCAGCGGCGCCCTTTTTTTTCTTTCTTTTCCCCTCGCTGACAGCTGGGCCCCACCGGTCAGCGACCGTGGTGGCCAGCACAGCCCGCACCCAGCCCAGTCAACGCTAATGTGGCCACTGGCCCACGCGGCAGTGGCAGTGTGTAGCGCGCTGCTCGGTGCAAAACGTTTCGGCTAGATTTCTCTGAGAATAAAAGAAAAGGCAGAAAATACTTTAAACTTCAAAAATCCATATCTTTTTAAATACTTGTCCAAAAATTACAAATAAGATACCAAAATGTTCAGAAGAATAAAACCTGTCTTTTGGTGTGATTCACCTATCCAAATAAATTAGTTTATTTAATGTTTTATTAAAATAAAGAAAATGGCAGAATATAAAACAAATTGGGAAAATTCATATCTTTAAAAATAATGATCCAAAAATTAAGTTTGACCTCTTAAAATGTTCAGCAAATGATAACCTTCATATTCCACCTTGTTTCCAAACATGGATAAATATTTTGTAATGTTGTTTAAAATAAACTAACAAAAGGGCATAATTAAAAAGGATTTTATAAATTAATCTGTAATGATTTTTGGAGCAAATCTAATTTTGCTAGGTTCCTAGTGTTTCACTTTATCATATCCTCACTTGGTGTAATATTTTGATACACAGAAAATATATGGTAACTTAACTTTTGTCTGGAGTATTTCCCGTTCAACGGGAGGTACTTGTTGTTAACCTTCGCCTCCGATAGTTTTGTGATCGATGTACCTAACTTGCGAATAGGTGATGGACTACTGACCAATATAATGCCCTCGTAAGTGTAGATCCTAGTTGTTGCTCGAATGATTAGATTGACGCTTACGATTGGTTACTTGTCTGTATACCACTTGTGGTTTGGTTTGCCTGTTGATTGTTGTGTTATCCTCCTGTTTTCGGCGCTAGATATAAACACTACCGGAGTGGTCTTTGGAACGGAGTTATTGAGGAAGGGGAATTCGTTGAACCTGAAGAACAAGACCAAGTTCACTTTGCCGAGCAAGGCAAGCTATCCTCTGAGCTTGCATTTATATACACCTATTTTGGTTCGCATGTTTTACTTATAAAGAGCAAAAGTTATTTATATGGTGTTTGCCACAAAAGCTATGATTTTGAAAACCCTTTTTCAAATTATAAGTATATTATATTGCCACCCTATGTAGTAGTTTATATAAAACTTTAGGATGGGAAAACAATGTTGTTTATTCAAAACTCCTTTGAAATTTCTTATGAGTTTATGAAATACCGAGATGTCGGTGTTGGAGTGGAAAAGTGAAAAATGGAGATGTTTATGAAAAATGCACATTGTGTCTTTGTACTATGACGACCAATCTTACCCTGTGCGACCACATTTACCACATATGGGAAAAGGCGTAGTCATGTAGTTTGCTCTTATTAGTATGGGATACCTCAGCGACGGAGATGACTCCGTTATGCATGAGGGGATGGTCCGAGGATCTACCCCCTGACCCGGGTCCTCACACAAGTTGGTGGGGAGGATAGAAGGTTCCACCATAAACCGCCGGACAAAACTATGAGTCCTCACACTTAGGGTTTCTGACGGGAAACCGGACTGGGTGTCGATGGAAAGTGTCATATGGGAAGGATCCTATACTAGCATGAGCAAATAAGAGGCTATGGCCGGCGGCTTACTTCGCATACATCTGGTATGGCGAGACGTGGCAGACACGATGAGTTGCCGGATGAATGTGGGTTTAAAAGCGTGCTACCTCTGCAGAGTGTTTAAAACTATTCGAATAGCCGAGTCCTCGGATATGGACAATTGGGAGGCTGTCCTAAGACCTGTGCAAGTTTTATAAAAAGAGTCGAGTTTTAACAAGGGAAAATGAGGTGGAAAATGTTGTACCTATACCAACGGATCGGTATGAGGTTGTTGATGGACAATGGAATATGGTGGACTATGGTCGAAAAAGGAGGAGTTTTGGAGAAATAAACAAATGGGGATTTTCCGGAGAAAATGTTTAAAAAAGAGACTTCTTACCTTCTTCAACAGAGATGTATTTTCGGGAAAAGTTTTAAAAGAGAATTCTTACAAAAATGAATTTATGGGGAAAAGTTCTAAAAGCCTTCTTACCTCTTTATCAAAGATTTAGAGATGGTTTAAAATAAATAAAAGTTTGACCATTAAAAGGGGTGCCATTGCATGCTCATGTCGGGGGTAGTTTGCGAGTAGATAAATGTACTCATGGCTGTGTCCCTGGATATTCCTATGTCCAGAGTTCAAGAAGAAGTAGGCTGAAGACCGAGAGATCGATGACGTCAATGCAAACTAGGGCGCTTCCCAGTCAGCTGCCTGTGGGGTTATGGCTAATGACTTGGGTTTCACGCTGTTTGATGATTTCCGCTGCAAGTACCTGTTGAAGTTATTACTTCAATCAAGTAAGTAATTTTATTCGGTATTTATGGATGTTCTTGTGATGCCAATTCGAGTTATGTGCAGCAACAGACTGATCATGGGATTGTTGCAGGAAACATAACGAGTATCTCGGATAGTTAATCCGGGGTCCTCACAGACTTGGTATCAGAGCCATCCTGACTGTAACAGACCTTAGTTAGCATGGACGTTAGTTAGTAAAGAAATATTTTGTTAAAAATCTATTAATACCAAAAGTATATTTTTTTCCAAGGAAGTCCAAAAATAGTTTCCACTCTTCTCACCTTCTCAAATATTTCCGCGTCTCGTTGTAACAGCCCCAAGTTCTTGAACCTAAACATGTGTCTAATTTTTCCACTTTTGTGTTTCATTGCATCATGGCATCCATATTAAATTGGCTAAACATTACACTAATTGGTTTGGCACCAATTAAAAAGCAAATACCAAACTTGTCTTAACTAAATTTCCAACCAATGAAAGTGTTCAAACTTTCAAAACAAAAATATCTTGACATCTTATATTTGTCAAGGAAGTTCCAAGAGTTAAGAAATAATATTTTTAACTCGCTCTGAAAATTCTAAAGAATTATAAATTTGGAATTAGCAAAATTGTCATAATCAAACCGTATGAACAAATGTTGTTCAAAACTCTTTATTCTGAACCACCAATTTTTGAGGAGCTACTACATGACAATAGGAGTCTGCCCAAATAATGTCACCATTCTTGGAATGAGCTGAGAGCCTCAATTAAATGTTTTAAAATAATGGCAGAGAAGAAAGTAAAACAAGTTTGTTCTACAAAATTTGTCCAAAGGAGCTCAAATTTTTACCAGGCCATCTTTGTGTCAAATAAGAATTTTCCACAAACTTTCATCAAGTTTGGATTTGATTAAGGGCCTCAATCAAATGGGCAAAGAAAAGACCAGGGAAGAAATCCAGAAGAAAAGGAGGCAAGGACTTCTTCGTAAATACAAAAATGTAGCCAGGGGGTTTTTCAGGAAAGCGTCATCGTCTGCCTGTAGCCATGCCTCCCGTGTTCCTCGCTCCTCGCCATAGCTCGTCGCCGCACCAGGCCCCCCCCACGGCGCCATGCCGCCGTGTCCCTCGCTCCCCTGCCGCGCACCGGACCCCCCTCCTCCCCTGCTCCTCTGCGAAGGAGATAAGAAGCCCCGAGCCCCTCCTCTGCTCTTCCGCTCTCTCTCATTTTCTTCCCCCAAACACCGAACCATGGCTGAGCTCGACGCCGGCGATTGGAGCCTCCCGGAGCCAATCGAGGCACAACGCCGTCACCGCCGTGTCCTCTCCTCCTTCTCCGCCCGAGGAATCGAGGAGGGAAGCAGTGAATCACCGCGCCGACCGATTTCTTCCCCGAGCCCGAAGCTACTCCGGCGAGCTCGCGCCGCCGTTCTCGTCCACCTCCGGCCCCGCCGTCTCTTCGCACGCGCCAAGGGTAACGAGAGGATCCTCCCCATCCCCTTTCCCCTCTCCCTCTCGTCGTGTATCGTCGCCGCCGTGCGTTTTGCCTCGGGTCGCCGCTGTGCTCGACGCCGGCGAAGCTCCGGTGGGTTTCCGGTGAACCCAAGCACACCCACGAGTAGCCCTCGACTAGTAGCGTAGGTTCGTGTCGACGCGTAGCTCCGGCGAGCCCTAAATCGGTGGCGCCGTCGTCGCCGTTGCCGCCGGCCAGCACGCGGTCACCGCGCCCAGCGCGCCGGTCGTGGCATGACCGTGGTCAGCGCGCCGTGGGCCTCTGGCTGACTGGGCTGCCAGCGTGGCCACTGGCCCACACGTCAGTGACCGTGTGTAGAGCACAGCCCAGTGAAAAACGTTCGGCTAAGATTTTCCTGGAAAATAATAAAAGTGCAGAAATTTGTGTAAACTTGTAAAATCAATAACTTTTAAAATACTTGTCCAAAATTCACAAACAAGGTATCAAAATGTTCAGAGAATTAAAACCTGTCTATTGATATAAATTGTCCATCCAATTAAATTAATTGAATTGCTGTTTTAGTAGGATTACAAAAATGGCAGAAAAGAAAATAGTTTTGTAAAATTCATAACAAATTGAATATTGCTCCAAAAATTACAAATAAGATATCAAAATGTTCAGGGGAAATAACTTTACATGTTAGCATCATTTACATGTTCAACTAAATTAATTTAGTTGCTGTTTATTTAAAATAAGGAAAATGGCAGAAAAAGGAAATGACTTTGTAAATCCATAACTTATTAAATTTTGATCCAAAATTTGCAAAAAAGGTATCAAAATGATCAGTGGAATAAACCTTACACTCTAACATCATGTTCATGTTAAACTAAACACTGGAGATAGCTTTTACCTGCACTGTAGTAAAAGGGGCAGATTATAGAAGGAATTTGGGGAATTCATAACTTTAAAAATAATGATCCAAAAATTAGGTTTGACCTATCAAAATGTTCAGCAACCAATGTACTTCATGTTTCACCACTTCACCAAGCATGGATAATTAGTTTTGATGCTATTTAAGTGATGTTAGTAAAATGGCAGCATTAAATCGAATATTGAAAATACAATAACTTCTTATTGGATTATCAGAAAAATGTGTTTAATACATCAAAATGCTCAGAATAATATGAACCATCCATTAACATCATTTCCATGCATGTTTGAACACATTTGTAGTACTGCACTTTCTAGAAAGTAGGGAAAAACCTTAACTTAAACATGGGGCTTTATCTCCTCTTGTCGAAATAATTATTTCGCCCCCCCCATTTAACTTGTTAGTTAAATTTCAGTGCATTAAAATGTCATGCCATCATGTGTTTGTATATTGCACCGTTTTGCTTGTGTGATTATTGATTGTTGTCTTTCCGGTGTTTTTATGCATCGATAGATCAATCAGTTGGGGTGCCACCGCAATACCCTAACGAACCGTATTATCAGCCCCGGAACAAGGCAAGCGTAATCCCCCCTCTGAGCATGTCTCCTCCTATATTTCCGCAATTATTTTCCCCACTATATTATTGCATTCGGTTCCAAATGTCTTTTGCTTGGATTAGAGTATCCTACTAGTTGCATTAGAAATCTGTTGCCATTACCTGTATCCTCCCTAATATCCATAGGATTGAAGTGTTGGCCGAGACAAGTATACTTGCTATGTATATGCTTAGCCCTGCTTAGTTTAACTGCTTAGATGGCCGGTGGATGTTTCAATGTTGGAACAGTTGATGGAATGGACGGGTGTGATGGAAAATGGTGGTGACGGTTAATAAATTGCGTAAAGGTGGGGATGAGAGGCCACATGGAATGTGGTGGGTTGTCTCGTTCTCGCCGCCTAAGTGCGAGTTCTCGCCTACGAGCCAAGTTGAGCGTGCTCCCAGGCGTGGGCCTATGGGATCCCTATCGACCAACTAACTCGTGGCGGACTAGCCGAGGGTCCTCTAGTTTGGCTTTCCATTTGCGCGTGCGTTGAAGATGGTGGCCAAGACTGAGATGAGGACTGTGGTATTTAGGAAAATGAGTGGCCGTGGGGCGGGGTGATGTGATCCTGGCAGTCCTGCCGCCACTGATGATCCTTGGTGAGTCTTAAGCGAGGTAAAGGTTGTAGCCGCTCCCACTCAGCCGGCTTTCCCCGGAAGAGAGCAAATGTACAGGCATGTACGGGCAATGAGCCGGACGGTACGCATGGATAAGAAGCTGGGAGGTCCCTCGGGAACCTGGCGACTTTCACATTGTACACCCCTGCAGGGATAAATCTTTTCGAAAAGCCGTGTCCACGGTTAAGGACGACTTGGTGCCGGATTCTGAGATCATAGAATAACTTTAACGGAATGATTAAAACTTGGGTACTAAAGGTACCATTCAAGATTGTAAGGTTGACTTCCTCGAGGTGATTCGGGGAGGTGCCTTTGATGAACAGGTACAATGATGATGGTGATGGATGATGAGAAATGTGATTCAAGAGAAAAGAGTTACTTCTTACCCCTCTTTCAAAATATTCTGATTAGTCGATACCTTTGAGTTATGTCTTCATAAATAAAATCAGCTTTATGCAAAACAGCCATATAACTTTGAAAGCCTCATCGAGCTAAAGCTCTATATATAATCTTGCGAGTTCGTCGAACTCAACGTCGTTTGTTTGTTTCAGAAGAGGACTTCACCGACCTCGAAGGTGGGTTCTTTGTGGACGTCGACGAGTAGTCAGGGGTTCCCAGGTGGCAGCTTGGGACATCCCGGAACAGCTGGCGCTGGATGTTTATCTGTAGGCCTCTTAGGCCATATTTGGTTCTTGTTGTTTAGAACAACCTAATTTGCTTCCGCTTGTCGTAATGTTGGGTCGGTGACCTCTGGTTGTGATTTGCTATCTTTCTCTATTATAAGAGTTGAACTATAATGATTTGTGTCGTAGAGTCTGTGATGTGCCAGTTGTTCCACAAGTCTTGATCTCTCTATTATGCTTTGATAGTGTGTCTGGTGGTATATATCGGATAACCGGAGACACAGTATCACTGTATAGCAGTCGGGTCGGGGCGCCACACTCGTCCCTCTATTTTAAGATTTTACAAGGATTTTTATACTCCCTCTTACCCGATCAAAATACTTGACGATGAACCTAAGTGAGACCTAATTAGCTAGCACCCATAAGGAGAAGCTTTCATCTCAAATATTCAACACTCAACATCAAGGTGATCAATCTGCAAATACCAAGATCGCCGGTATCAACAAAGCAAGAGACCTCGAAGACTTCAACTCAATATCGGCAGTTTCACTCAGTTACAACCTTGGCAATCTCCATTCTCCAGCTGAAGCCAAAGGCGATAAACTAAATGCTTCAACAACCCTGTTTCACCAAGGCCCATACGAGAAAATTATTTCTGGAAAGAAAAATATTACTACCTAAAATTACTTGTATCTAAGGAAGCCTAAGTATAACTTCCACTCTTTCACCTTCTCGAATTATTCTAAACCTTACCTCTTGTTTAAAGGTTTATCAAAAGTTTCCATCTGTTGTCTTACCTCCATTCAAACTTACATACTTGACGATACCCCAAACCAGACCTGGGTACTTAGCAACCCGAAGACTTCAACAGCAAGGCGATTTATATGCAAAGACCGATGATCCGTGCAACCTTCAGAAATTGCAGTAATTTCACCGCCAAAGTTTCCCACTGGGACAAGGTGAAGAAAATCCTCGAGATACAAAGACCCATAGGATCAATAGGATAAGCTCGTTTTACTTGAGCAAACCCCATCTTCCACGGTATTAAACGTCTGTTGGTCCTAAAAGTGCCTTGATTAATTTTGCTTGTGTGTTGCATTTATGTGTGTTGTTTTCCTTGTGTGCTTCACAAAACCCGCCTTGTCGGGAACCCAAAGTAACCACACTTTTATCTGGTGCCTTAATTTTGACTATTTGCAAAAACCTTTTTGCCTTGTTGGTCGTAGATGTACTTTTTGTACCCTCTCAAAGGTCCGACTTAGAAAACCCTTCAGAAAATTTTCTCCTAGTAAGAAAAGTCAGGTATGGAAGACTCTCTACCCCGAGACTCTGCGACCTTCTGCAAAACGGATAGTAGTCTTCATACGCCGTTTTGTGCAACCACATCAAGCCATCGAGAAATATGAAGATTCAAGACCCGACGTTGAATGACACTAGTCGTGTCCCGTCGGACTAACAAAAGAATATGAAAAACTAACATAACTAACATAACTTATCTAACTTTAGTTTCTCATCTAACCAAACCTTGCAAAATTACTAACTGCCTTTTCTAGACAAAGGAAAGAGGTGCCATAGGGCGACTCAAAACTAGTTGGTGGGAAAGAGACTTTAGGAGGATATAAGGAGGCTGGACTGTAAGTTTATTAGTCAAAAGGATCTTGATGAAATCAAAATTTGTTGGATGATGTTAGTAATATCAAAAAAAAAATTCGGAGTTTAGAATAGAAGTAAAAACTTGGAGTGGATCGATAAATTAATTGGATTTGAACAGATGATATATTGATTAATACTCTGGGGCTAACCAGTTGTGGACCCCAACCATTGGTAGTTATCTGGAACTATGAGACGTGACCCATGATTTAAGGTTTAGAAATAAAGGTGAAAATTATTGGATTTTTTTTTAGGAAGCACTTGCTGATAAAATGATTGTTTGGATTGGTTAGAAGCAAGTAAATCAAGAAGAATACTCCGGTATTGGAATGTTTTAGGGTGATTCTTAGCGCAAGTGACCCTTGTCGTAAATTTTTATGGAATCATAGGAAGTGGTCAAAAATGAGTTAGCAAATGAGTTGATCGTTGTATGCGAGAAATAATTGGTGGAGGATAAGTGAATGTTTATTGGATTCCAGAAATCAATATGACTTGGTCTAGTAGCAAGACATTCTGGGTGACAGTAGTTTTCAGAGCTTGTCACGCTCTGTTTGGATTATTCTTGGAAAGGTCTTTTATCGTTGATTATGAGATCAAGACCCAAAGGTGTTTAGATAAAATCTGGATTTGGATTGAAAGTGGGTCAATTCGTGATGGTACGACCATATGATTATGGGATGCTTTATTTAGTTTTGATGATACGGTCGTGAGAAATAGGACATACTGAAGGAGTCAGATAGTATGAGGTATGCCTATCTGGGCAAATCAATTAAGAAATAATTAGTGGACCACTACGATTTTTGAGATAAAAGGTAATGGGAAGATTATGCCTTAAAGGTTTGATGGGTATCCGATAGATTGAATTATAGTATGATAAAGAATTTATGCCCGAAGGAGATGATGGGGATTAATAACTTTAGCTTGGGCAAAGGTCGTGATTCAATTAACTAGTTGATAGTAGTGGCCTTACTAGAGATGTTGGAATGGTATTTTGGAGACTCGAGAATTAGAGGCCTGTGTAAAGTCGGTTGTTTTGGAATTTAGGTATAAAAAGTTTGATGTTCAGAGTACAGCACCCAACTCCCTTGAAAACTAACGTGAGCTCCTCAACCAGAAAGTTTTCCCGAAAACCCTAACTATTCTGGTGCACTCTAACTTATTTGTGAAGACCCAGACCCAAAGAAGCAATATACCAGACTATCATGGAGCATCTGGAAACTTTTACATTAGAATCTATTATTATTAATCTCTCTAGAAATAATGTGATATTCCAATGTTCGTGTTATATAGAAGTACTTTGGTAACAAGCCTCATGAACTTGTTAACAAATCCTTCTTGTTTGACTAAGGCAATTTGACGTCACAAAAGACACCCACATTCTTATATAACTAACTAATTGGAAGCTTTTTCCCCGCCAAGCCGAAGGAAGAAAAGCGGGAAGAAGATCTACCGGAAGTCATTGAGAAGACTCAAACAACGGAAACACCTACTGTTGACGACATCAACCACCAAGCAAGTCTAGACGCACTCAGAAGCTTATAACATCCTTTCTCTAAACTAGAAACCGGAAAGAGTCAAGTACACAGACTGGACGCATCCTGAAAATAACGCATCCCCATCTGCGACCCTCGTAAGGAGAAAATATCAGGATATGATATCTGCACCAACTCCAAGCACCGAGGAATGACGCCAAGACGAAGATCGTCAAGCTACCTCGAAAGAACCATGCCTCCAAGTCAACTCCAGCTGTGATTTTCAACAAGGCCGATTAAAGACCCTTTTTAAGGGGGAAGACCTGCATAGGATACCAGAAAATGTTAATAATTAGTTCTTGCGCTTTAACCTTATAGTATCTGGGAATAGCCAACCAGGACTCCCCCCCCTCAGCATCGATCGTCAAGTCAACCCCATCATCGAGGATCTGAAATCAGCACCGAAGATCATCGACAAAGAAAGCCTCACATCATCAGGTTGTCAAGACTTCACATGGGGATCTCACTGAAAAAGAAGCGACCTCAGAAGTATAGCCAGCCCAAAACCCGTGCCCTCGTACTCCCCTGTTACCCCTGGGCAAATCTCGAGGACGAGATTTATTTTTAGGGGGAAGGATCTGTAACATCCCAAATTTAGAAACTAAGAAAAACTTAGTTTTACTAGACCCAAAATTCAGAACCAACAAAAACTTTTGAAATATTTCATTGATGATTTTGTTTTCCTTCTCATTACTATGTTTGAACTTGTGTGACTCGTTGTTAAGTTGTTGATTAACAAAAATAAGGCACAACCAATATAAAAATATATTTAATTTTGGTGATCATGTTATGACAAGAAAATATTCTATATATCTTTTCCATTCTTACTCTGGCCAACTCCATTTCAACGATACTTGGTTTATCAACAAACAAAACTAATATCAGTATTTGAGAAAGTAAAAGTATTTCCAAAATTATGTGTTCCCTAAAAATATGGAGATCTATATGCTATCTCCTATCTATTTCCCAACATTGATATTTTGCATTCGTATGCAACTCCCATTTTATAAACTTTGATTATCACTTCATTTGAAAATAACACTAGTGGGAAATATATCACCCACATATTTCTTTTTCCAATCCTTTTGAAAACCATTAAGTTATGAGTGGAAATATTTCCTAAAAACATTATCTTGTCATAATTAAGTGTGATCATTTTTATAAGATGATATTGTTAAATTATGTAAATGGTGGCATGATTGAATTCTCGTGTTTGAATTGTGTGGACTTGGAAGTGGTGTTGATCTGGTTGTGATTATTTGCTTAATGGACTTCTGATTGAATTAATTGCTAATTCTTATTTTATTGTTTGCTTGGGTGAAAAACTACACCATTGTGCTTCAATGTCAAGTTGGTAATACACTTGATCACAATGTGGAGTGTGATTTGAAAATAAAACAATACTTCTATAATTACTCGCACCCTCAAAATAAAATCTTGATTTAAAAGAAATAATCTTATTTAATTTCCCTCTCTACCTAATTCTCTATTTTGCTATAACAAATGTTTTATCTTATAAAATCCAGGAATGAGATGATAACCATCTCATTATCATATTACCCTCTCCTCAAAATATTACTCTTCAATTACAAAGATATTTTGATTAGACAAATTGATTTTATCCAAAAATGCCATATTAAAACCCTATGAACAAATATTGTTCAAAACATTTTATTTTCAAGTACCAAAATTTGTGGAGCTTCTACATGATGTGGGGAGGCCACATGAATATTTTCAAATTTTTCTAAAATGTTTTAGTGCCCCAATAAAATCCTTGAAGAGCTACAGATTTTAAAAAGGAAATAAAGGAAATACAGAAAAGGACCTAAATGCAAATAGAAAGAAATTAGTCCAGGGGGTTTTCTGCGAAGTGATCATCTCTTCCCTGTAGCATCCCGTGCCCGTCGCCGTGTCGCCCCCACGACGCGCTCGCCGCCCGGACCCCCCTCCTCTCCGCTGTCCTGCGAAGAGGATAAGACCGCCTCGACGCCGCGCTGTCCCTCAGATCTTTCCCCACTCGCTCTCCTCTGCCCTCCTGCTCTTCTCTCTCTCCCTCTCCATTTCTTCCACCATGGCCGAACCCTCGGCTGAGCTCGCCGTCGAGCATCACCAGCGATTGGAGCCTCCCCAAGCAAAACGGAGACCGTCATCGACACCGCCTCGTCGTCCTCTTAATCTCCACGCAAGGAATTGACGCGGGAAGCAGTAAAGCGAGCGGCGCGTCCTCATCTTCTTCAACTCCGGCCGCCGCGCTCCGAGCACGATTCCGACATCGTCACCGCACCTCTACACCAGCGGTCGTTACCCACGCGTCGAGGGTGAGCAGGCGCACCTTCTGGACATCTCCGTTGCCCTCCTAGCGCTCTATTTCGCCGTGTATCCGTAGCCCCCGTCGTCGTCCGTAGCTCGCCGCCGCCCGACCTCGTCGCCGGAGCTTTTGCCAGCGACCATTAGGTCCACAACGCTGCCACAAAGTAGCACGTGTCCGTGCGAGTCGAGAGCCACCCGAAGCACGTCCCCTCGTGCCGTAGATCGACGAACCCGTGCACCTCGCCGCCGGTGGTCGCCGCGGCCACGCGCGTCGTCGCCGTACACGGCCATCACTTTTTATTTTCTGCGCACCCGTATCCTAACAACAGAACCGAGCCAGCCCAGTGGCACCGCGCCGTGCCGCACTCGCTCGCGACGCGAGTTCGAATCCCCGCAGCGGCGCCCTTTTTTTTCTTTCTTTTCCCCTCGCTGACAGCTGGGCCCCACCGGTCAGCGACCGTGGTGGCCAGCACAGCCCGCACCCAGCCCAGTCAGCGCTAACGTGGCCACTGGCCCACGCGGCAGTGGCAGTGCGTAGCGCGCTGCTCGGTGCAAAACGTTTCGGCTAGATTTCTCTGAGAATAAAAGAAAAGGCAGAAAATACTTTAAACTTCAAAAATCCATATCTTTTTAAATACTTGTCCAAAAATTACAAATAAGATACCAAAATGTTCAGAAGAATAAAACCTGTCTTTTGGTGTGATTCACCTATCCAAATAAATTAGTTTATTTAATGTTTTATTAAAATAAAGAAAATGGCAGAATATAAAACAAATTGGGAAAATTCATATCTTTAAAAATAATGATCCAAAAATTAAGTTTGACCTCTCAAAATGTTCAGCAAATGATAACCTTCATATTCCACCTTGTTTCCAAACATGGATAAATATTTTGTAATGTTGTTTAAAATAAACTAACAAAAGGGCATAATTAAAAAGGATTTTATAAATTAATCTGTAATGATTTTTGGAGCAAATCTAATTTTGCTAGGTTCCTAGTGTTTCACTTTATCATATCCTCACTTGGTGTAATATTTTGATACACAGAAAATATATGGTAACTTAACTTTTGTCTGGAGTATTTCCCGTTCAACGGGAGGTGCTTGTTGTTAACCTTCGCCTCTGATAGTTTTGTGATCGATGTACCTAACTTGCGAATAGGTGATGGACTACTGACCAATATAATGCCCTCGTAAGTGTAGATCCTAGTTGTTGCTCGAACGATTAGATTGACGCTTACGATTGGTTACTTGTCTGTATACCACTTGTGGTTTGGTTTGCCTGTTGATTGTTGTGTTATCCTCCTGTTTGCGGCGCTAGATATAAACACTACCGGAGTGGTCTTTGGAACGGAGTTATTGAGGAAGGGGAATTCGTTGAACCTGAAGAACAAGACCAAGTTCACTTTGTCGAGCAAGGCAAGCTATCCTCTGAGCTTGCATTTATATACACCTATTTTGGTTCGCATGTTTTACTTATAAAGAGCAAAAGTTATTTATATGGTGTTTGCCACAAAAGCTATGATTTTGAAAACCCTTTTTCAAATTATAAGTATATTATATTGCCACCCTATGTAGTAGTTTATATAAAACTTTAGGATGGGAAAACAATGTTGTTTATTCAAAACTCCTTTGAAATTTCTTATGAGTTTATGAAATACCGAGATGTCGGTGTTGGAGTGGAAAAGTGAAAAATGGAGATGTTTATGAAAAATGCACATTGTGTCTTTGTACTATGACGACCAATCTTACCCTGTGCGACCACATTTACCACATATGGGAAAAGGCATAGTCATGTAGTTTGCTCTTATTAGTATGGGATACCTCAGCGACGGAGATGACTCCGTTATGCATGAGGGGATGGTCCGAGGATCTACCCCCTGACCCGGGTCCTCACACAAGTTGGTGGGGAGGATAGAAGGTTCCACCATAAACCGCCGGACAAAACTATGAGTCCTCACACTTAGGGTTTCTGACGGGAAACCGGACTGGGTGTCGATGGAAAGTGTCATATGGGAAGGATCCTATACTAGCATGAGCAAATAAGAGGCTATGGCTGGCGGCTTACTTCGCATACATCTGGTATGGCGAGACGTGGCAGACACGATGAGTTGCCGGATGAATGTGGGTTTAAAAGCGTGCTACCTCTGCAGAGTGTTTAAAACTATTCGAATAGCCGAGTCCTCGGATATGGACAATTGGGAGGCTGTCCTAAGACCTGTGCAAGTTTTATAAAAAGAGTTGAGTTTTAACAAGGGAAAATGAGGTGGAAAATGTTGTACCTATACCAACGGATCGGTATGAGGTTGTTGATGGAAAATGGAATATGGTGGACTATGGTCGAAAAAGGAGGAGTTTTGGAGAAATAAACAAATGGGGATTTTCCGGAGAAAATGTTTAAAAAAGAGACTTCTTACCTTCTTCAACAGAGATGTATTTTCGGGAAAAGTTTTAAAAGAGAATTCTTACAAAAATAAATTTATGGGGAAAAGTTCTAAAAGCCTTCTTACCTCTTTATCAAAGATTTAGAGATGGTTTAAAATAAATAAAAGTTTGACCATTAAAAGGGGTGCCATTGCATGCTCATGTCGGGGGTAGTTTGCGAGTACATAAATGTACTCATGGCTGTGTCCCTGGATATTCCTATGTCCAGAGTTCAAGAAGAAGTAGGCTGAAGACCGAGAGATCGATGACGTCAATGCAAACTAGGGCGCTTCCCAGTCAGCTGCCTGTGGGGTTATGGCTAATGACTTGGGCTTCACGCTGTTTGATGATTTCCGCTGCAAGTACCTGTTGAAGTTATTACTTCAATCAAGTAAGTAATTTTATTCGGTATTTATGGATGTTCTTGTGATGCCAATTCGAGTTATGTGCAGCAACAGACTGATCATGGGATTGTTGCAGGAAACATAACGAGTATCTCGGATAGTTAATCCGGGGTCCTCACAGGCGATCCGATCTGGTACTCGCCGTATGAACTAGGATTTAGGGCTTGATAGCTTGACCCGTTCTAAGTCCTGCGAGTCCTCTTTATATACACAGAGGCTCGCTAGGTTACAAAGGAAACTTTCCCCACAAGGAATATGTCCATAGAGGCCTACTCGGAGACTACTTGGTCTTCACGTCCTCCGGGATATGTCTTCTAGAACTTTCCCCTTATGGCGGTTCAATATTGGGCTTGCTCCCAAGTGGGCCTTTGTCCGTGCGAGTAAAGTAAGTCGCACTGGGCCGCGGGTTAACCCAGAAAGTATTCCCCCGACAATGCGGAGTCCAACCGACATCTTGGTGATAGACTCAACCAAAGGAGACGTGGACGTGCATTCCCACCTCCAAACCATCGAGATGACGATGACAACTTGAACAACCTTCGCTTTGACATGCCCAAGTTCTATGGAACAAGTGACCCGGAAGCATACCTATCATGGGCACTCAAGGTTGACAAGATCTTTCGAGTTCGACAATACTCCGAGAACAAGATGGTTATCTTAGCATCAATGGAATTCGAAGATTATGCTCTCTTGTGGTGGGAACAACTTCAAGATTCACGTGTGGACAACCACCAACAACCAATCAATACTTGGATTGAGATGAAGGAAGCGATGTACAAGCGCTTTGTGCCAAGTCACTACACTAGAGACTTGTACAAGAACTTGCAAGAGTTGAAGCAAGGGTTGAAATCCGTTGATGAGTACTATAAGGAGATGAAAATTTCTATGATGAGAACCAATATTGAGGAATCGGAAGAGCAATCAATGGCTCGCTTCATGAATGGCCTCAACTATCCCATCAAGAAGATTGTGGAATTCCAACCCTATGCCACCTTGGTTGAGCTAGTCCATTAAGCCACAAAGGCCGAGCCTCACGTGCTTGAAGAGCTCAAATACCTCAAGACCAAGGCATTCTTCGCTAACAAGCCTTCGTCATCCCCGCCTACATCCGCGCAAGCCCCTCCTCAAGGAAACACTAAAGGTCCTCCACGAGCTCCTACACCATCCACTCAAACTACTCAACTGATGACCCACAAGTATAGGGGGTGTATCGCAGTACTTTTGATAAATAAGAGTTTCGAACCCAACGAGGAGCAGAAGGTGCTGGCAAGTAGTATTGATCAAGAATTCACTATAAAGCTAGCAGACAGGTTTTCAGTAGTATTCGAAACAGCAGGTAAAAATAGTGCAAGTAAATAAACGAGCGCGGCAACAAATGCAGCGAGTGGCCCAATCCTTTTGAGTGCAAAGGACAAGCTGAGTGTGTTGCTTATAAGAGACAAATGTTCCTGAGGACACATGGGAATTTCGTCAAGTGCTTTCGCTTCATGCAACTGGTTAATCTTCATTGTTTTGATAAGTGTTGTGTGGGTGAATCTATGCTAACGCACCGCCCTTCCTAGGACTAATACGCACTTGTGATTATACCCCCTGCAAGCATCCGCGAATGCAGAAAATTAATTAAGATAAATCTAACCACATCTTTAAACTCTGAGACCCTACGCTCCCTCGTGCACTATCTTACTAACGGGGGTTCAGGTTTCTGTCACTCCGGCAACCCCTCAACTAGCAAGCTAGCTACACAATGCATTCCCCTAGGCCCATAAAGGTGAAGTGTCATGTAGTCGACATTCACATGACACCACTAGAAGAATGACACCACAACTTAAATATCAAACCATTAAATATTAACGCAGCATTATTTCACTACTAACAACATGACTTCCCCATGTCCTCAAGAACTACAAACTACTCACAAGACATCATATGGATCATGATCAGAGATGATATGGCAATGAATAACAATCTGGACATGAACACTAATCCACCAAACAAACTCAATAGCATCAATAACAAGGAGTAATCAACACCGGGAGAGTCTCCCCAATGAACTAGACAAGGTACAGCCCTAGATGTTACAGCAAGATGGATGTGGAGTCGGTGGAGATGATGGTGATGGCGCAGTGAATGGTGGTGATGATGATCCCGATGAAGTCCAGCGTGATGACGATGACGATGGCGATGATTTTCCCTCTCCGGGAGGGAATTTCCCCGGCAGGATCTCCCTGCCAGAGAGCTCTTTCTCTCTCGGTGGTTTCCGTCCCGTGGAGGCGGCGGAATATTTCGTGGACGTCCCCCCGTGCTTAGGTTTTCGGGAGGCAGATATACGCGAAGAGGCAACCTGGGGGGTGGACCCAGGTGGCCACGCCATAGCTGGGCGCGGCCCACAGGCCAGCCACGCCCAGGTGTGGCGTGGGGCCCACCTGGCCCACCTGGCTGCCTCCTTTTGGCTGCCTCCGGCATCTGACATTATAAGACCCCCAGAATTGGTTTCGTGATTTTTGGAGTTCCGCTGATATGCTGACTTGACGACACTTTTCCAGCAGAAACCTAACTCCGGAAGGATAATTCCCAATAATCATCAAACATGCAAAATAAGGCAAAATAACATAAGTATCATGTATTAATATGAAATATAAGGATAGATAATGACAAATTATGATATAAAATAGTGATGCAAAATGGACGTATCAACCCCCCCAAGCTTAGACTCGCTTGTCCCCAAGCGAAAACTGAGCTCAGTAAACAAGTCCACATGTTTATGGAGTGAAGTGTCGATAATAAAGAATACGGACAAGAAGCATCAGTATTTACTCAGCTAAACAAGTCATTTTAAACAGCAGTCTCTACACATTCTACTTAACTTGGAACAAGTAATGGAACAACCACAAATAAAGGTACATTAAGCAAACCAATTGGATGTGGCAAACTGTGTTCTTGGTCAGAGAACAATCAACATTCAAACTTATCTTTCAAGAAGAGTCTTTATACTAGAGCTATATTGCAGAAATAGAGTTGCTCAATCATCACTGTTCCTTTCACATTCCAAAGAAAACTGTCAAAGTCATATTCTCAAAGATAAAACTTCATGTGCTCAAGCAAAGTAGGCAAAACATGACAGGAAATATTATGAACTATAAATGATTGTATCTATAACAATTTGAGTGCTTGCTCGGGAGAGAGGGAATAGGTTTACTGACTCAACAATAAATAAATGATAGGCCCTTCGCAGAGGGAAGCAGGGATTAAAACGTATGCTAGAGCTTTTTAGTTCCCGAAGGCATAGAGAGTGTAAAAATATTGCTTTGAGAGGTGTATGCTATTGGTCAACAAATCAGTGGTAGAATCCTTGTCATCTTCCATACTAATTAACTTTTAGAGCTGTTCCGAGAGTTTATAGAACTGCACTTGTAACAAGCACTTATTGATGACACTCCTCCCAACCATTTCTTTCCACAAACCATGGCTTGACCGAATCCTCGGTTGCCGACCAACAATCACCGTGGAGGAGTGT
This sequence comes from Poa pratensis, assembly GCA_947311845.1. Lineage (NCBI taxonomy): Eukaryota > Viridiplantae > Streptophyta > Magnoliopsida > Poales > Poaceae > Poa > Poa pratensis. The sequence continues at coordinate 98,897,312 of CAMZMU010000074.1, forward strand.
CTATTTATTTATTTATTTATTTTATTTATAGGGTGGACTAACCAGCTCTTTTAATGCAAAATAAAAGGTGGAGAAGCAGATGAAGCTGCCAATCCTTGTAAATCAGTTAGCATGGAAGATGACACATCTGCTACCACGTCCTTATGAGCTTGGTGAACAGTGACACAAAAAGGGATATAATAATAGTTTTGAATAGTTAAAGGTAGCACACGAGAAAATGTACTTGGAGTAGTGCGAACATTACATGATAGGTAGTTATGGTGGACACTAATGGAGTGCTTTGGTTCAGGGTTTTGGATGCACGAGAAGTATCTCCTCTCAGTACAAGGTTTTAGGCTAGCAAGGTTTAGTAGCAAGCACAAGAATTGAGAGAGACAAACACTTATAGATCTAATAGAACAACCATGCTATCTACTTTGTGGGCACAAAACACTTTAATTCAAGAATAATAAACTCATTGGCCAACAAAGAGGAAAACAATAGGGATAATGTTATTGCATCCAGTTCCCTCTTTTCTACTTAAGTGTAAAAAGTATTGATACTACTGACCAGTCTAAGTTTGCCACAACCAACTAAATTTACTTGCTGCACCCAAAGTGATGCCAATACTAATGTAACAAGATCAGCATATGACAAAGGACTTGCTGGCTAAAATAAAGTGTGCAGAAAGTAAAGATAAAGCTTCTCATTAATATTCCATCACAATAAACCTCACACCAATGGATACAACGATAACCAACTAAGGAGTGATACTCCACATTGCAAACTATCTCATATGATAACTTCTCTACTCATGGTACTAAGCAAAAATATAAAGACAAAGATAAAGATAAAGATGGTGATACTGAAAACACCCCCCCCCCCCCCCCCCAAGCTTGAAACAAGCTGGGAGTGTGTTGTTACCCATGGTGAATTACTCCCTTGGCGGTGATCGTGGTGGCGCCCCTCTAATGAGCTTCTCGGCAAGCTCCATTAACTCATCAACTCTACCAATGAGGGTGCGGACAAGCTCTGAATTCTGCTCAATGCGGTTCATCATCCTGTCAGAGGGTGAATCCCAGCTTTTGGAGTTGTTACCCCACTTCTCTTCAGCTTTGGAGCTCCCTTTTCCTGCATGGTCAGAACGATCCATATCCCAGCTACTGGGCAATTCTGATTCTGGAACTTTTTCAAAGGGATACTTATGGATGAGAGTGTGAAAAGGCCTTTTGGTATCTGAAGGAAGTGTTCTTGGAGCTAGGAAGCGACGAGGAACTCTCCCACCAGTGCTCATCCTCGCGCCCTGCCTGGCCCTGGGCTTGTTCTGCACCACTCCGATGCTTGCAACGGTAGCGGTGGGAATAGGACTTGGATCTTCCTCTTCTTCACCGACAGCTTCAGTCTTCTCCTTCTCCTCCTCAGCATCTTGGTCTTTCAGATATTTCTTTAGGCCCTCCTTGTTAGGGTTGTTGGAGGCGACCATGATGCTCTAGACTTCTACAACCCTGGCAGAAACAGCTCGAAAACAAACGCGACGAAAACACGAGATACGGACCTCGGGAGATCCGGCTAAATATATAGCAGAAAATAACGCTTGAAAAGGAAAGCACAGGGCGAAGCGGAGTCGGAGGGGGTCTCCGAGGCGACCACGCCATAGCTGGGCGCGGCCCAGGTGGGGCCCGCGCCCTGCTGTGCCGTGGTGCCCTCGGGCAACTCCTCCGGCACTTATTCGTCTTGATATTTCCAAAATTGTATAAATATAGCTAATATAAAAGTTTCGAAGTAAAACGCGGACTTTTTCTTACCGAAATCTATTATATAATTAAAACAACAAACAATTAACGGTTAAGATTTAACGCTGTAAAGTTAAGCTATCTCAATGGCTTAGATTTACTCTCATCCGAAGGCACGTTATGTCTTAGATTCACCGCGACCGCGTCATCCACCTCTGCTTGCCTCGCCTCGCTTTTAGATCGATTCCATATCGTCAGAAGCCCAAACGCGTCTGTATTTGTTGCCGCCGCCGGCTGCAGATTTCACCAAACGGCGACCGAAAGACAACAATCTCTACGAGTAACAGATCTCACGCGCACTGCAGCCGACACCATGGCCTTGCACCGATCAGGGAATCAACGGAAAAAATACTGCTCAAAGGTCCGAGCCCGCGTCCTTGCTCCCAGGCATGCAGCGCGGCCGGCGATCTATGTTGGACATGAGGTTACCCAGTTCCCCACGTTTTGGTAAAGCTGCTTTCTGCATGCAATTTCATTATTCTATTTTCAACAAATCATGCAATAGAGCAATTGATTGATGGATAAACTAATATTTCGATCCCCATGCACATCCTCATGTATGCTGGTGCCGTACTCTCCGAGAGTCCCAGGTTCTACGTAGGTACACTATGTAGCCCGGGAAAAGATGGATGGATGGATGGACTTAGCAATGCATGTCGCATGTGGGTGTGCAAAAGATAGATCCATTAACGATCTAGGACTTGCTCATATATACGCCATGCAAGCGTGAATTAAAGGATGGATCAATCGATTGGAGAATTTGCCTCATGCACACATCCGTAGAGTTCTTGAGCCAGGTAATAACCCATGATTATATTTATCATCAGTTCCATATATTTTTTAAATACAACATACAGTCTAAAGAATTTTGTCAGCTTCAGCGACTTATAGGTCGGCATCAATTAATTAGTACTCGATAATATTTTAAACAATTAAATTGAATCTCTATGTAAGTGGAGGAGTCTTGGACGAGATGGTGGATTGAAGCCAAGGTGAGTGATTAATTGGTCTCTAAAACATGGATGTATATGCATGTATTGATCTCTCATGTAAATCGTAAATCTACCAGGTACAATGCAAAATTGGTGCGCACTAAACTATCATATATGGTCGCCCAACTGAAACAATGTGTATTGTTTTTCCTGTAATTTTTTGCGGGGATGAATACTTATCTCCTTATCAACCACATTTTCTAAATAGAGACAAATACTTATTATCTATATCGGTGATGTATATGCAGGTTTTGATCTCTCATGTAAATCGTAAATCTACCGGCTACAATGCAAAATTTGTGCACAGTAAACTATCATATATGGTCGCCCTATTTGTCAAAAGAATTGAAACAATGTGTATTGTTTTCCTGTAATTTTTTGAGGGGGTGAATACTTATCTCCTTATCAACCGTATTTTGTAAATAGAGACAAATACTACTCCGTATTATCTATATGGGTTTTCTGCATTGTTGTTTTCCTGGGTGTAAAATTGTCGTACATATTACATGTTCTGCTAATTCAGTATCACTCCACTAATGGCGCCATAAATTTTCCTAACAATAATATTTTTTCTTGATTTGGTTCACAGAAAAATCCTTCCTGATGGACAAATGACAACTACTACCAATCTTCTTCGTAGCAGAGCAGGAAATATCTTCTATTTGCTATCTATGCTCGAAACAACAACTAGAGCTTAACTTTCTCAGGTCATGTAGCTTTTCCTTTATATATGTCATTTGTTCTTCATTTTGACAGCCGATGGATCCTTTTAAATGATGGTTGTGTAACACATGGCAATATAATTTCAGTAATTTTACTGAATGCCAAGTAGCTTTATTTCTGTTTACTCAAAATAGTAGATACATCATACATCATTCTAGAGGCGGAGGCGGAATAGATCCAAGGACCTGCTCGATGTCGCCATGCCGTATGTGTAGTTCCTCATGCATGCCATGCAGCAAGGTCAGCGAGGGCACGACCTGCCTCAGTACACTTCAACTGCCCTTGAAATCAGGATATGAGTCCATTGATGTTGAGGTATATATGTAATCATCTCATGCTATTTACTGTTTCTGTATTTGTAACGTACATACAAATATTGATCGTGTTAGATTCAACCAGCTAGAGTAGTATATATATATACATACGAACTGATTCCGCCGTTTTGATTGTATAAGATTAAAGTAGCCAGAATAGTATGTTTATGCGTATGAACTCAAGTCCGCTGTTTTGATCTTCTAAGATTAAAGGAGCCAGAGTAGCATGTTTATGCATATGAACTAAAGTCCGCTGTTTTGATCGTCTAAGATTAAAGTAGCCAGAGTAGTATGTCTATGCACATATGAACTAAAGTCTGCTGATCCATGGCAGGCGTTAACTGGCATGGAGCTACTCGATGTCGCTGCCGGAGGTTTATTTCCTCATGCCACCCCGTGACATAGGCGAGGCACGATCTGTCTCAGTCCAACTCAGCTGGCCAGGAAATAAGGGATATATATAGGTTCATTGATGTTGAGGTATGTGTGTATTTATATGAACTGAAATATTTGGGCCGAGAACGCAAGGCTGTCATAGAGGCCATCCCATATAGAGAAATCCAACGGGGGGCAAATTGAATGAACCCTCAGTTTGAAAGATAAATTTCAGGTACATCAAACGATGGCCAATTTATGTTTTCTTGATCAATATAGGACAGCCTGATATTCGTGTTTCTGTATTTCTAGGCTGTTCATATATAGCTGGAGATGGCCAACAAGGCATAAGATGTTTATTTGGGCTGGCGCACTAATTAACCACAAGATTCAACTACGTACCTTTATCACCAACAGTAGTACATATTCTATATATAAGACCCAGCATTTTTTTTTACGCATACCTTCACTTGCTTACTTGCTAAATGTATCGTCCAGGAATAAAGACATGCATATATCTCCCTACTCTTTTAACTCTTTTTCCTGGCACCGGAGCTGAGGTCTGCCAACACATAAACCTGATCGCATCTTCATATGGAAATTGGCGTACCGCTCTCACTAATGAGGTCAGTGTGTACGTTAGAATTGTTTAGTTTGGAAGATTGTGTCTATGTTTTCTTTATTTCTATAGATTATATGCGATGGCGCACATACACACTTACAAGTGCCACCAAAATTTATCTTTGGCTTTGATCTCCTACAAAACTTATTCAATTTTTGTTCTGGCCAAGCTCAATTTTTGTAGAAGCAGATTGAACTTTAATACAAATCATCCCAAGAAAAAGATCGGCCTGCCTTATAGTGTGATGAAATTTAGATCAACCATGCTCTTACGCAGATCATGTTTTTATGTGATTGCATGGCCAGATTTCTGCTTCTTTTAGACCTTACTCCCCTTAACGCTATGCTTTGACCAATAGTATATGTGCTGCTTCATACATCCCTCATATACAAGTTAATGTATGCCTCAAGAAAACAAGTTCACTGCTTGCTAAAGCAGCGTACAGTACAGTCCTCTCATGCAGGTGACACAACCGTTGTTATTGTTGATCCATATTGCTGCATGGTCGCATCCGGAGAACTCTGAACATAAAGGGCGAATAAGCAAGTGATTTTTGAATTACTTTGTCTTAACTATTTATTGTATCTTGGAAAAGGAATTTTCTTACTCAAAGGTATCATGGTTAGTCCGGCAACATGCACTGTTGAAGATGTGGCTGTAATAATTGTTATCACTAGGTGCACTCTTTCTGTAGATGAAACTAAACAATCTGATAGCTGAAGGTGACGTCTTGGACGAGATGGCAGAGTGAAGTGTAGGTGAATCGGAATGATTACATATGGTCTCTAAAACATTTGGTTTTTAACGTACCTTTTGCACTACGGTCTAAGAGTGGCAAAATCGACAATTTTCAATGCAAAATAGATGCACAAATAAACTGTCATATTGTGGTCCCAAGTTCATGAGAGGAATTGGAAAAATTATTTATTTATTGTTTCTCTTTTCAAAAAAATTGAAAATAATATATGCTCTGGTCCCAGTTCATCGGAACCGTATTTATAGATAGCGGCAAATATTTTTATTTACCTGTATCTGTTTTCTATATTGTTGTTTCCTGGGGTGTGAAACTTTCATAACTCGGTATATATTACTGCAATTTGATAATCGCTCAACTAAGGACGCCACTAAATTTGCTAAATTTGTTTTTGAGATATATGCTTCGAAGAAAATCCCTAACTTGCAAATGGCTGAATGGCAACGACTACAAATGTATATGGCAGGATAGCATATAATTACTGCTATATCTACTTGCTATCTATGCTCGAAATGACAAATAAATCTTACATCCTCAGGACATCCAAAACTGTAAAGCAGTTTGTTAATATATTCGGCATAGGTTGTGGATGTCGCTATTATATCCAGTACATCATTCATTTTTGATTATGTTACTACTGATGGAAAAAAATCAACAACGGTGAGTCACAAGCAATTGCTGCAGCTTGAGGAAATAAATAGAAATTGAACTGTAGAGTGGTCTCCAGCACAATAGAGATTTCAATTCAAGGCTGAACATAGAAAAGGGTTTCATCTAGCCGCGCAATTGCGCGGGCCACCCAGCTAGTTCATACCTACTTCAAATCAGACTCTGCAGTTTCCTGTTTCTGAGTTTTAATAAATTCCTCCGGAGATACCATTTGAATAATATCAACATTTTCATTATAAGATTCTCCAGAAATATAATGTTTAAGTCTCTGCCCATTAACAACTTGAGGTTTGTCACCGTCAAGTGAATTAATTTTTATTGCACCAGAACGATAAACTTCTTCCACAATGTAAGGTCCTTCCCATTTTGAGAGTAATTTTCCTGCAAAAAATCTGAGACGAGACCTATACAATAAAACTTTATCACCTATGCAAAATTCTCTTTTTAAAATTCTCTTGTCATGCCATCTCTTAACTTTCTCTTTGAAAAGTTTAGCATTTTCATATGCTTCACTTCTCCATTCATCTAGAGAGCTTAACTCTAGCAACCTTTTCTCACCAGCTAATTTGAAATCTCTATTAAGCTCTTTGATTGCCCAATAGGCCTTGTGTTCTAATTCTAGAGGTAAATGACAAGCTTTTCCATAAACCATTTTATAAGGAGACATGCCCATAGGATTTTTATATGCTGTTCTATAAGCCCACAAAGCATCATTAAGCTTTCTAGCCCAATTCTTTCTAGACCTATTGACAGTCTTTTGCAAAATCAACTTAATTTCTCTATTTGATAACTCTACTTGACCACTAGTTTGAGGATGATACGGTGAAGCAATTCTGTGATTGACACCATATTTAGCAAGAGTTTTTCTAAAACCACCATGAATAAAGTGTGAACCACCATCAGTCATGAGATATCTAGGCACACCAAACCTCGAGAAAATAACATCCTTAAGCATTTTTAAGGAAGTCTTACCATCAGCACTAGAGGTTGGTATAGCCTCTACCCACTTAGTAACATAATCAACAGCAACTAGAATATGAGTATAACCATCTGAAGCGGGAAAAGGACCCATAAAGTCAAATCCCCAACAATCAAAAGGTTCAATAACAAGAGAATAATTCATAGGCATCTCATTACGTCTACTAATATTCCCAACTCTCTGACATTGATCACAGGTCAAAACAAATTTTCTTGCATCTTTAAAAAGAGTAGGCCAATAAAAACCTGATTGTAGAACCTTTTGTGCAGTTCTGTCTCCGGCGTGATGTCCTCCATAAGCACTACCATGGCATTTATCCAATATTTCCTTCTGCTCATGCTCTGGAACACATCTTCTCATAATACCATCAACTCCTTCTCTATATAAATGTGGGTCATCCCAAAAATAATGCCTCAAGTCACAGAAGAATTTCCTCCTTTGCTGATAAGTAAAAGTTGGAGGCAAATACTTGGCAACAATAAAGTTAGCATAATCAGCATACCAGGGACAATCATTCGAATTTACCTTTATAGAAGCCAACTGCTCATTTCGAAAATTGTCATCAACAGGAATAGGATCATGCATTATATTTTCTAATCTAGACAGATTATCAGCAACAGGATTTTCAGCACCTTTTCTATCAACAATATGCAAATCGAACTCTTGTAACAGGAGAACCCATCTAATAAGTCTAGGCTTAGCATCCTTCTTATCCATAAGGTATTTAATAGCAGCATGATCAGTATGAATAGTTACCTTAGAATCAACAATATAAGGTCTAAACTTATCACAAGCAAACACTACTGCTAAAAATTCCTTCTCAGTAGTAGCATAATTCTTTTGAGCTGCATCAAGAGTCTTACTAGCATAATGAATAACATTTAACTTTTTATCTACTCGCTGTCCTAAAACAGCACCTACAGCAAAATCACTAGCATCACACATAATTTCAAATGGTAAAGTCCAGTCTGGTGGTTGAACAATAGGAGCAGTTATTAAAGCCTTCTTCAAAATTTCGAATGCCTCTTTACACTCGTCATCAAAAACAAATGGAACATCCTTTTGAAGAAGATTGGTAAGTGGCTTTGAAATTTTAGAGAAATCTTTAATAAACCTTCTATAAAAACCAGCATGACCAAGAACACTACGAATACCTTTCACATCTCGGGGGCATGGCATTTTCTCAATTGCTTCCACTTTAGCTCTATCAACTTCAATACCTCTTTCAGAAATTTTATGCCCAAGAACAATGCCTTCATTAACCATAAAATGGCATTTCTCCCAATTAAGAACAAGATTGGTTTCTTCACATCTCTGCAAAACTTTGTCAAGATTGTGCAAACAGTTATCAAAAGAAGTTCCATAGACGGAGAAATCGTCCATGAAGACTTCCACAATTTCTTCACAAAAACCGTGAAAAATAGCAGACATGCATCTCTGAAAAGTAGCAGGAGCATTACATAAACCAAAAGGCATACGTCTATAAGCATAAGTACCATAAGGACAGGTAAAAGTGGTTTTCTCCTGATCTTCCTTTCTAACAGCTATTTGGGAAAAACCAGAATAACCATCAAGGAAACAAAAATGAGTTTTCTTAGACAACCTTTCTAACATCTGATCAATAAAAGGCAAAGGATAATGATCTTTCTTAGTAACCTTATTGACCTTACGAAAATCAATGCACATTCTATAACCAACTACAACTCTCTGAGGAATAAGCTCATCATTTTCATTAGGCACAACAGTTATTCCTCCTTTCTTAGGAACACAATGAACAGGACTAACCCATCTACTATCAGCAATAGGATAAATTATACCTGCTTCAAGAAGTTTTAATACCTCATTTCTTACCACTTCCTTCATCTTAGGAATTAAACGACGTTGATGCTCAACAACAGGCTTGGCATCAGGCTCAATATTAATAGCATGCTGACATATAGCAGGAGAAATCCCTTTTAAATCATCAAGAGTATAGCCCATTGCGCCTCTATGTTTCTTCAGAACTTGCAATAATTTTGCTTCTTCATCTCCTGAAAGTTTAGAACTAATAATAACAGGATATATTTTCTTATCATCAATATGAACATACTTAAGATTATCAGGTAAAGGCTTAAGATCAAAAACAGGGTCTTCTTTAGGAGGGGGCGCAATTCCCAGGTCCTCCACAGGTAAATCATGCCTAAGCATTTGAGGTTGACGCAGAAAGATGTCGTCAATCTCCCTTCTTTCTTCTGCAAAAACTTCACTTTCGTGGTCTTCCAAAAATTGCTGCAAAGCATTGTTAGGACCAACAGCAATAGAAGCAAGCTGTTCAACTTGAAAGTTCTCATTAGGCATTTCAGGTTCATAATGATTCTTAGCAAATTTTGAAAAATTAAACTCATAAGACTCTCCATCGAATCTAGTAAAAAATTTCTCTTTTTGACAGTCAATAATAGCACCACAAGTATTCAGGAAAGGTCTACCAAAAATAATAGGACAAGAGTCACTAGCAGCAGAACCGAGAACTAAGAAATCAGCAGGGTATTTAGTCTTACCACATAAAACTTCAACATCTCTGACAATGCCAACTGGACAGATAGTTTCCCTATTAGCAAGCTGAATAACCACATCAATATCTTCCAATTCGCAAGGATCAATTTCCTTCCTGATTTCCTTGTAGAGAGCATAAGGGATAGCGCTGGAACTAGCACCAATATCACAGAGACCATAATAACAATGCTCACCTATTTTAACAGAAAGCACAGGAACACTAGGCTTTCGAGCTCTTTTAGGATGTGTAACCATGTTAGAAGCTTCTTCACAAAACACAATATGACCTCCTTCTACATTTTCAGTTACAAGTTCCTTAACCATAGCTACTTCATGTTCTACACTAATTTGCTCATCAGGTTCCCTAGGTTTACGTTCACTTTTGCTAACCACACTAGCCAAAATAGAGTGTTCTTTTACTTTAACAGGAAAAGGTATTTTTTCAATATAGGGTTCTGGTATAATGCGATCAACAGTTTGAACTTCAACATTTTTAGCAAGAGCAAATTAGCATTATCTTCATAAGGTTCATGATACTTTTCCCAACCTTGTCTAGGAATATCGAGATACGAGGCAAAGGCCTTAAAGTAATTAACAACAACTTGAGAATCAAGACCATAAGTAGCATTAAAATTACGAAAACTATCAGTCTCCATAAAGGATTTAATGCATTCGAAATCATAATTTATACCTGACTCCCTACCTTTGTCGTTCTCCCATCCTTCAGTATTTTCCTGGATACGATCAAGAAGATCCCATTTATCTTCATCCTTCATACGAGTGAATGACCAAGAACAAGAAGTGTCCAATAAATCTTTATCATGATAGGAAAGTCTTGCATAAAAGTTATTGATGACAATATTACTTGGAATCCCATGAACAGGGCATTTGAGCATTAATAATTTCAATCTCCCCCAAGCTTGGGCAATACTTTCTCCCTCATAAGGCCAAAAAGTGAATATAGAATTCCGATCCTTATGAATCTCACTTGGAGGATAAAACTTGTAATAAAAGAGAGGGACAATTTCAGCCCAGCTCAATGAAGGACCATTCTTCAGCAGACTATACCATTCAGCAGCTCTGCCATCCAGCGACAGAGTAAATAATTTCCTTTTAATAATGTCCATCGAAATACCTGCACACTTGAACAAACCGCATAGTTCATGTATATAAAGCAAATGATTACCAGGATGAACAGTTCCATCATAGCGGTTATCCATAATACGTCCAACAATTTTCGTAGGTATTTTAAATGGAACAATCTCAGCAGATGGAGGATCATCTACTACCGTAGCAGTGGTAGTAGTCCTCCCAAACAGCGAACCAAATGGATTTGACTCCATAACAGTCATTACAGTAAATAATTTCCTTACCAATTTCCTTACCAATAGCGCTTCACTCCCCGGCAACGGCGCCAGAAAATAGTCTTGATGACCCACAAGTATAGGGGGTGTATCGCAGTACTTTCGATAAATAAGAGTGTCGAACCCAACGAGGAGCAGAAGGTGCTGGCAAGTAGTTTTGATCAAGAATTCACTGTAAAAGCTAGCAGACAGGTTTTCAGTAGTATTCGAAACAGCAGGTAAAAACAGTGCAAGTAAATAAACGAGCGCGGCAACAAATGCAGCGAGTGGCCCAATCCTTTTGAGTGCAAAGGACAAGCCGAGTGTGTTACTTATAAGAGACAAATGTTCCTGAGGACACATGGGAATTTCGTCAAGTGCTTTCGCTTCGTGCAACTGGTTAATCTTCATTGTTTTGATAAGTGTTGTGTGGGTGAATCTATGCTAACGCACCGCCCTTCCTAGGACTAATACGCACTTGTGATTATACCCCCTGCAAGCATCCGCGAATGCAGAAAAGTAATTAAGATAAATCTAACCACAGCTTTAAACTCTGAGACCCTACGCTCCCTCGTGCACTATCTTACTAACGGGGGTTCAGGTTTCTGTCACTCCGGCAACCCCTCAACTAGCAAGCTAGGTACACGATGCATTCCCCTAGGCCCATAAAGGTGAAGTGTCATGTAGTCGACGTTCACATGACACCACTAGAAGAATGACACCACAACTTAAATATCAAACCATTAAATATTAACGCAGCATTATTTCACTACTAACAACATGACTTCCCCATGTCCTCAAGAACTACAAACTACTCACAAGACATCATATGGATCATGATCAGAGATGATATGGCAATGAATAACAATCTGGACATGAACACTAATCCACCAAACAAACTCAATAGCATCAATAACAAGGAGTAATCAACACCGGGAGAGTCTCCCCAATGAACTAGACAAGGTACAGCCCTAGATGTTACAGCAAGATGGATGTGGAGTCGGTGGAGATGATGGTGATGGCGCAGTGGATGGTGGTGATGATGATCCCGATGAAGTCCAGCGTGATGACGATGACGATGGCGATGATTTCCCCTCTCCGGGAGGGAATTTCCCCGGCAGGATCTCCCTGCCAGAGAGCTCTTTCTCTCTCGGTGGTTTCCGTCCCGTGGAGGCGGCGGAATATTTCGTGGACGTCCCCCCGTGCTTAGGTTTTCGGGAGGCAGATATACGCGAAGAGGCAACCTGGGGGGTGGACCCAGGTGGCCACGCCATAGCTGGGCGCGGCCCACAGGCCAGCCGCGCCCAGGTGTGGCGTGGGGCCCACCTGGCTGCCTCCTTTTGGCTGCCTCCGGCATCTGACATTATAAGACCCCAGAATTGGTTTCGTGATTTTTGGAGTTCCGCTGATATGCTGACTTGACGACGCTTTTTCCAGCAGAAACCTGACTCCGGAAGGATAATTCCCAATAATCATCAAACATGCAAAATAAGGCAAAATAACATAAGTATCATGTATTAATATGAAATATAAGGATAGATAATGACAAATTATGATATAAAATAGTGATGCAAAATGCACGTATCATCAACCTTTCAAGAAGGCACCTCCCTCAAGCAACACACCTTAAAGATCTTCCACCGGCACAAGAGGATTGCATTACTTCAAGTGTGGAGGACAAGGACACAAATCCTTTGAGTGTACAAACAAGAAAGTCATGATTGTCAACGACATGGGAGAATATGAGTCTATGAGTGAAGATGAGTACCATGCTTTGAACCAAGCCACCACAACGTAAAATGTTGAAGAAGACTCCAATGACATCTATTGTGATGGTGATAACAGCCCTTCATTGGTTGTGGCAAGAGCATTAACCGCCAATGTCCAACTAGATGAAGACCAAAGATGCAACTTGTTTCAAACAAGGGCGGGGATCAATGGAAAGTATATTAAGGTCATCATCGATGGTGGAAGTTGCCACAACTTGGCTAGCAAAGAGCTTTGTGATAAGCTCAACTTGAAGTTCAAGAAACATCCCCATCCATACCATGTGCAATGGTTGAGCGATTCCGGATCCGTCAAGATCCAACACATGGTGCAAGTGTCTTTCAAGATTGGAGCTTATGAAGATACCATTGATTGTGATGTTGTGCCTATGTCCGTGTGCCACTTGCTTCTTGGACGCCCATGGCAATATGACAAGGGTGCAATGCATGATGGAAGGACCAATTACTATAGCTTCAAGAGCAACAACAAGAACTTTGTCCTTCGTCCCATGACACCAAGCCAAGTGATTGCCGACAACGTCAAGACTATAGCACGAGCACAACAAGAGAAAATTTCTAGTGAGAAGAGTGGAGAGAGAGACCCACCAAAAAGTGAGTGAGAGCCAAAAGCCAAATGAGAGTACACATAACAAGAGAGTTCCACAAAGCATGTGTTTGATTGCCACCAAAATAGAGATGAGAGAGTTGAGAGAAAACCCATCCACCCTCCACTATGTCCTCATATGCAAGGGAGAGGTTTCTTTGACTAACAACTTCACAATCCTTCCTCCTTCTTTGATGTCTCTTTTGCAGGAATTTGAAGACGTGTTTCCCCAAGAAGTGCCACCGGGACTACCTCCTCTACGCGGCATTGAGCACCGCATCGACCTCATCCCCGGCGCCCCTCTACCGAACCGTGCCCCTTACCGCACCAACCCCGAAGAAACCAAGGAAATCGAGCGTCAAATACAAGAACTTCTATTGATGGGACACATTCGAGAAAGCTTGAGTCCGTGTGCCGTACCGGTCATTCTTGTCCCAAAGGCCGACAACACGTTTCGTCTATGCATGGATTGTCGCCCCATCAACGCCATCACCGCACGGTATCGCCATCCTATCCCTCACCTCGATGACATGTTGGATGAACTTAGTGGTGCTTGCATCTTTTCCAAGATCGATCTTAAAAGTGGATACCACCAAATAAGAATGAGTGAAGGTGACGAATGGAAGACCGCTTTCAAAACTAAACTTGGTCTTTATGAATGGTTAGTCATGCCATTTGGTCTTTTCAATGCACCTTCCACATTTATGCGTCTTATGAACCATGTTTTGCGACCTTTCATTGGAAAATTTGTTGTGGTATATTTTGATGACATCTTGATTTATAGCAAGTCTTTGGATGAGCACACTTCACATGTTGCTCAAGTTTTGTTGACTCTTCGCAATGAACGGCTTTATGCTAATCTTTCCAAATGCACCTTTGCAACCAACAAGCTTATTTTCTTGGGCATTGTTGTTTCTTCCGAGGGAGTTGAAGTTGATGAAGCAAAAATCAACGCAATTCGCAATTGGCCATTTCCTATGTCTCTTGCTGAGTTGCGATGTTTTCTTGGATTTGCCGGATTCTATCGCCGTTTCATTGAGATCTTTTCCACCATTGCTTGCCCTCTACATGAACTTACAAAGAAAAATGTTCCGTTCGTTTGGGGCCATGAGCAAGATTTTGCATTCAATGGGCTCAAAAGATTGTTAACCGAAGCTCCCCTTCTTGCTTTACCGGATTTTTCAAAAACATTTGAAATCCATTGTGATGCTAGTGGTTTAGGCATTGGAGCCGTGCTTATGCAAAATGGTAGACCAATTGCTTACCATAGTGAAAAACTTGATGGAGCACGTTTGAATTACCCCATCTATGACAAAGAATTGTTTGCTTTGATTCGAGCTTTAGATGTTTGGCAACACTACCTTCGTCCTAAGGAGTTTGTCACCCACTCCGACCATGAGTCCTTGAAGTTTTTGAAAACTCAAACAAGTTTAAACAAACGACATGCTAAGTGGGTTGAGTTCATCGAATCATTTCCCTATGTCATCAAGTACAAAAAGGCAAAGAGAATGTTGTTGCGGATGCTCTATCCTGCAAAACCAACCTACTTACGCATCTTGAAATCAATGTTTTGGGTTTGGATGAGATCAAGAATCTTAATGCCACGGACACTTTCTTTGGTCCAATTTTTGCCATGTGCACGGAACATAAAGGAATTGATGATTTCTATTTGCACAAAGGATTTTTGTTCAAGGCTAACAAAATATGCATACCTGAGGCTTTGATTCGTTTGGTCCTTTTGAAAGAATCGCATGGAGGCGTCTTAATGGGGCACTTTGGACGTGACAAGACCTTTGCAATGCTCTCCACAAATTACTATTGGAAAAGGATGTACCAGGATGTGGATCGCTTGGTTCGATGATGTTCCACATGTCTCAAAGCTAAGTCTACTCTAAACTCTCATGGCTTATACACACCTTTGCCTATTACACATCACCCATGGTCCGACATTGCTATGGATTTTGTCTTAGGACTTCCACGCACTAAAACAAACAAGGATTCCATCTTTGTCGTCATTGATCGATTTTCTAAGATGGCACACTTTATACCATGCAACAAGACCGACGATGCTTCACATATTGCTACTTTGTTTTTTAGGGAAATCATCCGTCTTCATGGAGTGCCCAAGACCATTGTGTCGGATCGTGACGTCAAGTTCGTGAGTTATTTTTGGAAGACCTTGATATCCAAGATGGGAATCGAGCAACTATTCTCCACCACATACCACCCTCAAACCGATGGTCAAACCGAAGTGGTGAACCGAAGCCTATCACAATGAAGACTATGCCATCAAGATGAACAAGAACAAGCGCCCCATGATCTTCGAAGAAGGTGATCTAGTTTGGCTACATCTACACAAAGATCGTTTCCCCGACGCACGAAAGTCCAAACTAGCACCAAGAGGGACAGACCTTTCAAGGTCCTTAAGCGCATCAACGACAATGCATACAAGATCGACATCCCCAAGTCCAAGTACGGCGTACATGACACCTTCAATGTAGCCGACATCTCGCCTTACCATGGAAATCCAAGTGATGATGAGAGCAAAGAGTCGAGGACGACTCTTTCCCAAGGGGGGGGGAGATGATGTAGTGCAACATAGGCACACAACATCAACACCACCAAATGGTCCAATGACAAGATCAAGAGTCAAGGCACTTCATGATAAGGTGAACTCACTCCTCTCTATGTGTGATTTTGACACCCCTTTGAATGGTTTGCTACTTCATTCGGGTACCTTGTGTGTGCTTAGGTATAACCCTCATGAAGCTACCCCACCATGTGATGAAGATGGTCGAGGATTGAGCCAAGAGAATACTCCACCAAGTGATGAAGATGGCCAAGGGAATGAAGATGAAAATCCAGAAGAAACGCTGGCCGGTACTACCAGAACCCCACGGCCGGTACTACCGCCGAATCGCCAGACGCTACTGGAATCAAGACCGAGCTAAGTGGTACTACCGGAGTTATTTCCGGTACTACCGACCTGGCCGGTACTACCGGCCAACCAAGGCCGGTACTACCGGTCCTGCGCGTGCCTGTGTGCTGAAATGGCTGTTGAGTCATGTAATCCTAGTGACAAGGGTATACATCTCGAGTACCCTACCATAAGGGTACCTGATGCACGTAACGACTAAGGCCCAATAGCGAAGAACCTACTCGAAGCCCAATACAAGAGGCCCAAGAAGATGGAGTACCCTCCAAGATTAGACATAGGCATAGTCGGTTTATACTTTCCTTACATGTAAACAGGGTCGGTTACGGACTCCCGAGACCCAGCCTCTTATAAAGGCTGGGAGGGCCGTCGATCCTGGACAAGCCATACTCGAACCACCAAAAGCCCTAGCGAGATCGACATCTCGCCGGAGCTCCCCTTGTATCCTCATAATCTCACACGATCAATACCAGACAAGTAAGAAATAGGGTCTTTACCTCCACCCGAGGGGCCTGAACCTGGGTAAATCTTTGCCTCTGCTTGTTAGCCGATGAAACTACCAGTACTACCACATTTTCTCCCCATAATCTCAACCCTAGGTCCTAACCATGGGATTTTATGAATTAACCCCTCGTCAATTGGCGCCGTCTATGGGAAAGATTAGTGCAGGACTCACGGTTCCTTCGGCTCCATCGGAAAACGGCGACTCGCCGATCGGATCTACAAATGGCAACTCGCCGGCTGCATGAACAAACCAGAACTCACCGACTCGGGTGGCACATGGCAACTCGCCGATTCACTCGACAAACAGCAGTACGCCGGCTTCACCTGCAAAAAGCACATCAGATCCTCTGACGGACTTCGAGCCTCACTCGCCAGAATTCCAGGAGACGTTCGCTGATCTCGAGTCAGGTTTGGGTTTAACCGTTGGTTCGTTCAATTTTTTCGTCAACAAGCTTGGTGTGCAGGACTTGACAGATCCACGCCAACTCGCGACTTCCGCACCTGAGGCTCCATCGGTTGTGGCTCCTTCGACTGCGGATCCATCAATTGCGTCCATACCATTGTCGATCCTTCAAACTTGCTCGTCTGCAACAACCATGTCAACTCGAGAGATCAACGAGCTCATTGAAGAACGCCAAGGTGAAGAGGCCGAATCAGCATACCGCAGAAACGATCCCGAGCTCGATCTCCCACTCGAAGATAGCTTCGACTGCGGGACCTCCCTTGACGACTTTGACGAGCCCGAAACTCATATCGACAACCACGTCGACTCCGAGATCTGCACCAACAACAACCTCGACTTCGAGATTCATAACAACATCGCCGACGCCAAGATGAGCATAGGCGACGAAGGCATTGACAGCGAGATCCGTTCAGACGGACCACTCGACGAGCATATCGACTCCGACATGAGCCTTGATGAGGACGTCGAGTCCATGACGAGACTCGAAAACACATACACATACCCTCGGGCGATACCCCAGCAGGTCTATATTGCCTTCGCCACAGAATTATCTGATGCGGCGGCCAATCGCAGGCCTACCGAATTCCCGTGCACAGTACTATGCCAGATGGAGTCACAAATCTCACAATTACTGCTGAAATGGCAGCAAAAGCAGACAAAGTCATCAGGGAGTGCACGATGATGCCAGCAGACGCAACACGAGAGGAGATGTTGACCTTCCAGTACTTCAACTGGCAGGAATCACTTCAACTGAAGCAGATCAGAGCAACACTCGAAGAATGTAAAAAGCAAGCTAGCTTGTCGAGTGTACGGAGAAGGCAGCTCTCCATGAGCTCTACCGGGCGAGCAGACACAAGACCCAGATCAAGGCTGTCACACCTCGCGCCAGATGAGAGGGCAGCACTGACCCGCAACCTAGGCAACTCCTTCACGACATACGATGAGGAGGGAGTGCCAGTACCCAAAACAGTTGCGGGAGCTCTCTTTACCACCGCAGCATACCTAGAGGCAATCAAGCCTCCAGCTGATGACCCCAATGCAAAACTACATCGCCAACAGATCAAATCGCCTTAGCGGCGAAGGCCATACGCCAAATCCCAAAAACTCCAGGAGGGAGTCGAGACGTGCCATAGTTGACACGCGTCGTGAAGACATAATCGCAGTGGTCGCCGCCACCACTCGAAGGAAAGAAGCGGCTCACGTCGGCGCAGGTCCAGGAGCAGATCACGCAGATCTTACAGTAGCGACTCGTACTCTGATCGGAGCCTGAGCCACACGGAGCTCTGTGCTTCACTCGACGCGTCCGCGAGACACGGATGCCCAAAGGGTTCAAACTCACATCTGAACAGCCCAAGTACACGGGTCGACAGGAACCTTCAGGTGGCTGGAAGACTACAGGCTGGCTGTCGCGTGCCAGCGAGGCACAATATCACAGCCATGCAATACATACGACTCATGCTCGAAGGCACAGCCCGCGACTGGCTCAAGGCTCTACCTCCATCAACATACGACTCGTGGGATCACTTCCGCACAGACTTCATCAAAAACTTCGAGCCTCTATGTGAGCGCCCAAAAACGTTCGAGAGCTGCGAGCTTGCGTTCAACGTCAACGAAACGTTGAGGTCATACATCCGACGATGGACTGAGATACGCAACTCAGTTGGAGTAATTTCAGAAGATATGGCCATGGATGCTTTCATCATGGGCCTCGCCAGGCGACTTCAAAGAAGCACTTGGTCGCCAAAAGCCAACCTCTGTGCTAACCTCCAAGATCGCGACTGAGTGGGCAGACGGAGAAGACATGGCGCGCACCACACGCGGGTCCTCACCCCGTGACAATCATGAAAGGCAGTCGAAGCCGCAGAGACTCATACAGAGACGACCGAAGGCGCAAGCGTTCAAAACGTCACTACGACGACGACCACCGAATTCATGGCGGCTGGGTTCTCCACACCCCGCAACGACCAAGACAGAAGCGACCGACGGTCAGAAGATCGACGGACAGTCGAGATGATCGACGGGACAGTCGAGATGATCGCCGGGACAGTCGAGACGCGGCCAACGCAGCGACAGCTACAAGAGGAAAGACTGGCGCAAGTCGCGACCGGCGCACAATCAGCGATCATTCGAAGAAAAGGATGGACTGATTGCAGATTCCACCTGTACAAGGGGGAAGACGGAAAATTGCGCTCCAATCACTCGATGAGAAACTGCAGAGAATTCGACCAACTAGCGTCTGAATACGTAACACTCAGAAAGGCAACAGCCCACACCTGCACCCCCCTCAGCCAAACAATGTGCCCGTTCTGATGGCACCACCTCCACCACCACAGCCTGCCGCAGGCGAAATCTCGCGGGCCATACAACCCGTACCTCGGGTGGACGAACCTCAGTACCCTCCGCCCCAAGGGCAGATGTACATGATACAGAAAGGTCGCCCTTCCAACAGGGAGCAAAAACTTCGCACTCGACAAGTAAACATGGCGGTCATGTCACCTCCTGCCGTAACTGAATTCTTGAAGGGTCCGAAACCGCAATAAGCTTCAGCAGAGAGGACCACCCACCATCGGTCGTTCGTCCAGGGCACTCTGCTCTGGTACTCGACGCACAAATTGGAGGCTACGCCATGTCCAAGGTCTTCATGGATGGTGGCAGCGGCATAAACATCATCTTCGCAGATACGCTCCGCAAAATGAACAGGTCAGTCGAAAATGCCAAATCCTCAAATACCTTTCACGGTATCGTCCCAGGCAAAGCAATAAGCCCAGAAGGCACCATACAACTCGACGTAACGTTCGGGGAAGAACCACTTCAGGACAGAGTCGATTGAGTTCGAAGTTGTCGACTGGAAGTCACAATACCACTATACTTGGACGCCCGACGTTCGCTCGATTCATGGCGGTCCACACTATGCATACCTCCAGAAGATGCCTGGACCAAAAGGAGTAATCACAGTCAAAGGAAACTTCCAAAAGTCTGACTCTTGCGACCGAGAGTTTAGCAAAATCTCTGAGATGTTCGGCATGGAAGCAACACTCGCCGATCTAGCGGTCTCCAACGATCGAACACTTATGCCGGAGCACAAGAAGGTGGCAGTCGACAGAGCATTCAATGCCACCAATGACACAAGGTCGCATCAGGTGCACCCGACTGACCCGACCAAGACAGTCAATGTCTCGTCGAGTCTGCCTATCGCATAGGAAAGCGCGCTCGTCGAATTCCTCCGTGAGAACTGGGATATATTTGCGTGGTGTCCAGCCGACATGCCAGGTATTCCCAGGGAATTCGCCGAGCACTCTCTCCAATTATTTCCAGATGCTAAACCAGTCAAGCAAACAATGCGCCGCATATCCGGCCCAAAAAGAACCGCAGTCGAAGCCGAAGTCGACAGTACTCGCAGCAGGTTTCATCAGAGAAATCAAGAAATCACAATGGGTGGCCAACCCCGTACTCGTAGAGAAGAAGCACACAGATATCCTTCGGATGTGCGTAGATTTCACAGCACTCAATAAATGCTGTCCAAAGGATCACTTTCCACTACCTCGAATCGACCAGATCGTCGACTCCACCGCCGGGTGCGCTCGCTTGTCCTTCCTGGATGCTTACTCGGGTTACCACCAGATAAGGATGAAGGAAGAGATGAAGAGAAAACGGCGTTCATAACCCCACTCGGGGTCTACTGCTACACAACATGCCTTTCGGGCTCAAGAACGCAGGCGCAACCTACCAGCGCATGATGCAAGACTGCCTCAAGAAGCAAATTGGGCGAAACGTCCAGGTCTACGTAGATGACATCGTCATCACCAACAAGGAGGAAAACACACTACTCGATGACTTGCGAGAGTTCGCAAACCTCAAACGCTTCCACATCAAGCTCAACCCGAAGAAGTGCACGTTCGGCGTGCCAGCCGGAGCTCCTCGGGTATCTAGTCTCGCTCGAGGAATCGAGGCGGACCCGGAGAAAATACAGGCCATCTTGACGATGCAAAGGCCTTCAAAGCTCCATGACGTGCAAAAGTTAGCGGGTCGAGTGGCAGCACTCAGTCGATTCATCAGCAAGCTAGGGAAAAAGCACTCCCGTTCTATCGACTGATGAAGAAAGCAGACAAATTCGAGTGGACGCCAGAAGCCGAAGCAGCCTTCACGGACCTCAAGCGAGTCCTCACAAGCCCTCCAATCCTCGTCGCACCAAGGGAACGCGAGCCACTATACCTATATGTCTCCGCAACTAACAGGGTGGTGAGCACCGTACTGGTAGTCGAACGAGGGAGGAGGGACACGCCCAAAGCATACAACGCCCAGTCTATTACTTGAGTGAAGTGCTCTCATCAAAGCAGCGGTACCCGCACTATCAAAAGCTGGCCTACGCCGTGTTCATGTCCTCAAGGAAGCTGACGCATTACTTCGCAGAGCACCCGATCACTGTAATCAGCACCTCAGGGATCGGGGACATCCACAAACCCCAACGCAACTGGGCGAGTCGCAAAATGGCTCATCGAGCTAGCCACGAGATATCAAGTATGATTACCCGAAGGCCATCAAAGCACAAGTCTTACCTGACTTCCACACCGAGTGGATCGAAGCTCAGCTCCAGGAGCACCAGATGTGTCCAACTCATGGACTATGTACTTTGACGGCTCAAAGAAGAACGAAGGCGCAGGCGCAGGTGTCATCCTCATATCACCAAAAGGCGACAAGCTTCGCTATATCCTGCAGATGGGATTCGAGTTCCCATCCAATAACGAAGCAGAGTACGAGGCCCTGATCCATGGCATGAGGATGGCCAAAGCCCTCGGGTGCACTCGACTGATGATCTATGACTCGAATCTTGTGGTGCAGCAAACAATGAAGGCCTGCGATGCAATCGCAGATAACATGATCGCCTACCGTGACTGTACAACCTCATGGAGGGCAGCTTCGAAGGCTGCGAGTTGCGGCACATAGGGCGTGAGAGCAATGAAGAAGCAGATAAGCTAGCCAACATTGGCGCGACCAAAGCACCAGTTCCACCTGGTGTCTTCTTCGAGCGCATCGAGCACAGGTCCATCAAGAAAAAGCGAACATCTCCAACATCAGCCGCACCAGCCAAGAGCAAAGCACCTAGCACAGAGGACCTGCCAGTCGAAGTACTCCTCATCGAGCCAACTTGGACTCAACCTTTCCTCGCATACATACTCCGCGGCGAGGTACCTGAAGACATAACAGAGTCAAGACGCATCACTCGACGATCTAAAGCATACACGTCATCAACGGCGAACTATACAAGCACAGCGTATCAGGTATGTTCCAACGTTGCATAGCATTCGAAGATGGCCAGGCCATCCTTCGTGATATTCATGCAGGTACCAGCGGGCATCACGCCAGCAGTCGATAACTCGTAGCCAAAGCCTTTCGCGCAGGCTTCTACTGGCCCACAGCACTCAAAGACGCGGAGGACATAGTCAAAAGGTGCATCGGTGTTGAAGACAATACCATTGGCCAGGCCCTTTGCCCAGTGGGGGCTCGATATGGTCGGGCCAGTCAAAAAATCCTCCCATGGAGGGCATACTCACCTTCTGGTGGCGGTCGACAAGTTTACAAGTGGATTGAAGCAGTCCCTATCACAAGTTCGACTGCCACTACAGCACTCAATTTCAAAAAGTCCATCATATACCGCTTCGGTGTGCCAAGCAGCATCATCACTGATAACGGTACCAACTTCGCGGCTGAAGAGTTCCGAACTTTCTGCAAAGAGCAAGATATCACGCTCAACTATGCATCTGTGGCAACCCGCAGTCCAATGGCCAAGTCGAAAAAGCCAATGGACTCGTGACAAGTGGAATCAAGAAACGCCTCCTGGTGCCACTCAAAAGAGCCGCGGGTGCTTGGGTCGAATAACTCCCATCTGTGCTATGGAGCCTACGCACAACTCCCAATGCTTCAACACAATTCACCCCATTCTTTATGGTCTACGGCGCAGAGGCAATCCTGCCATCAGATGTAAGATTCAATGCACCAAGAGTCGAGGCATACAATGAAGAAGATGCAGATGAAGCACTCGAAGATGCAGTCGACTTGCTCGAAGAAGCATGCAACACGGCGCTAGCACGCATAGCTGTCTATCAGCAAGACCTCCGCAACTACCACAGCCGTCGACTGCGTACCAGGTTTTTTGAGGTGGGTGACCTGGTACTTCGACTGAAGTAAAAGAAGGTGCACAAACTCGCTTCTCCATGGGAAGGACCCTTCATCATCACCGAGGTCATTGGTGGTGGAGCATACAGACTGAAGCACGTGAAGACAGGAACTCTCGCACAATCCTTGGAACGTTGCGCAGCTGCGCCATTTTTATGCTTAGATTGCTCAGTCGCACAATGTAATAGGCACAAATGTCGGATGGCTGCAGGTTTCAGACGCGCTCTTTTCCTTACCAGGGTACCTACGGGGACTGGAAGGTTTTTAATGAGGCGGCCTGCAGCCTAACATTCAAAAATGGAATATAGTCAATGATTCCTCATATTCCTCCCTGCTTACTACTCGCATAACTTGTTCGCACAACCTTAGCCTCACCCGAATACTCAGGGCTGCGCTATCTCAAAGCATGAGCTTTCGCTCCTTCTTCAAACATAATACCCTAGCCGCACTCGAATACTCGGCGGCTGGATCATAATAATCATACATAAACTAAAAGTTGCTCAAAATCATGACCTGAAGCTTCAAACGGCGCAAAAATTCACAGCCTCACTCAAACTAGGGGGCTATGCAATTCATGTTCCATACTAAGTGTTTCTCATAAACCCCACTCGATACACACGGGGGCTGCGCACATACATATAAATAAATATGCACTATGTATAAGTGGCAAATTTACACTCGGGGGTTGCCCTATATACAGGAACATCATAATCTTCCGGTTCGTCCTTAACTGGAAGAACAGGGCCCATAAGTTGAGCATGATAGCACTCAACCAACACCCTCGCATATTCGACTATATCGTCAAGTTGTGACTGTGACAAAGTCGATCCAGGCACGGTGGACGAAGCTGCATATGTGGACGCTTACTTCGGATGTACGCCATCGTTGCGTTGGCTCCTTCCAAAGTTTCTTGGTAATAAAATCTCGAATAGGACCTGCACTCCGGAAAAGCCCGAGCAACACATGGATTCCTTGAGGTTGCGGCCCGGTCGGGAAAAGAGTCTGGTTGATTCGACTGAAGGCCGGCCTGCATAACTCGAGCAGCATAGTGCTTCGCCACACTCGATCCTGCAGAGTTGCGAGTATGCGCGCTCGGTGCTTATCCAAGCAAAAGTGCTGACGGTCCGTTGTTGGTTCGTCAGTCACATTGTTCAACTGCTCATCTACACGAGCCTGCTCCGCCTGGAAATCTGGAACAAAACCTGCAACAACGCACGTTGGGTGAACAAAAAGGACAGACTATGAACTCTTGAGATCCAGGCAACCATGCTTACACTCGAGTTGTCTGTTTGCGATCTCCATCTCGCCAAGCACATAGTCCTCTCGCTGGGTGGGTAAAGCAGGCCTCGCCCTCATCCTATTCAGCTCGCTCAGGGCACTCGTCAACTCTTGCTCCATTTTTGCGACTCGAGCTTTCATATAACGCATTACTGCAGCATCATTTGCCACCTGAGCTCGAGATCGAGTGGGAGCACGATGTCGCGACGAGCCAGATGAAGTATCGGCTGCCCGCTTCTGTTCCAAATATCATAAAATTCTCATGTCAGATATGAGAGACTCATCACAAAGATTAGGCGAGTGATAGCACATAGCCTTACAGGCGGAAACAAAAAAAGAACCCAAATTCATACAAGTGTGGCAAAAGCATATGCATACTTGAGGTATCATAAAAGTATAATTACAGTCCAACAAAAGGGAAGATGGCCCTAGAGTCTATGATGCAGACTCCGACCTAGCCCTACGCGCGCGATTGGCGACCTCCGCTGACCGGCGCTCCACGGTAGTCATAAAAATTTCAGCCAGCTGTGAGGCTGGCTCTTTCACATGCTTCAGGACACCAGCTTCCAGTCCGGCCTCCGAGGGAAATCAGACAGAGCGGCCTTGAAGTCACCCTCTATCCCATGACCTAAAAGGAGCTTGAGGGTGGTTTCTGAGCCGCGTACCATCAGGGTGTGAGCAAAACTCGCCATCGTCGAAATTCCCGGGCCTAGGACGTCGGCGAAGCCTTCCACAGTCGATGGAAGTTGGCCAGACGGGAACACGCCCTTGTATACGGCGCCAAGTGTGCTCGTAGACTTGGCGAGTGCATCCTTGGCTTGTGCGGAGACGGCGTCAAGTTCGCCAATAGCACGGTCGAGGGACAAATCGCCACTCGCTTGGTCTCCAGGTACCGGAGCGGCAACAACTCCTTCAAAAATCAGAGAAAACAGAAACTCTTACACAACACTCGGTGACAACATAAGTAAACAAAAAGCGGCTACTTTTACTAACCGCCCACGTCTCGGGTAAGGCTAGCCAGCCGCTCAGCATATTCCTTCTCGCGTACGGCGGCTGCGGCCTTGGTGGCATCCAAAATTTTCTTCGACTCGGCGCGCTGGGCTTCGAGTGCCTCCTCTAGCTCTTTCACCCCGAGACTCAGCCGAAGCCTTGTCGTCTGAAATTGATGGAAAAAAACAACTCAGACATTCGACTAAGTAAGGACAGCAAAAAGAGCTTTGGAGAATCAAAATACACTTACGAGTGAGTTGCTCCAAACTATTACGCAGACTGTCCCTCTCCTGCTCCATTTGGACAAAAGCCTTGCCCGATTCTACCAGATTGAGGTAGTAACGCTGCAAGCACACGAAACCCGCATAAATTATACATACTCGGCCCCGTATGCGGACTCGACAAAAAGACACTTACGTGTTCCGTCCAAGGCGCGGGCTTCGCGGCTGATGCCCCGACCTTCGGAGTTGCGGCACTCGTATCCTTGGCCTTTTCAACAGCAGTAGCCGTAGCTGCTGATTGAACGACCTCTGGGCCACGTGAGAGACTTCCGGGTGCTCAGGGGTCGTCATCTTCTCGGATGGAGGAGTTATATGGCGCTCAGTCTCAGCACTGCGAGTGACAGACGAAATACGACATAAGCAAGAATATCAACAAACAAAAACTTTAGTACAAAAAGCTCAGATGCATACATGTGCTCTTCTTCCTCATCGTGTCGAGGTTGTCAAAGTTTGGGCCTCCAAAAAGTAGCTCCTCACCCGACATGGGAGGAGGAGCTGAGTTCAGTGGGCTCACGTTCAAAGGAGCAGCTGTGGCAGTAGGAGACGAGCCCGAGTCTCCGTCATCTCTCACATCTGATTCCTTCGCGGGTGAACTCGTGGAGGAAGAGACAACTCGGGCTACCCGACGGCGCTTGCGAGTGGGAACCTCGCTCACTTTATCAGTCGGGGTGGTCTTCTCGGCCAGTACTTCCTCTGCCCCTTCCTCTTCAACCTCCTCCATGGGAGATGTGGTAGCCGAAGGTAGAGACGATTCATCTCCTCCCTTTGTTTCTACCGTTTGCACCTCCGTTTCATGAGTTGGGCCATCTTCGGGAAGAGGAGGGAAGGGTCGATGCAGTTGAATGGCCCTGCATACAAAATACAGCAGTCGAAAGTTACAAAGATGCACAACAAAATAACAAGATTAGTAGATCATAAACATGATTGTTCACTAACCTCCTCCAAAGGCCTATCAGGACCATAAGGAGTGACGGGGGAGTCGACATTGCAGGGCTCGCTGGATTTCGTGCTGGTGATGGATCGCACATGTGACACCAGCTCGCTCTTCGACAGTTCTTCTTTGCTCATTCGGGTGGCGTCGAGCGCACCCTCGTACTCCCACATGGGGTGGGCGCGAATGCGGAGCGGCCACACCCGCATCTTCACAAAGGTGGCAATCAAATGCGCACCAGTTACGCTGCTCAGCAGCTCTCCAATCTTCGACAGCAGAGGCGCCGCTTCTGCCTTTTCTTCAGTCGACAGCGGGGTCCCAGGCATTCGTCCTCGCGAGTATGCCAGCAGTCGAAAATGGCGGGACTCCTTCTTGGTCGACGTGCACATAGAACCACCTCTTCCTCCACCCTTGCGCTGAGTCGACTGGCTTCAGGGCAAAGTAGCGGGTGTCGCTGCGCACCTGGATCCCGAAGCCGCCAACAGGATAGGTGCGGCCACCTCGGTTGTTGGGCCGGACCATGAAAATCGACTTCCAGAGGGCCCAGCTGGAGAAACTCCCAAGAAGCACTCGCAAAAAACCATAAAACAGGCAATGTGCATAATGCCATTCGGGGTGAAATCATGGATTTGCACCCCGTATGCATACATCAATCCACGAACGAAGTCGTGGAAGGGAAGCGAAAAACCCCTAGGCTGAAACTCCGCAAAACAAACACGCTCGTTAGCGCGAGGCTCGGGGAGTACCTCCTTGGGCGACGGCGCGCGGACGAATAGCTGGTCCGCGGGTGGCAGCATTCCGTCCTCGCGAAGCTTGTCCAGATGCGCTTCCTTGATGGTGGATTTCATCCAATCGTCGTCGCTCTTCTTGAGGTCGACGGTGGGCGCAGATGCGCCAGCCGCAATCTTCTTCCCCTTCAGAGCGGCCGCGTCGGTCGCGGGCGCATCGGCAGCACCAGCCTTTCTCTTTGGCGCCATGGTAGTGCTAGCTAAAGGGAACAGCGGGAGCTTGGGCGCAAGAACAATGGAGAAGCGAAAGGAGGACGATGACGCAGGGGCGGCACGCAGAGCAAATGGCAAGTAAAAAATAATGCCAGCGCCGTTCCCCTATTTACCACAAATCAAAAGCAATCACAACCGTGCAGATCCTAAACGTGCGTTACGCACGCAATCTCACCGTACACGTGGCAAACGCGGAGGGCAACCGTAGCCGGCCACTCCGCCCACTACGCACACAAAAAGAGGAGCCATCATCACGCCTCCGTAAAAGTGGGCCAGAGAGGTCAAATCAAGTCCAAACGGCACCGTCGTTCGGTCATCGCTGCACAATGGGCCCACATATGTGTCACGTCCCATCCATCACAGCATAACGCACGCCACCGTGTGTCAGGAAGCGCAGTCGCCAGAAACGTCATCCCTGACGTCATTGCAAGCATCAGCTCAGAAAAGCATTCGAGTTCGCCCAATGCATAACGTTCATTCGATTTTCTTGTTTGGTTCGGGTGTGAAAAGCAACGTTAAGGCAAATATTGGTCACTCGACCGTTCCTTCGACTGAGTAATATTACTCCCATCGGGAGCGCATCAAAAATTTCTTTGACTAAGAGTATATGGGATAAAAGATTTGAGATTATCCTCCATTCCAAGCAATAAAGCACAATCTCGGGGGCTACTCCCATCGGGAGCGCTGTCGCGCACCCGATAGAATAACGGCAAATATCAGTCGACAAAGGACACGACTCGTCCAATAAAGTTCAAAATACTACAAAAAACATACTCGCAAAATCCCCGAGTTGCGTCCGCCGCAAATGCCTCGGATGCTGCACGCATAGTGCAAAGGTAAGACCCGCCGAACTTTCGAGCAGGGCTAATGACCGTTCCAGCGACATCAATCCTTATACTTTCCGTGTCAGCAGACATGATGAAAAATCCCGACGGACGCGTTGGGTAAATTTCAAAGCTATACTGCAGATCGACTTAGTAAGACCTCCGCGGCCTAGTCGAATCTGACCAGTTTGTTCCAGATTCGAGTCCGGGGACTCGAGTTTGATTGAAAGCTAGTAAGGTTTTACCCGAATGTGTAGTTAACCAGTCCCGATCCGTCGAGTGTACTGGGCCTGTGTTGGGGGAATAATAACCCGGTATACTTATGACCAAGGAATAATCAGTCGAACGGCCCAAGGTCTGGTCCGAGTGAAGTGTACAAGATTTGGGCCGGGTTATAGTTGGGCCAATAGGCCTAACGTGACTCGTCCCTAGAAGGAAGGACCTAGAAGAACTGGAGTCCGAGTGAAGGAAGAAACCGGGTGACTTGGAGGCTACGGAAGGTCTAGAAGAACCTAGAGTAGGACTCCGGGCTCGTATGTAACTCGGTATTCATTGTAAGTTCGGGAGACCCGGCGTCTATATAAACGGGCTCCCAGAACATAGATAGACAAGTCTCAAGTTCTAAGCGCTAAGTTTCAACCCTAGTTCGATATCACCGCTATCAAGCGAAACTCTTGTAACCTGTCTCGTAACCCGACTCTGTTGTTGTAGCCGAGTTATCGAGACCTTGAGATCAATAACATAGAAGCAGGAAGTAGGTCTTTATCTCCCATGGAGAGGCTAAACCTGGGTAAACCCTTTTTTCCCCACGAGCATGACAATCTCCTGAAGGACCAAGGTGCCTTGCCCCAATCATCAAGTTACCCCATGGTAACATCTGCCGTGTTAACCCCACGACAGTTGGCGCCCACCGTGGGGCCTGCGACCAAAGCTGTCCTCATCAAGGGAGAAGCTCTGCGAGGGATGGAGAACCTCATGATCGGCGAGGTCAGGATGGTTCAGCGTGGAAATCGCATCGTCGATGATTCCGGCTGGAAGGAAGAAGCAAATCTGCTGGATACCGGCCGGGTGATCCCATTCGGTCGGATCCACGTCTTCGTAGGTATGGTTAATGCAATTCAGCAATTTGATGACGAGGTTATGTGCGACTCCGTTTCAGGGGCAGCCACCATCGTCCAATCTGATGGAGAAGAATCAATCGGAACAGAAGGTTTCGAACATCAGTCGGACATCCGGGCTTGCGAGCCGGAGTACCGACGTAAGGAAGATTTGGATACAGATACTGAATCGATCTTACCGTTGTTTGACGAGAGATTTGGGTATGTGGCTGATGAGGAAGATTATGAGTCGGAGCCAAGGACCATGAAGCATGCGGTGGTGTATACTCTGAGGAATCACAATGATGGGACAGAAACTTCAGTGAGCGAGGACGACGCCACGCGTGCGGCTAGAGAAAACAGAGAGAGAATTCAGCGTCTCACAACGTTTCAACCGGGTGTAGGCTCGGGACAGCCGGTTGTGATGGAAATCCCACCAGTTTTTAGGCCCTTGGACTTTGACGCAGCAATAGTTACAACCCCAATCACACCAGATAACGCAGCAACCCGAGCGCAGCAATTGGATACGTTACGAATCACGCTGGAGAATCAACAGAAGGCTTTATTGGCGGAGCAGCAGTGCATGTTTGATGAGCAACAAGAGATAGAACGGGATCGAGCCCGTGTGGAGCAAGAAAGGATAACAGTGCAGAATAGCCATGAAGATCTTACAGCAGTACATCGGAGGAGGCACGAAACCCGGGTGATGCCAGGCATGGCTTTAGATCCAACGAGATTGAACTTTGCATCACCGAATGGAGCTCCCAATGTCACTCGGCCTGAGCCAGAGCCGGTTGGAATTGGGCATGGAATCATGGTTAGAGCAAATCAGGGAGGAAACGGGGTACCACCCAACACTCGGGCCGGAGCTCAGCAAAATCAGAACACAGCGGCTGCGGGTGATATGCCACCACCAGCAGATCGGTTCCACACGCCCAGGGGTCACTACTCAAATCCGGCTGATAACGTGTACGCAGCAACATTATCTTTATGCCGCATGCCGATTGATCAATCACCACAGGGAGACGAAGCACGCAGGGCAATCGAGATGTTGAAAACTGCAATCACGCAGCAGGGAAACATGCCGGATAAGAGTGGAGCGTTACATTCAACACCATATAATAGCCGAGCTAACCGGAGTCATCACGGAGAAACACCAAGGCCAGCCGGATCAGGCGTCAGGAACGGACAGCAGAATCAAGGTCACCCGGCGCCGCAGCCTCAGCGTTCGGGACATCAGCAGAGACCAACCCAGAATCAACCGGTGCGGAGGCCGCATCAGCCAGCCCCGGCCCAGTCTGTGGCCCAAGCAATTGTCAACAGTTCGAGAGCACGGCGTGCGGCGAGCGCAACCCGGCTTTAGGTGTCGTCGGAGGAGCCGGAGGACAACCTGAAGCAGGAGTAATGGGCCACGCACCAAATACCGGGTCAGGTTTGCCGTTAGTTTCTTCATTACTTAACCCGGTTGGAACTAAATATCTTTCAGATGCTATCAAGAGCGAGCCTTTTCCCGAGAAGTTTAAAGAGCCAAGCAAGGTGACAAATTATGACCCCAGCATGGATCCAGAAACATGGCTCAGCAGTTACGAGATGGTGATGAGTATTCGCAATGCCACCGCCAACTTGTGCGCGAGATACATGTACCTAATGATGAGTGAAGGAGCAGCAAAGTTATGGTTCAATGGATTACCCGAGAAATCTATCAATTCTTGGGATGAGTCGAAGGCAATATTTGTCAAGAATTTCAAGGGCACGTGTGAGAAGTTGTTCACTATAGAAGATTTGGAGCGGTGTTTCCAGAAGAAAGGCGAGTCAGCACGTCACTGGATGCGCCGGTGTAACAGCCCAAAGCTGAGAACCTAAAAACCGGTGTAAATTTTTCACTTTTGTGTTAATTGCATCATGGCATCCATGCATAAACATGGCTCTTCTGAGTTAATACAACCTTAATATCGAAATGATATGAAGTAGCTAAAACCAAATGCCAAAGTGCTTCAACAAAGTCCCCAAACAAAGAAGACACTCAAAGCTGCAAAACAAAAATACTTGGACATCCATATTGGTCAAGGGAGTTCTAAGAGTTCAAAATGTTATTTTTGGACTTGCTCTAAATTTTTGCTAAAGGATTATAATTTGGGGAATTAGAAAATTGCCCGAATTGAAACCTATGAACAAAGTGGTACCAAACTATTTTATGTTGGAGCCCTAATTTTTGTGTAGCTTCTACTCAATATGGGGAGGCTCCCCAAATTTTCCCAAAATTTTAAAATGTTTTGGTGCCCTAATAAAATTCAGGAACTGAAAGAGAGGAAAAAACCCAGGCAGCGGTACCACCGCTGGGTTAAGCGGTACTACCGCCCGGGAGCTGCCGCCACCGCTACCGCCAGAATCGGCGTCCGACGCGCTTGACCGGTACCAACAAGTACCGCTGCCGGTACCGCCACGGTACCGCCGAAGTGGGAAGAGCGAAACCAGACCGCACCAGCGGTACCACTGCTGGGTTAAGCGGTAGTACCACCGCTGCGGGATTTTTCAGCATGGCTTCGGGGCCGCCCCGCTCTCCCCATGCCCCATCCTTTCACTTGCTCCTCTTCCTCTCTCTCCTTTTTCCCCACGAGCTCCAAACCGAGCCCGCCATGGCCGAGCTCGCCGCCGGAGATTGAGCTAGGCCCGAGCAAATCGAAGACCATAGGAAGTTGCACCTCGACGTCCTCTACCATCTCACCGAAGGAATCAAGCCAAGGCGTTGTACATTGCCCGGATTCGCGTTCTTCGTCCGGGACGTGCGCCGCACTCCAAGCAAGTCGACGACGACTCCGACCTTCCCTTCCTTCGGCAAGCCTACCCACGAGTTCAGGGTGAGCATGCGAACCTTTCCATGTTTTTCCCTCACTCCCTCTTGCTCTCTAGCTCAAATCCATCGAGGCTCGCCGTTGCACGGCTTCGGCGTGTGCATCGGGTAATCCGAGTCTAACTCTATCGGATAATCTGACACACCGGATATTCCGGTTACTGTTTCCACCGGATAATCCGGCTGACCTGTTCTGACTTTAATACAAACCTGTTCTCCTCAATCTTTGTAATCCGGTTACAAGTATGTTTAATCCCCCCCCAAACCATGCATCTTCACATGTTCATGTCATTCATATGCAAAGTTAACCATAGGGTTCATCTGTTGTGATCAACAAGTAAAGTGGAAGCATTACTTAATTCCCCGGTATATTCGAGATGTGCCCCTTTTCACATCCGAACTCCGTTTAAGTTAACTAGCTTGATTCATCCTTTTCTGGAGGATTTAAAATGTCATGCCATCATGTGTTTGCGCATTGCATTTGTTAATAAATGTGAGGTGTTTGATTGTTGTCTCCCGTGCGTTATGTTTCGATAGGTCAAGCAGACAGGGTTCCCCCGCAATACCCCGACGATCCCTACTACCAGCACCCTGATCAAGGCAAGCGTAATCCCCCCTCTGAGCATATCTTATCCTATGTTTCCGCAAATATTTTCTCCACTATAATATTGCATGCGGTTCTAAATGTCAATTTTGTTGGATTAGAGTATCCTATAGTTGCATTAAGTTTCCGATGCCAATACCTGTTTCCCTCCTACTATCCATAGGTTGTATTGTTGGCCTGAGATACGAAACTATGCTATGTTGATGCTTAGCCATGCTTAGGCAAATGTTATCCGTCCGATGGATATTTCATGTTGGAAACAGGTGTGAAATGTTCAGATGATGGTGGAGAATTGTGGTAACAGGTAATAAGATGCTAAAAAGGTGGGGATGAGAGGCCACTGTGGTTGTGGTGCTTTGTCTCGTTCTTGCCGCCTAGGTGCGAGTTCTTTACCTCCCGAACCAAGACTGAGCGTGCAACCATGCGTGAGGCCTATGCATTCGCAGTGCAGGAACCCTCATAGACTAAATAACTCGAGCAGGGCTAGCCAGGGTCCTCTAGTTTGGGCTTCCATTTGCGTGTGCGTGATGATGGTGGTATGAACTGGGATGAGGATGGTGGTGTTAGGAAAATGAGTGGCCGTGGGGCGGGGTGTTGTGATCCTGGCAGTCCTACCACCACTGATGATCCTGGAGAGTCCTTAACGAGGGAGAAGTCGACACCGTTCCCACCCAGCCGGCTTTCCAAGGAAGAGAGCTAATGCGCAGGTAATGGCCGGGCGGTACGCGTGGCAAACATTTGTACACCCCTGCAGGGTTAAATCTTTTCAAAAAGTCGTGTCCACGGTTACGGACGACTTGGGAAAGGACGATAAGATCATAGAATAACATTAGCGGAATGATTAAAAACTGGGTACTAGAGGTACCACTCAAGATTGTAAGGTGAGCTTCCTCGAGGGTGATTCGGGGAGGTGCCTTTGATGAACAGGTATAATGGTTGGTGATGGTTGATGGTGAGTAAGGTGATGAAAGAAAGAGTTACTCCTTACCTCTTTTGAAAATATTCTGAATAGTCGATGCCTTTGAGTTATGTTTTAATAAATAAAATCAGCTTTATGCAAAACAACCATATAACTTTGAAAGCCTCATCGAGCTAAAGCTCTATATATAATCTTGCGAGTTCGTCGAACTCAACGTCGTTTGTTTTGTTTCAGAGGAGGACTTCACCGACCTCGAAGGTGGGTTCTTTGTGGACGTCAACGAGTAGTCTAGGGTTCCCAGGTGGCAGCTTGGGACATCCCGGAATAGCTGGCGCTGGATGTTTATGTGTAGGCCTCTTAGGCCATAATTTGGTTCTTGTTGTTTAGAACAACCTATTTTTGCTTCCGCTTGTTGCACTGTTGGGTCTGTGACCTCTGGTTGTCATTTGCTATCTTTCTCTATTATAAGAGTTGAACTATAATGCTTTGTGTCGTAGAGTCTGTGATGTGCCAGTTGTTCCACAAGTCTTGATCTTATTATTATGCTATGATAGTTGTGCCTGTGTTAAGGCATCAATCGGGGTGTTGTGTTGCCGATGATCAATTCCGAGCAACACCTGCCAAAGGTTTTGGCCGGGGATTGGTAAACCCGTAACCGCCGGTTGTATCGCTTAACCGGACACACAGCATCACTGTATAGTAGTCGGGTCGGGGCGCCACAGCCGGGTCACAGCCATCATTCACTCATCAAAGGGAATTACACCAGCTGCGGCCGTGTCGTCGATGGAGAAAACCTGCAGATATGACCCGGTAATCCAGAAGATGGGTCGACTGAGGGCCACTGGCGAAGCAGAAACCATCACCATGGGACAGCTGATGGAAGCGGCTCATAAGCACGCATCCACAGACAAGACCCGGGATGATGATGAAGATAAGGGAAAAGGAAACGTCAACAACGGAGGAAAGAACCACAACAACAACGGTAACAACAACAATGGGAACAATAATCACAATGGTAACAATGGGAATAACTCCAAAAGGCAGCATGATGGTGGTTCAGACTTGGTGGCAAACACAAACACCGGGTATAACAAGTTTCAGCGGCGAGATGACAATTATCGAGGCAATAACAACAATGGCAATTACAGGGGAAATTTCCGAGGACCGGCTAACCCCCAGGAAGCATTCAACATGCCGTGTCCACGTCATAGTAGGAACGGTAAACCGGCAAATCACTCTTTGGCCCAGTGTGTTGATCTTCAGAGATGGAAGAACGAGGAGTTTGCCAGGATGAATATGGGAGGAAACGGTCCGAGGCCGGGTAATGGAAATAACCCGGCCCACGGACCACAAGCTGGAGGAAATAATGGAGGACCACCCGGCCCGGATAATGGACCAGCCGGGTTAGGTTTCCAGCAAAACCCCAAAGAGTTAAATCGAGGACAGTATCATATTACAGTTTCCAGTACTTGTCGGAGAGATCAGAAATTAAAGAAGAGAGCTGTCAACGCCGTTCTTCCGCGGTTCCGAGATATTTGAAGTGGTCCGAGTATCCGATCACTTGGTCTAGAGAGGATCACCCGGACCGAGTGGATGCACCTGGAGCGTTGGCTTTAGTTGTTGCACCTCAGGTTTCGGGTTATATTTTACACAAGGTTCTTATGGATGGAGGTAGTAGCATCAACATTCTGTATTGGGATACATTCATCCGGATGGGTTTCACAGCCAAGCAGCTTCACCCTTCTGGTACTATCTTTCATGGTATTGTCCTGGAAAGTCGGCAAGACCAGAGGGAACAATAACATTGGAGGTCGCGTTTGGAGAATCAAAGGATAATTTCAGGTCTGAGATGATTTGTTTTGAGGTGGTCAAATTGAAGAGCCCTATCATGCTCTCTTTGGCCGTAACGTTTTTGCTAGATTCATGGCGAGGCCGTGTTATGTGTACTTAAAGATGAAGATGCCAGGTCCAAAAGGTATTATCACAGTCAATGGCAGTCGTGAGTTGGCGTTACAATGTGAGCAAGGTGATGCTGTTATGGCAGAACAAGCCTGTGCGGAAGAGGAGTTGAATTACTACAAAGCTACCACAAATCCGGATGATGGGACAATTTTGAAGAAACCAATGACCGAAGAGAGGGCGAAATTCAAAGCGGCTCAGGATACCAAGATGATTGACTTCGTGCCGGGTGATTCGTCCAAGCAGTTCTCTATCGGGTCAAATCTGACTGACAAATAGGAAAGCGCGCTCATCGAATTCATCCGTGAGAATCGGGATGTCTTTGCATGGAAACCTAGTGACATGCCAGGCATACCGACTGAATTCGCTGAGCACCGCTTACATGTTGATCCTAAAGCAAGACCGATTAAACAGGGATTGCGCAGATTGAATGAGGAAAGAAGAAGGATTGTAGGAGAAGAGATAGCTCGTTTACTCGCCGCAGGATTCATTATGGAAGTGTTACATCCAAAGTGGTTGGCTAACCCGGTTTTAGTGTTGAAAAAGAACAATGAGTGGAGGATGTGTATTGATTTCACAAGTTTGAACAAGCATTGTCCGAAGGATCCGTTTGCGTTACCAAGGATTGATCAAATCATAGATGCTGTGGCAGGTAGTGATCTTTTGTGTTTCCTGGATGCATATTCAGGATACCATCAAATCAAGCTTGCAGAGGAGATTGGGAGAAGACATCATTTATCACCCCATTTGGAGCTTTTTGTTACAAGAACATGACATTTGGACTGAAAATGCTGGAGCAACTTATCAGAGGTGCATCCAGAGTTGTTTTGAGAAGCAGATAGATCGGAACGTGCATGCGTATGTTGATGATGTGGTGATCAAGACAAAGAAGGCTGAGACATTTATCGATGATTTGAGAGAAACTTTTGCTAACTTAAGGAGGTTTCAGATGAAGCTTAACCCAAAAAAGTGTGTGTTTGGAGTTCCATCAGGAAATTACTCGGCTTTATTGTGTCCGAGCGTGGGATTGAAGCAAACCCGGAAAAGATAGCAGCAATCAATAGGTTGGGAAAGCCGACTGAATTGAAGGAAGTCCAGAAGATCACGGGCTGCGTGGCTGCGTTGAGTAGGTTCATATCCCGACTGGGAGAGAAAGCAATTCCTTTATACCGACTCTTGAGGAAGTCAGATAAATTTGTTTGGGATGAGGAAGCTGATAAAGCCCTGGAGGCATTGAAGGAAACATTATCGAAAGCACCAATCTTAGCTGCTCCAGCTCCAAAGGAGCCCATGCTGTTGTACATAGCTGCGAATTCCCGAGCAGTTAGTGTAGTTATTGTGGTAGAGCGAAAGGAAGAAGGAAAGGAGCATTTGGTTCAAAGGCCGGTTTATTATGTCAGTGAGGTTTTGACTCCGGCTAAACAGAGGTATCCCCAGTGGCAGAAGTTAGTTTTTGGCGTTTTCATGGCCAGTCGGAAGTTGAAGCATTACTTTCAAGAACACCCCATTACAGTGGTAAGTGGAGCACCATTGGCAGACATTGTGTGCAATACTGAAGCTACTGGAAGAATTGCCAAGTGGGCGATTGAGATGGGTGATTATCACATCAAGTATGAGCCTCGCACAGCGATTAAGTCACAAGCCTTGATTGATTTTGTCAATGATTGGACCGAGTTAAGCACGGCACCACCCAAGGCGCCGAGTTATAAGTCATGGGTTATGCATTTTGATGGATCCAAGCAGTATGAGGGATCAGGAGCAGGAGTGGTTCTCACTTCACCCAAAGGGGATAAGATGAGTTATGTTCTTCAGATTCACTTCGATTGCACCAATAATATTGCTGAGTATGAAGCTTTGTTACATGGTTTGCGCATTGCCAAGGAGATGAACATCAAAAGGATTATGTGTTTCGGTGACTCGGATCTTGTAGCGCAGCAAGTTTCTGGGACTTGGGACAGGAAAGATGAGAAGATGGCGGCTTACAGAAGGGCTGTTGATGAAGCAGCTGGATTCTTTTCAGGTTCCAGGTGGATCATATTGATAGAAGGAAAAACGAGGCAGCAGATGCTTTGTCAAGATTGGGATCACGTAGAGAGCCAGTTCCACCAAATGTGTTCCTGGACGAGTTATGGAAGCCATCAGTCCAACTTCCGGGTGAAGAGGAAGATGAAAGTCCAGATCAAGATTCCGAGTTAGTAGCAGCGTTGCATGAGATTCCTGAGTGGACTGAACCATATCTGGATTATATGATAAGGAAGATTTTGCCGAGTAATGAAGTTATGGCGCGACAAATTGTTAGAAGATCACTCGGCTATGCAGTAATTGATGGTGAGTTGTACAAGCGCAGTGTTTCTGGAGTTTATCAGCGATGTGTTTCATCAGTCGAAGGAAGGCAAATTTTGCAAGAGATACATGCTGGGGACTGTGGTCATCATGCTTCATCTAGGTCTCTGGTGGCCAAGGCATTTAGGCATGGATTCTTTTGGCTCACAGCTTTCAAGGATGCAGAGCAGATTGTTAGGGCATGTGATGGATGTCAAAGATATGCAAGACAGGAGCATGTGCCAGCTCAGAATTGAGGACAATACCAATCACTTGGCCGTTTGCAGTTTGGGGTCTTGATATGATGGGGCCCTTTCAGATGACATCGTGCAAGAAAACTCATCTCTTGGTGGCTGTTGATAAGTTCACTAAGTGGGTTGAAGTGGAGCCAGTTACAAGTTGTGATGCTTCCAAAGTTGTCACGTTTCTGAAGAAAATTATCAGTCGGTTTGGTTATCCTCACAGTATCATCACAGATAATGGGACCAACATGTCACTCGGTGAAACAGAGATATTTGCAAAGAGAAGGGAATCAGATTAGACCTTGCTTCGGTGGCACATCCACAGGCCAACGGGCAGGTAGAAAGGAGTAATCAGGAAATATTGAAAGGAATCAAACCAAGACTTCGAGTTCCGATTGAAAAGGCGTATGGAGCTTGGGTGAAAGAGTTACCCGCAGTGGTTTGGGGGATCAATACAACCCCGAATAGATCAACCAAACGTACACCGTTCTTTCTGGTGTATGGAGCAGAAGCAGTGTTACCGAGTGATATAGTCCATGACTCGCCAAGAGTGGCGGCGTATGTGGAGTCAAGCAATGCAATTGCAAGGGAGGATTCGATTGATGCCCTTGAAGAGGAGCGTGAGTTAGCATTGGAACGGTCCGCAGTTTATCAGCAGGATTTGCGGCGTTATCATAGTCGCCGAGTAAGATCAAGAACTTTCCAGGAAGGAGATTTAGTTTTACGGCTCAGACAGAATCAGTCAGGGATGCACAAGCTAACTCCTCCATGGGAAGGGCCGTTCCTTATCAGTCGGAAATTGCACAATGGTTCATATTATCTGATAGATGTGAGAGAGAAAGGTGAAGAGAACAACACGGACCATGCTATCCTTCCTATGGAAGAGACGAAGCGGCCGTGGAACATTGCTCATCTTCGCCCATATTATACCTAGTGAACATGAACCTAGGCCGAGTTATGTAACAACGATGTAACCCCCAGCAGGTTTCAGACGCGCTCTTTTCCTTACCAGGGTACCTAAGGGGACTGGAAGGTTTTTAATGAGGCGGCTTGCTGGTGTATCTTTAATAAAGAAGAATTTTGAGAAGAAATTTTTTACTGTTTTACTTTTTATGCATAGATTATGTTTATAAAGCTTTGCCCAAAGGAGTGCTTAGCAAAAAGTCCTATAGCTGTTGCCCAAGAGAGCACGCATAGAGATGTTTTGAGGTCAATGGGGTAATGATGCATAGTTTAAGCCTTTACTTGTAAACATTGATCCAGGGCTTGGGGACTTATGAATTATAAGTTCATAAGTTTTAATCCTAAGACCCGGCTTTTAAGCCTTAATTTTGTTCTTGGTTAAACTTGCCTATCAGTTTGATGTTACTCACAATTTTATGACCAGATTGCTTACTTGTTAATTCAATCAACTATGATGCCCATGCTGGGACTTAGTTTGACCCTGTTTTAGCAAAGGAAAAAGTAGCAACTGAGAAAGTCATGTGAAAACCGACTGATAAGAAGCTAAAGATAAACCAAAAGGGTCATCTAAACCATAAAAAGTATAAGTTATTACAAAATATTGAGTATTTCATATAGTGCACAGACGCACCATCAAATAAAAGGCAAAGTATTTCAGAGCATATTACAATGCCCATTGGCCGAATAATTGTTTTGCAGGAAAAGGTGAAGCAGGAAAGCTGGCTCAGATAGCCGGGTTATCGGTTGAGGTTCCCTTGGCAGCTTCAGCTTCGGCAGAAGCCGGGTTATCTTCAGGAGCTTTGGCCTGGGAATCAGTCGGTGCAGTGCCTTGATCTTCTGCAGTCTCTTAGCAACATCAGCCGGCTTTTCCATGATTGGCGTAGTGGGGGCACGGCTGGGTGCAGGGACAACTGGAGTAGAGGTACTTGGCGCTGCAGCTTTCTTCATCTTCGCAATGGAGTCTCTCAGCTTGGCCAGTAGATCAAAATGCTTGGGTTCAGGAGTGGGGATTGGAGTGTTGTTCTCATCCACTGCATCTTGGAAAACCGACAGATTGAGGCCCTCAGCTATTTTGCAAGCAATAGGCCGGGTTTGGGCAGAAATTTCCTTGAAATCTTTTCCTCCAAACTTGGTGCCATCAGCGTTGTACTGAGGGAATCCTTTGACAAAAGGAGCCGGGTTAAGGCGTGGGTTGTAAGCTTTGGCAAGAGCTAAGCTGCGCATTGCGCCAACCCGGCATGCTGAGCGCGTCCAGAGGTCTAACCACTCGGGGATCGTGGAAAGCTGATGCAGGGACTCATATATCACTTGGGGAGGAGCACAGTTGCTCTTAACACGCTTCATGATCTCAGCAGTGCCAAACTGGAACTGCCGGATGATGGTGTTCAAGCAGTTCAACTTCTCTGGATATGATCTCCTGATGGCAGCATTCTGTTCGCCTGAAAAGTATGATGTGGGTTAGTATGTGAAAGCCGAGTAAAGAAGAAAAAGTGAAAAGAAGTGGTGCTTACCAATGAGTGGATTGAGGATATCCTTGATATGGTCTTTCAGAGTGTCCAAATATTTCTGGACACTGATCATCTTGTCATAGCAGACTTTGTACTTATCTCCAGCCTCTTCCAACTCCTTCTTCAGTTTGGTGTTCTCTGCAGTTAGAGATTCAATTGTTTTCTCCAAGTCTGAAGCATGAACTTCAGTTTCCTTGCGCAGCTTGGTTTCAACTTCAAGGAGTTGGTTGGTCTTGGCAAGTATTTGGTCATTATGGGACACATATCTCTGAAAAAAGAATAGCAAGTTAGAAACATGGGGACTGAAATATTTCAGTCGGCAATTGAAAGAAATAGTAAGTTGACAGTGAAATTATATGCAGGCAGAGTATTTATATAAGTTCCGAGTGACGAAGAGAAGATCACTCGGCACTTGGGGACTGGTATGTCTTTTAAAAGTTTTACAAGTTATTCAGTAATGCATTTTCAAAGTTCCAGATAAATTGTTAACATATTACCCGGAACTTGGGGGTTATGAGGATTTGAAAGTATTGTTATGGTGAAAGGCAGAATTAATGAGGATTTGAAAGTATTGTTATGGTGAAAGGCAGAATTAATGAGGATTTGAAATCAGAAAGTAAAACAAGTTCCATGTTATCGTAGACAGATAACTCGGAACTTGGGGACTGGGATATTCTGAAGTTTTCAAAATTGGCAAAGGTAATAATAGATTTATATTTGCAAGTATCGAGTGACTGGGGACAGTTTACTTGATACTTGGGGACTAGGTTGGATATATAAGATATGAAGAGGAAAAGATGTGTACCTGTGTTCTTGGACAAGAGAATCCACGAGTTTGCCCTCAGAAAGCTTCAGTGTATTGTATTCACTTAGCAGACCTTCAAAGTTTGTATGGCCATAGTGTGGCATAGTGGAAGCCTCGCCCTTATCAGTCGCCTTGGACTTTTCTTCAGAGGCAACAAACTTGGTTGCAGTTTTGAGGGAGAGATTTTCTCAGTAAAGCAAGTTCCTGTGATCACGACTTCTGGATCAGTCGGGTTTTCGGTAGGAGGAGAAACTTTTCTCTGGTCAGTTGTCTGCTCTTTGTCAGTCGGCTCAGCATGTTTTTCAGGGGTTCCAAGTTATCCTCTTCAGCAATGGGAGGGCTTGGATTGTCACTAAGAGTTGCTTTTGCCCTGAAATTGCAAAGAACGAAGATAATATAAGAAAGAACATAAGAAAATAGAGTTGATGAAAGTAAATACAAGTGATAGTTGGATGTATGTATTACCCGGTGTTGACTTGAAAGTCACGAGGGAGGTCGTTGCTGGAGCCTGAAGAAGCTGTAAGAGAGTATGATTTAGAAACTCGGATTTGACCAGCTAAAGGATAACTATCAGAGGGATGCTTTTGTGGTTCAAAGTTGGAAAGAGAAGTACCAGGACGGCGTGGAGATGGATGATTTGGGATTCCCGGGTTAAGAGGATCCTCACCAGGGGAGGTCCGAGTAGCTCTCCTCTTGGCAGAGGGTTCAGCAGAACTCTGCGAA
The DNA here is from genome assembly GCA_947311845.1 of Poa pratensis. NCBI lineage: Eukaryota > Viridiplantae > Streptophyta > Magnoliopsida > Poales > Poaceae > Poa > Poa pratensis. The sequence continues at coordinate 98,940,131 of CAMZMU010000074.1, forward strand.
GATTTTTGAAGAAGAGTTTGGTTGAGTTTTTGCATAGCAGGATAAGAATATGGTTCTGTGGATATGCGAGAATATGGCACCTTGGCACAAATAGTGCGAGCCTTCCTTTTCCCGGTAGCAGCAGATTCAGTGGCTTCAGAGCTATGGCCGGGTGATGGAGTGGCTGCCTTTTCAGCCGGTTCTGGTGTTATAAAGTGGGCATCAGTGGATAAATTGGGTTGAGTTTCGTTCTCAATTAAGCTTATGAACAAGTGGCCAAGGGAGTCAAGTTCACCTTCTTCTTCCTTTTCTTTTTCTTCTTCTTCTTCTTCTTCTTCTTCTTCGCTTGAGGACTGAGCTTCATCATCATCATCTACCTCAGGAGTGGCAGGGGGAGTCTCAACTTGCCACCAATCATCAGATTCCTAGTGAAAAAGTAGAAGCAAAATAATCATTTACAATTAAGAAAGAGTATGTTATTAAGATTTTTTATCAGTCGGTACTTACTGGTGGTGCCGGGTTATTCTTACTGAATGGCAGAAGGCCATTTTCTTTGATTGTCTCAACATTTTCAGCAAGGAAGGCCTTGATAGCCTTGTTTAGAGCAGTATTTGGATAAGATTTCTCCGAGTAACGGAGGGAGTCAGTTAGATGACCCGAGTAATCGCAAAGGAGTTTCTTGCGAATACTGTTGGGTTGAATTCTCCAGCCCATCCAGGTTTTGATCAGATCGGTTCCACGAAGTCCATGCTTGACCAGAACACAGATTTTCTTGAGAAGAGGCTGGAGAGCTTCTCTCTCAGCATCAGAGGCAAAAGAGTTCATGTTGCTGTTGAGAATGAGGGGCTCGACCGAATAACCCGGTAAAGGGTGTTCACCAGAAGGTATCTTGGCCTTACAGTAAAAGTATGATTTTTGCCAATGCTTCACGTGGGTATGAAGTTCTAGAGAAGGCATAGCAGAGCCTTTGCGGCGTTGAATAGAAACACCGCCACAGACCAAGAGGGGGCCATTCTTGTGCTCACGCTGAGGTTTGCACAAGAATAGCTCCAGGAAAAGAGCTAAGCTGGAGGAGTGCATAAGTATGATTCACAAAGAACTATGTAATTACTAATGTTCAAGATGGAATTGGGTCCGAGATCGAAGACCCGGAGGCCGTAGTGACGAAGAAGATCCCTAAAGAAAGGATGACCCGGAGGACGAAAACCCTAGGTGACATGCTCAAGAAAGCAGATAACTTCACCTTCCTTGGGGGAAGGCCGAGTCTCCTCTTCAGTTCCTCTCCACTCGATCTCCGACTGAAGAGGAAGAACACCGGCCTCTGCCAGTTCTTCCAGCTTGGTCTGTGTAGCCATGGATTTGGCCCAGTTGGCCGTAATCCCAGATTTGCGCTTGGTGGTCTTTTTGATCTTCTTTGATGCCGATGCGGTGGCGCCATCACTGGCCTTGGCCTTGGTCTTCAGCTTCCTCGGATCCTTGGGTGCCATCAAATCTGAAGATCTGGAAAATAACAAGAAAAGAAATGAAAAGAACCGAGCTCAAGAACAGCTCAAGGATGAACAAAACAAGATCCAGATGGAAACCAAATGCAGGAAAGAAATACTTACCAGAGCTTGTGGAGATCTGGTGCGGAGCTGATTTCCCGGTGATTAGCTGCGGTAATGCGGGGTTCCAATGGCGGCGGCGGCACGGTGAGCTTGGAGGAACCCTAACCCTAGCTCGGGGAGAGAAGGACGGAGGTTGAAGAAGAGGGGCGCGGTGAATGGGGAAAAGTGAAAGCCTTTTTTACTGCGGCCCACTATTTATAGCCCAGGGTGAAACCCTAGGAGCGTGAAACGAGGAGAGAAGATTCTGTTTTGATTATGGGTCAAAGATACGATAGAATGTGTCAGAGAATGTTCCTTGGTCGTTGACTAGAGGGTTAAGTGTGAGAGAAAAGCCGGGTTATAAAGAGAACCGCCAAAAGGAGCTGGTCTAAAACATAACCCGTCCATTCAGTGCTAAATGCTTTTTATTTTGTTTTCAGGAGTTTAACTCGGATAATCTCATCAGCAACTACCCTCGAGTAATTGAATCAAGATCAAGAGTATCCAGTGAAGCAACAGATGAGCTTATGCAAGTCAAACTTGGGGACTACTGTTGGGGGGATAATAACCCGATATACTTATGACCAAGGAATAATCAGTCGAACGGCCCAAGGTCTGGTCCAAGTGAAGTGTACAAGATTTGGGCCGGGTTATAGTTGGGCCAATAGGCCTAACGTGACTCGTCCCTAGAAGGAAGGACCTAGAAGAACTGGAGTCCGAGTGAAGGAAGAAACCGGGTGACTTGGAGGCTACGGAAGGTCTAGAAGAACCTAGAGTAGGACTCCGGGCTCGTATGTAACTCGGTATTCATTGTAAGTTCGGGAGACCCGGCGTCTATATAAACGGGCTCCCAGAACATAGATAGACAAGTCTCAAGTTCTAAGCACTAAGTTTCAACCCTAGTTCGATATCACCGCTATCAAGCGAAACTCTTGTAACCTGTCTCGTAACCCGGCTCTGTTGTTGTAGCCAAGTTATCGAGACCTTGAGATCAATAACATAGAAGCAGGAAGTAGGTCTTTATCTCCCATGGAGAGGCTGAATCTGGGTAAACCCATTTTTCCCAACGAGCGTGACAATCTCCTGAAGGACCAAGGCGCCTTGCCCCAATCATCAAGTTACCCCATGGTAACATCTGCCGTGTTAACCCCACGACAGCCTGCTAAGCTATTATCCCTTAATCATCATAAGCAAAAACCACAGTCGATGAGATATTCGACATAGCCAACATGTGCTATTCATACAGGAATTCCAATTATAAAATACAAAATACAAAGCATATGACATGCACTTACGAATGAGTCCATGGCCGATTCTTCGAGTCAGACAAGTACTCGGGGGCTACTGACAAGGGTATACATCTCGGGTACCCTACCGTAAGGGTACCTGGTGCACGTAACGACTAAGGCCCAATAGCGAAGAACATACTCGAAGCCCAATAAAAGAGGCCCAAGAAGATGGAGTACCCTCCAAGATTAGACATAGGCATAGTCGGTTTATACTTTCCTTACATGTAAACAGGGTCGGTTACGGACTCCTGAGAACCAGCCTCTTATAAAGGTTGGGAGGGTCGTCGATCCTAGACAAGCCATACTCGAACCACCAAAAGCCCTAGCGAGATCGACATCTCGCCGGAGCTCCCCTTGTAACCTCATAATCTCACACGATCAATACCAGACAAGCAGGAAGTAGGGTCTTTACCTCCACCCGAGAGGCCTGAACCTAGGTAAATCTTTGCCTCTGCTTGTCAGCCGACGAAACTACCAGTACTACCACGTTCTCTCCCCATAATCTCAACCCTAGGTCCTAACCATGGGATTTGATGAGTTAACCCCTCGTCACCTAGCCACTCATCTACTATTTCGCATCTAGACTATAAATAGCTACCATCTCCCTTAGGGTTAGGGTTAGACTGAGATTAGACTTGAGTTGAGCTTTGCTCCTTTCCACCCCTTGTTTGTGTTGCCTCCTATGGAGATGAATCAAGGCATCCCCTTGTGGAGATGAATCAAGGCCTCCCCTTGTGGAGAAAATCCCTCTAGTGGATTCCAAGGCTTCTTCTTGTAGTTGCGATTACTTGTCAATCTTTCCTCCTTGAGTGACTAGATTGAACCGGTGGGATTGACCGGTAAGAGAAACAATCCTAAGAGTAAGGTTGCTTGGAGATTGAGAATCGGGGACTGCCCTTGGGGACTTGTTACCGGTTGATTTTGTCCGTGTTGCTTTGCTATTTACCTTGTGTTTGCCTTTTCCCCTTTCGTGTTCTTTGTGTTCATCGCGTTCATCATTCATCCGCCCTCAATCCGTGAACATCGAGACCCTACCCGCATCACAAGAGAACACACTCAGGGGCTGGGCCCCGACAAACCAATCAAAACGAAGTCGACTACAAAGTGGAAAGCAAAAATACAAATAACTTAGGGTTCATTACAAGCAAAATATCAAAAGGAGCCGGCGCTACACCCTATGACACTGACTCCGACCTAGAGCTAACTGCGCGGGCAGCAACTTCGGCACTCCGGCGCTCCACCATGGACACCATGTCCTCTGCCAATCGCGCTGCCTCTTCCTTCACCGGGCCCAATGATGCTGTCCTTCCATCAGGTTTTCGCGGGAAGTCCGCAACAACCTTCTTGAAGTCACCCGCAACACCGTGGCCCAGCAACAGGTTGAATGTAAGTTCTGAGCCACGTACCGTTTGGGCGCGAGTGAAGTTTGCCATGGTGGAGGACTCGGGGCCAAGAACTGCTGCCAAACCATCAACGCTGGCAGGTGGCGTTCACAATGGAAAGACGTTCTTGCGCACCACAGCAAGAACGCCGGTCAACTTGGTGAACGCGTCCTTGGCAAAAGCACACATGGAGTCAAAGATGTTGACGGCACGCTCCAGTGGGACATCCTCATCTGTCGGTTCCATAGCAGGAGTCACGCCAAAAGCACTTGCACATCCGGAAACTAAGTACCAATTCGGCTGAATTGGGAGAACAAAACTTCAAGCAAACGGCGAACAGGGATGCATTACCTCCTACAACATGGGCGAGCGTGAGCAGGTGTTCCACCTGCACTCTTTCGCCTTGTCGGGTGGCGTCTTCGCGGTCCTTGGCCTCCTTCAGCTTCCGCTCACCGTCATCATGCTGAGCTTTGAGCTCCTTCTCGAGCTCGCGCACTCGCTTCGCAGAAGACTCCTGATCGCCTGCATGAAGAAAGAATGCGTCAAGTGGTTGTGATACACGAACAACAGCAAGAAAGGGAAACGCTTACGCTTCGATTGCTCCAGCGCTGCGCGAAGGAGATCCCTCTCCTGCTCTAACTGGACGTAGGCCGCACCCGATTCCATGAGGTTGCGGTAGAAAGGCTGCACAGTGTAGATCAACCCATGATTTTGAGCTTATGCCCAACTACGCTAGTTGCACATAGTCTCGGGGGCTACTCCCATCGGGAGCGCTGTCGCGCACCCGATAAATCAACAAGACAGAAGATACTTACATGATCCTGGAGCTGCGCCGCACTCGAAGAAGACGGAGCAGATGGAGCAGGTACTCTCGGAGCAGAGGGAGCCGCCATCTTCACAACCTCCGTCGCGGCCGTTGTGGTCGCCAAGGCAGAAGCCTCCGGAGGGGTCAGCTCTGCCTCCCTGCCACTCGGAGTAGACGCCCGTTCCCGGGTAGGTGACTGAGGCACACTCGTGCCATGACCGGCGCTGCGCAAGCAAGGATCAAATCAGCACATTGAGCACAAACAAGGATAAAAACTCAGATTGAAGAAAGGTGCTCACCTCTCTTCCTACTCTTCACTACCGAGGTCGTCGATGTCGAACAACACGCTGAACTCGGTCGCACCGCCAACAGGAGGCGCCATGTTGAGCGGCTCAACCACCACAGGTTCCTTCAGGCTGGGCGACGATGATCCCGAGTCGCCATCGTCACGAAGCTCCACCCTTTCTGATGGCGAGTCTTCGGCAACAGCTTTGGCCTTGTCACGGCGCTGGCGCTTGAGCGGCTGCTCATCCTCCTCATCTTGCTCCGTTTCCTCCACCACTTCATCAGGTGAGGTGGTCGCCGAGGGAATGGAGTCGTCTTCATCAACCGGCTCCACTTCAGGAAACTCCACCTCGAAGGTGGGCCCATCTTCGGGCAGCGGAGGCAGACAGGTGGGAGCCGGATGGCCCTGCAAATTAAGTATACAGAAATTCAACACGAGCAAACACGCGAAGTACTAGTGCAGCAACAAAACGGAAAAGTCGAAAGTAAATAGAGTCAGCTACATACCTCAGGCAGTGGGTTATCAATCCCGTATGGCTTCACTAGGCAGTCGACTTTGCAGGGGTCGGCAGCTCTGAGACTAGTCATAGACCGCACAGAGGTTTCGACTTCCCTCTTCGATCGCGGTTCCTTTGTCAGGTGAGACGAGTCGCCCTTGCCTTGGTACTCCCACATAGGTTGATCCCGCAGGCGTAGCAGCTGCAAGCGCCTCCTCATCATCATGGCAATAAGGTGGATGCCACCCACCTCCTTGCCCATCGCCTTCAGCAACTCGGCGACTGCGCCCAGCAGTGGTGCCACTTCAACCTTGTCAGCACTCGACAACGAGTGCGCCCAGGCGTTCGACTTCCTCATAGGCTTGTTAGCCTCAAAGGCGGGGATGCCTTCCTGCCCCACGCGGACATAGAACCACTTCTTCCGCCAGCCTTGGACGGAATCTGCCTGCTTCATCAAGAAATAGTTGGTGTCACCACACACTTGGATGCCGAAGCCGCCAATGGGGTAGGTGCCACCGCCACCCACATTCCTCTTCACGTTGAAGATGGCCTTCCACAGGCTCCAGTGCGGATGCACTCCCAGGAAGCACTCGCACATGATGAAGTAGCAGGCAATATGGAGGATGCCGTTCGGCGTCAGATCATGCATTTGGATCCCGTACGCGTACAACAATCCGCGCATGAAGTCATGAAGGGCAAAGGAGAAGCCCCGATGCAAGAAATCAACGAAACAGACGCGTTCGCCGGCTCGAGGTTGGGGAATTACCTCTTTCCCAGGCGCGCGCACGGCCAGCTGATTGGCCGGCGGCAGCAGTCCGTCTTCCCAGAGCTCGTCAAGGTGCTGCGCCTTGACAGACGACTTGACCCAGTCGCCGGGAATTTTCTTCAACGTGTCAACGGCCGTGGCGTCAACAATGGTGGCGGCGCTCGCCGCTGCACCTCCCAATTTTCTTCGTCCCCGCCGCACCGGTGGCAGCAGAGCTCGCCATCGCTGTGCCTTTCTTCGCGTCCGCCTTCTTCATGGTTTCCGTCTCACAGAGGGCGCGTGGAAGAGCTTGGGGCATGGTGGCAATGGAAAGCAAGAGCAACAAGGAAGATGAAGCAAGGATAGAGAACGGCGATAAAGGGGATGGAATTAATCTTTCCCCTCGCGGTGAAATAAATATACCGCGGCGCCGCCAAATCTTAACCGTCCAAATGGCATCGGCTGCAACGGCCTATATCCAACCCTACACGTGGCGGCCATGGAGGGCAACCGTCGCAGGCCACGCTGTCCACTACGCACGAAAAACGAGGAGACCATCATCATGTCTCAAAAACTACGCGTCGTGCGGTCAAATCGGAACTAAACCGGTGTCCTCCCTGGTCAACACTGACAATGGGCCCACGCTGACGCGTCCCATCAGCAAAACTGAGCAAACAAAGATCGTCATGCATGACGTCAGCATTAAAGAGCTAGAGAATCTTTCGGGCCAGACTCTCGGTGCAAACAACAAGACAAAGCCAACAGGCTATTGGGTCTCCTCGACGGACCCTAGCTTCTTTCGACTCCGGCGCACATTCCACCCGAGCATGTCAATCAGTAAGCCGCAAGGCTGAACATGGACTCCATTTATTTGTCGAGTCCGCGAACTCACACTCTTCACAGTAGGCCAGCAGGTTGAAATGGGACTCCTTGATCTATCGAGTCCATTCACTCCCATCGAGAGCGTATCAAAAAATTCTTTCGACTGGATGTCAATTGAGATTAACCTCAATTGCAAACAATTCAGCTCAATCTCGGGGGCTACTCCCATCGGGAGCGCTGTCACGCCCCCGATAAGCACAAAGTAACTGGACCATCGAGTCCCAAAGTCACTTAGCTTCACACTCAAGCCTACCACGACATCAGTCGCAAAACATTCGATTCCCGAGATGCGTCCGCCGCATATGACCCTCGGATGCTACACCCAATGTGTAAATATAAGACCCGCCGATCATTCGAGTGGGCCAGGGCTCGCACCCGCTGCGTTCACCCTGTAATTTTTGTGCCAGCAGGCATGAAGAAAACCCTGACGGACGCGTTGGGTACCCCATTCATCATAATATCCATATCCTCTGTAAGTCCTCCGCGGCATGAGTCGAAGCTTATCATCTCTTCCCAAGATCGAGTCCGGGGACTCGATCTTGAAGTAGGCTGGCTAGGTTCTTGCCCAAGAGCATCTAACTTATCCCGATCCGTCGAGTGCGCCAGGCCAGTCATGTCATTATCCCTAGAAACTGTCGGCAAGACAGCAAAACATGAACATATCCAGTAGTCGATGTACTACCGACTCAGAACAAAACGCCTTGCAACAGGTGAAGAATGATGTGCACCCGGAGAGGAGTCCTTACCCGATTCTTCGACTCGACCAAGCACTCGGGGGCTACTGACGTGGGCCTACCTATCGGGTGCCCCACCATAAAGGTACCTGGTGCACGCAAGGACTAGGGCCCAGTCGGCGGCCTATTGGAAGACGACGTTCAAGGCCCACTAATGGAGCCCAAGGAGGATAGAGTATGCCTCAAGGTAGGCGAAGCTTATGTCGGTAGAACCTACCATACCTGTACACCCTAGTCGGTTACAAACTCCTGAGACCCAACCTCCTTTATAAAGGCTGGGAGGGCCGCCGACCTAGGGTACGTTCATATTCCACCACCGAAATCCTAGCAAGATCGACATCTCGCCGGGATCGCCATTGTAACACCTCCAAACTATCAATAACAGACAAGCTGGAAGTAGGGTGTTATCCTCCGAGAGCCTGAACCAGGGTAAATCGCCTTGCTTGTCAGCCGTGGTAACTACCAGCACTCCAACCTTTCTCCCTCTCAATCAACCTAGGGTACTCGACCCTGGGATTTGCCGTGGCCACCCCACGTCAGTTATTCTAGTCATAAATTGTTTACTGTTTTCGTGGATTAAATCAATTGCTAAATTGCTTATCTATTCAACAGTTTGTCTGGAGGAGGATGAATAGGCAACTACAAATTTTACTTTTCTTTTCACGTTTAGGCTTTGCTCAAATATAAGATCTCTATTTTATGCAACTAGGTGAACAACCTATATGATGAGCAAGATAAAATAAACAAGATAAGCTAGCAACAAGTTAAGAGATAACCACACAATGACGCAGAGATTTATCCCGAAGTTCACTTTCCACTGGAAGCTAATCTCCGTTGGAGCAGTGTGGAGTCACAGGTGATCCCCGAATAGCCGTCAATGGCACACTGTAATCTCCTTCGTGCCCCCACCAATGTGGAGTCACACGAGCCACTATATGTTGCCCTTGAGGTCGGCAACCAAAACTTTACAAATAAGGATGAGGGACACTCGACAACTCAATTGGAAGCTCACACCAATGTCCCGACAGCTACCAAAGCCACGAAGACGACCACTTTTATCTAGGGTTCCAATGAACCCAAGAGTAACAAATTCCTCAATGGAATGGAGAGGGAAATCAAATTACTTAAGTCAAAGTGTAGATCTAGGTCAACTACCCCGAGTCCTAGAAGGACATGGTGTTTGAGTGGGTAGGAGAGAGATCTAGTAAAATGGAGCTTGCAACAATGGTGGATGAAAATATTCTGGTCATGGTACCCCGCTGAAGGTTTAAGAAGGCTTTATATAGGTGTCTGCAAAACTAACCGTTGCAGGAATATTAACACCGGAGACTCCGATCTAGAATGGCCGGAATCTCCAGCCCACGAGGGCCCCGAAAATTCCAGCCTGACCGAAATCTTCTGAAACATTCCGGACATGTTCCGCCCAAGTTCCGGACTGGCTCCAGTGGGTGTCACCACTTTAGCCGAGCTTAGAAAAATGGCCGACCGGAATCTCCGGATGCCCTAAGTCTAGAGTTTCCGGTGCAGACACATCGGAATCTCCGGCCAGAGCACACCGATTCTTCGGTCCAAATTCCAGCAACAACTAAGATATGGAAACCCTCTTCAACATTGTTTTTTTAGATGTTTCTAGGTGCAAAAGTGTTTGTGTGCAGGTAGATGATTTCCCGAACATAACATTAAGCAACCCCTCTTGATAGTACGGTTTCCCTACGAGTCAAGAAATATATTAAATCTACGGGCCATCGTATTCGATCTTTTCTCCTTTTTGAGGGGTCAACCATCGTCTTGTGCATTTCATCAAATGTACATATAGTATTTTATCACACGGTAAGATCTCACTTATGTTGTTAAAAACATCCAAGCAACTTAGGACAGAAATGCCCTTTCAATCTCCCCTTTTTTGTTGGATTTGCATAGAAATGTAAATGATATGATCAATGCAAGCAATTTATAAAATATAGACAGCCCCCCTTGATGTGTGCGCTAATTAGAATTGCATTTGAATAAACAGAGAACACACAACAAGGATCAACACTCCCCCTATATTTTATAAACCAACAACATGTGCAACATTTGACAATATAGCTCAACCACATAGATATTGCACAGAATACAAGACATGGTAATAAGAGAAGATAAAGACTAAAACACAAGATATAGAGATAAACAACATAGTTTTTAACATCACCTAATTAAATACCGGGCATCGCATGTCTTACCACACGCTAAAATAAGAGTTCACAACCATAAACTAAGGTTCAACTAAGATAAATGAAACACAAACTTATAAGACGCAAATGAAGTTCAAAATGTTTGTGCACCGACCAACCCATGTAAATCTCTGGTGATATCCTAATAGAACTATTTATTTCCCTTTGGTTTCAAGACGCCTAAAGGGAAAAAGCGATGCTACGGCACTCATGGTCAAAAAGAGATTTTTGGTTGGCGGCAGGTGGGCCAGCAGCTCGAGAGTCTGTTATAAACGATAGGCAAAAGAAACGATGAAGAAAAGCAAGATCAACCAACGAGGACACGAGATTTAACGTGGAAAACCTTTCCAACAACGGAAAAGAAAAAACCACGGGCGCCAGCCAGTAATTCTTCACTATGATCGGGTGAGGTTACAAACGCCGGGGATTTACATCTCGCGACTTATCCCAACCGGCGACTTACAAGAGGTATATATGGTGGTAAAACTCTAAGTCATTGCAGTTCGACTCGGCAACGATGCGTACCGTACCAAGCCTCCGGATCTTCACTATGATCCGCTACGCTTCGGCCCAAGCCTCCAGCGACGGCCCTCCAGCGAAGTTAGCCTCTATATTAATATGAATTTGGATCAAATCAAAATAACATAGTCGAGATGCGACTAGGTGGCTAGGGTTCTAGATCATTAAACGATACACCCTCACTCACTCATCTAAACCACATCTTGCACAAATTTTTAGGCTTAATACAGGCATTTCACGAAATTTTTGGGCCGTGAGTTCGGAGTTCGGTACTCCCGCCGATACAAAATAAGTGTCGCAGTTTTGAACTAAACTGTGACACTTATTATGGATTGGAGGGAGTACCGAACTCCGAACTCGGAGGGAGTACATTTTTCAACTATGGGCGCTTTGGAGGGAGTACATTTTCCCAATACTGGGTTGACCAAGAGCGGTAGAGCCTATGTTTGACGTCGAGAGTATAATGGCTGGGACCTCCACATTTTTGCACAGTGGAGTTGATCTTTGGTCCAAAGTTTCAGTTTGTCGTCGCGAGTGTTAATGGCTGCACACATATATACAGCTTACCCAACTCCCTCCTAGTTTAGTGCCACGTCACGTCGCCCAGACTGTTTCTTGATATACTGCTGCCCTACAATTATTCCTGGATACGAGATTTAGATATGGCACCTAAGGCTTAGGTAGAACCGATGACAATGGCCAGGCCAGGACCGGCAACTGCTTGCTTTTGAGCCGTCGTGTTTTGCCTCAGGAACAGGGACTAGTTCATGCACAGTCGCTGTCAACGGGGGCCACATTGCCGGGCCGACGAGGAGCCTAACCAATGGCGCCACCGCGCTCATGTTCCCTGCGCAACGGGACACCGCGAGCCCACGCCATCTTTGCTCGTCTGCACAGCCGCAGCACGGTTCCTGTCATGGACAGCTCGAGTGGCAATTCTCTTCGCCGTCTCTTTCCCCATCTTCTGACCGAGGCTCAGCAACGGAGCGATGGCGATTTGTGCTCGATTTGAATCGCTCCAACCGGATTGCAACCAGCACCGGCACCGGCACTTCTGTTTGGAGAGCAGGGGACTGCTTTTTGGACGAATGCGACCGAAGTGGAAGCTGGCCAGTTTAGGTATCAGGTTTTTTGTTCTTGCAGAAACACGAACTAAGATTGACAAGTTTGGATCGTGTGTGAAAAGTTTTCACAAATAGAGATTATATTCCTCGGTTCGGCAAGAGAAATTTTGCTACTCCCTCCGATCCACAATAACTGTCGTAACCTATGTAGGAATTTTGCACTACGGCAGTGTATTCTGTACGACACTTAATGTGGACCGGAGGTAGTAGCTTTCTGAATATAGTCCCCTGGTCCCGTAGTTCTACAAGATTTAGCAATTAAGCTCATTCAGACAAATGCACAGTCTCGAGGAGACGATCAAGGAGGGCCACCGCACCGCCATGAGCCCATGACCAATCGTATTTATACACTTGATATCCTGATGCTAGCCAGCGCACAGGCAGCGGATATATAGTAGCTCAGCTTAATTTTGACAGATGCTTGTACATGAACATCCAAGTACAATATACAAGATCTTGCATTTTTTGATAAAACAAAATCTTGCATACTTGCGTTGGAGCCTACCACCTCAGATCCTCAACTATTTGCCGAATTTGTTAAAACAAAAATAATTTGTCGCATGCGCTGCATGATCACTGCATTAGCTTAGATAGTTTAGCTTGTGAGCTCTACACGAAAAACAAGAGCTTAATTTGTGAGCTTACCGGACACTACAAGTCTACAACACTCCAATTTTTTTTCCGGAAACGGGTGTTACCCCGGCATCTGCATCAAATTGATGCATATAGCCTATTTTATTGATTTATTGCAAAGTAGTACCTTCATTGTTGCGGCACTGTCTTGCAATATAGCACCATAAACTGGAAAATAAATACTAACTTCAGTACGTAAAAAATGAATGAATACCCCGACAATGAAAATAAAGCTATCAGCTGAAATAAATATGAACAACTTGGAACTTCCATGGACAAATTCCGGGAGAAAGGGAAGAACTCGTCATCATGTAAGTTCCAGGAGTCACTCGGTTCATGGACAAATTGCTGATGTGTAGAGGAACTCCTAAATTTCCTGACACTTCTCTTTGAAATTTTGCATTAGTTCTGCTTGGGCAAGCAGATGCGATTTTGTGTTGTGTAGGGCTCGCCTGATAAAACCAAAGCACTGCATTTTCCTGCTTCCAAGGTGAACACTGCCCAGGTGCAAACATGGCACATTCATAGCTTGGAAAGAAAAAGATCCAATGCTATCAGACGAATCGCCAAAGTGCCTCTCCCCCGTCGCTCCTCTCCCTTATTTGTACCCCGTTGTCGGTTGGTTCACAAAAGCTTGTTGATCCCCTTCTCCGCCTCGGATTGGTGCACCTGTGCCCCGATGGAGCTCGTCTCTTGACGAAACGAGACCCAGAGCTCTATTGCATGTCGTGTGATCTAAGGTTGGCTACACACACCGTCAAGAGCTTTCTTCGACAAGCGAATGTTCACAGCGGGGTCCTCACCCCCCCCCCCCCCTCGCCATTTCGGTAGGATACCCTCACCAGTTGGGCTCCGCCCCGCCGACCGAAGGTCTAGGCAGCTATGTCGGCCGCTAGTACGAGCCTTGTGCGCCTCACGTTATATGTGCCCCTCCTATCTGAGCCTCGCTGGTTGGCCCCCTTCTTTCGGACCCACGCCGGCCCACACCCCTCTTTTCGGAGCCTCGCTCTCCGCACCCCTTGTGTCGGAGTTGTGTGCGCCCTCTCTAAGGATCCCTCGTGGTGAGATCCCACATGTGTTAAGATCCACAATTCGTCGCCTACGCAGGGCATCATCAGCCAAGGTGCACTCCCTTGGAACCGGAAGGAGTGAAGCCAGACGTCTAGGTCGAGGCATTCTGACTCACTTTATAGTATGGCGATTTACGTCGCCAACACACCATATAATTATGTTTATTCTATTAATTGTCTTTTGAAAAGGGGTAGACTCAGCCTCTGCATCAGTTGATGCATATGTGCTTTGCTTATTTCTTTATTTGAAAACTTTGTTTTACAACTTATTATAGCTCAAGGATCATAAAGTGTCGAAACATGAATCAGGAATCTAAGGAACAAAGAAATATGAAGCACCTTTGCAACAACATGCTATTGTTCTCTTAAAACTCCAACCGCATCCATAGCCCGTCGTAATGTTCTAAATTCTACCAGGACTAATTGCGATTTCTGCCGCCAATTCAATTACAAAACCTCTTGACATCTCCCAAAAGTCCCGACCAATGTACACAGTAGAAGTACCTGAAACACCCAGCCTCAACTGCTTCCATTAAAGCTGACGGGCGTAGACACCTTTGTGAAAGAACTAGGACGGCGCGCCTTGCCATCCCATTCAAATCCAGCCAACGGTCGGGGGTAGGACGGCGAGCTAGCCAACCGCATAGGCTTTCTTTCTTCCATCCTGCCCAGGGCAGAGCGCCGGAGCGGACACCGGTGACAGGACCACCGGCACGCCGGTTGGAGACCCGGGGGTGTGTGCACACCACACACCCCTCACGCCGTCACGCTTTACGCACGGAGCGCACGCCGCCCCGCGCTGCCCGCGTGAGAAGTGAACGCGCCGCGCCGCCGCAGCCTTCTTTGCCTGCATGACAGGGCCGGGCCAGCAAAATTGAGAGCCCTGTGCGAAACTCTGAAATGAGCCCTATCCCTCTATATAAAAATCCATGACCATTCCCTACCAAACTGTCGATCGGGATTCGGCAATCGGTCGATCAAAAACGTGGAGGAACTTAGAAAGGAACATAAGATGAATTGGCGCTTGGCGGTTCTCACCTTGGCTTTCTCACATCGCAAAGGCGATCATTCTACCGATGGGGGAGGCTCGTTTCACAGACTGCTTGACCTCGCGTCCAGGCACCCCGGGTGACGACCTAAAAAACAATTAACTGTTTAGTATTGGCACAGCTCAAAAAGATAATTTTTAAATTTACAACTAGCTGCAATGGATAATGTATAGGTCGCAGAACAAACGGAAAAATAAGTGGAGTTAGAAAGCCGTATGATAGGGTCCACTTCAGCTAGAGAAATCATGAACTAAGTTTCATTTACTACATTACTCCACTCTTTTTTTCTGGTCGTTGGGTATATCCGTATATGATAGTTATCTCTACTATATAATATCCTTAGTCGACGTTGTATGTCGCGGACGTTTCACACGTACCCCCCTACAAAAACCAGAAATCAACCCGCAATCCAACAGTTAGACACATTTGCACTTTAGCCCCTCGACCCTATTCACTCACCTCCACCTGATCCCCTCTCTCTCGACGGGAGGCGGCGACCCTGGGCGGTCGCCGCCATGGAGCAGAGTGAGAAGAGATTAGGCAGGAGGACGCATGGGAGAGGGGAGGGAAGGGATCGACCTGGATAACGCATCGTGCTCCTTCTTCCTCCACCACGCCGCTCGATCTGTCCGATGCAGAGCAGATCGACAACGCCTAGCCGGCCACGCCAGGGATGGGAGGAGACCGTCGGGAAGGGGATTCTGCGGGAGGCGGCGGAGGTATGCAGGAGAGGCCGGCGCTGGAGGGGGTGAGTGGGTCGGGACATGGGTAATCGGGGAGAGAGATACAGCGAGAGAGCGCTTCGCTGCTGGCTCTAGTTTGTGTGCGTGTGATTCATTGATGTATGTGCTTCGCTGCTACTGATTGCTTGTTGTAATTGTTCTTGCTAGGTGCTCTGATTCTGAATTAAGATCTGGGAAAGGAAGAGACGAGCTCAACTCTGGATATTACACCCCACCAGCGCCTCTTCATTTTCTTCCTAATTCAAACACGAGACCAGGAGTGGAGATAAAAGGTAAGAACACTTCTCTCTCTTCTAGATTCCTCAAATCTTAACGAAGACATGTGCAGAGGCCAGCAATGTCACACATAACTTCCTAAATAATTTTCTGAACAGGTTTGTGCAGATGTACCCTGTTTTTATTACCTAAATAGAATTCTTCTTTCTGCTTTGGAGCACGAACCATTTAGAAGCATGTCATCCAAAGCAAGTTTCGATAATTATGCATCTATATCAAGTGTAATTATGCATCTGAATCACTCTGTTTACACTTACATGAGGTGAAATCAATGCATTTCGGTACAACTAATGATAGCAGAATAATAAGAAAAATACTAATTTTTAGGGACAACGTGCAACTAGATATTGACATATCGTGTTGGACCCCTAGAGAAAATTTTCCAATTGAATACCCCTGGTTGGAGAGCAACATGGTTGATTATGTGGTGCGTGCATGTTTGCATCAGTAGTCGAATAGATGTTAGAATTCGTATAGTACAACTCTGTTTTTTTTCGGTCTCTGTCTCTCTGAACTCAGTCTCCAAGCTCCTGAAAATTCTTTCTGCAAAACTGTGTTTCCTTGATGGACCTTAATTAAGTTAAGATCATCGACGTCCTAATCAACTGTTAAATTGTTAATTCCGTATCTTAACTGAAGCTAGCAGATCAGCAATCGATGGAGTGCAGTTTTGGTCAAACTTATTTAGCCATGTAATTTGCTGGGTATAAGTAGAAACTATTCAGATATTTGAGATCCCAAATTGATGCTAAAGATCATGCAAGTTATGTTCAGTTAGATTATAGCTTAAACTAATTCCTTACTTTGCCTTCCCACAAACTGATGAGGTTCCTTTTCCGTTGTTACTAGATTCTGTGTTGAGAAAGTTTACTACAGTAATGCTATGTCGACAGTGGGATCTTAGTGGACAACAAAAGTTTATACCCTTCTGGTAACATTTCTTCAATAATATCGATGGCTAGGCATTCGATGTTCAGACTTCTTATGATATATACTCCCTCCGTTCGGAAAAGGATGTCACAAAAATGAACTATAGATAGATCATTTTTGTGACATCCTTTTCCGAACGGAGGGAGTACATGAAAAAGACTCTTGATCTCTTATCACAGACTGCAATGTGCTGCTCCTTGCATCCTGTCAGCTCATGATTTCTTCCACAAGCAAATTGTCTTGTTATGACAATAAACATAAAGACATAGTTTTATAGCAACGTACGGGCATTCAGCTAGTAGTGTACAAAACCCTGAGGACACGCCATCAATTTCCTTCTACGTTTTTTCGTGGTTAAAAACTAGAAAAATATTAAGATGCAGTAAAGAGGATTCGAACCCACTACCTAGACCTGGGGTAGCAAAACGATTCGTCCTACCTCTTAACCACTTCACTACGGATTTTATTTGACAAAATATTAGGACCTCGTAATTTTACTGTGACCTTAGAACTATAAATTCAAATTCTTGGGCTCAAAAATTTGGGGCCCTGTGCGGCCGCACAGGTGGCACACCCATGGCCCGGGCCTGCTGCACGAGCGCACAGCGCGCGCCTTTCCCGACGAAGCTGGGGCAACGTGGAGGGCGGGACAGCACTGCACGAGCATCACACGACCAACCAACCACTCGTGATTACTTGGTGCGTGCAGATATTAGTGAACATACCGCTAGTCTTAAATTACTCCATGGAGTAGTCATTTTTAGGACATTTAATATATTTGAATACAATTTAAATAAAAAACTAAACCTAAATCTAATCTAGCCATGGAGGTAGTGGTTGAACGCGTTGTAGTCCTCCCAGTTGCCGACCCTAGACCCTTAGTTGCCCATGCCGCTCGAGCCACCACTAGGCACTTCTCCGCCATTGTTGTCGGGGTCGAGATCGAATAAGTTGCCGGCCACGCGCGCCAACCACGCCAGGGCGTATGGCAAAGGTGCCATCGGCACAATATTTCGCGACTTTTCAGTGGAGCATGAGGATCGTGGGGATTGTTCTTGGGTTCGCGTATCACATACTGCATCTGGAGGTTCGCCATCCATCCCGACTCCTTCTTGACCTTCTTCGGCAGAGGCAGTGGTTTATTATGTCGATTAAACGCGAGTCGTCTCCTAGGCGTCTCGGGCTCGCGGAAGACGATGCCGCCACCGCTTGGCATTGCACGCCTTCTCGGCAGGCTGCACGGGTATGCCTTCAACTCGAACTTGGCGGTGGCGTACGGGCTCCTCGGCATCGGAGAGCGGGAGGACGACGACTGGGATGTTGTCCTTGGCGCCCAACGCTTCGGTGATCCTAACGGCGGTGGCGGAAAGAGACGCTCTCCAACGACCTTGATGCGCGCGATGACGGCGCCGAGCGTGCTCCCTCGCATGCCCCACCAAGTGTCGCATCCGTCCATGTGCTTCTTGCTCTGCGCCGGCTCAAAGCCGTCCCACACCCAAGTTCCCCCTCGCCCCAACGTTGGAAGAGCTCGACCCAGTGTATCGCTACTCCCAGCGGTGACTGCATTGGGTCGGTGCCGGTGGAATGGGAATGTCGTCGACGCAGAGGGACTAGCTGCCCGGACACCACATGGCCGGTGGTGATGGGTACCCAACGTGCTAAATATCCCACACCTCGTTGGTTGCGGTTCCGCTGTTGCGCCGGCTGCTCCCGCTCCCGCCGATGCTCTGCGACATTGCTTTGCTCGGCTAGGATTTGCGCGTCAGAGGTGGATAGAGTGGCAGACAACGAGAACGCAAAGAGAGAAGAGGCGGCTCTCGAGGTAGGCACACATTAACGCCGCTGCATGGGAATAGCCAATAGTCACTGCATGGTGAAGCTGCATGAATGACGGGGAACCGTCGCCGCTTTAAAGATGACCAGACGGTCGACAAAGACATTAAGTTAAGTTGACCAACCACTGTCTTTATGACAATGTTGGCCCACTTGTTGGTATCCGATGTGGCGGCGACCATGGCTATGTCCGACACTACCAAGCGGCTCCTCTATGAGACAGAGTCGATCCGGATGCGCCAAATGAAATATTGGTCCGAGCGGGGCCTACACGGGATATTGGGGGTGCGGCTGAACCTGATTTTCGTCCGACGACTTCAATAGCCTTACTAGAAAAACTATTGGTTCTACGAGTGGAGATGTTTTTAATTATTTCTAGGACATTAGTTATGGGTCTCTCTATGGCTCAATTGACTAAGAATTAAGAAAATTCTCAGTCCACAGTGACGTCATTGCCATCTTCATCAACTCCGGCGAGATCCCCTCCCCCGGAGCCACCGCCGACCTCCCCGCCCGTGGCCGGCGCGCTGTCGCGACGCCTCGCTGCCCCGTCCTGCCCCAAGCTCCTCCTCCGCCGATTTGCCACCGCCCGACCTTCCCTCTAACCCCCCTGCCCCTTCTTCTCCGCCGACGACCCTGCACGCTGCACCCTGCACCCCCCAAGTTAAGTTCCTTCTCGCATGCGCCGCCTCTGCCGCGGCCAGCCACGGCTGCGGCGGCTCCGGCTCGGCTTGACATCGCCGTCGCCGTGAGGAAGAAGGTTCAGGTTTGCACGAATCGCGATGCAATTTTTTAACGGCAGATGATTCGACTGAGCCCTAAGCTAATTCTCAGTCGACTAAGAATTAGCAAAACCAATTAGTTATCCCGTGGAAAGATAAATAACTTTTTTCTTGAACCAAATCTTGCAAGGGAGTTTCTCAGATCCGTTTCATGCAACGGTAATAAATATTGCGAGTAACGACTAATTTAGTAGGGCAGCTACATGGGATCCGTTTGCTAAACGGTAGATTAGTAGTACTCCTAAAGATTCGACAAACAGTACATTAAGGAAAAGCGTACGAGTAAGTTTGGAAATGAAAAAACAAAAAAGAGAGGGAGCCAGAATGATTGTAGCTTCAATTGTACTCCCTCCGTTCTAAATTAGATAATTTTTTCATTCGTACACATGTGGATGTATCTATATGTAACATGTCTAGATGCATCCTTATGTGGACAAATGGAAGCCATTTACGTAATTTGGAACAGAGTAAGTATATGGTATGGCTGATCGCGCTTGCCGCGTGATGATTGTAGCTTCAGTTACTCAGCAATACTGTGACTTTGCGTGCGGAGTAGTAATTTCAGCAATCGGCATGGACGTGATCTTTCATAAATTACAGGTATTCTTTCCTTGTATACTGAAAAAGTCAGGGTTAAAAGAGCCAACTTTTTTTCGTGGAAAACGGCAAAGCTGATAATGATATGCCAGTGGCCGGTGGTTTCCAGCGGCGACGGCGGGGCGAGGTCACGGTCTCGCTACCGTTTGCGCGAGCTGCTCGACCTTTACGACGATGTGCGGCGGTATCCGCACAGCGGACCGCGACCGCTCCTTGCATCGCCGGAGATCGAGCCCGAGCGCGTCCGACACGTCCTCGGAACTCCACCCGGCTCGACGAAGTGAGTCGGAGCACCGGTCGGCCTTCAGCAGAAGCGCGTCGAGCACAGCGTCGGTGTCCACCGCTGGCGTTTCCTCGCCGTCAAATAGCCCCGAGGCTGTGACCTCGACCATCTCATCCACCTCCATGTCTCTCCACCCGCCTTTCTTGAGAACAGAACCAAGATTGTCGAGATAGTTGTGGACCCAGTGCGGTGTCCTCGACATCCTGGCGGGCGGCGACGAGCATCCGGAGGAGGACGATGCTGTGGAGGCCTCCGATGAGGACGAGTCACGGCGTCGCCGGTCGGACGCGGCATCACTCCAGAACTCGATCCAGCGCGGGTATTTGCCGCCGCAGGCCGCGTCGAGGCTGCGCCGCATGTACGGCGTTGCCTCGCCGGTGGACGGCTGGACCGACGAGGGGATCCGCAGATCCACCGGCTGGAAGGAGGAGTCGCGGGTAAAGAAGTGAAGGATGTCGAGGCCGCAGCAGAGCACGCGGTCGTCGGTGACGAAGAAGACAGGGTTCCCGGCAAGGCAGGGGCGGCAGGGCAGGAAGCACCGGTCGAACAACGGCACTAGCAGCGGCGCGCGGCGGATGGCGGACCGGGCGAGCCGGAGAGCCCGGTCGGGATCTGCCGGTTTGTGCCCCCAACATCGCGGCCATAGAGCCCCGCGGGCGATCTGCAGAGAGGCCGCCGCGATGGGCAGGTCGAACGCCGAGCGCAGCCCCGCGCGTGTTCGCCAGTCCGGGAACCCCGGACCCGATGGGAGCCCCATGCCCAGCACCGCGCGCAGGTCAGGCGGGAAGGCGAAGCCCATCTCGGCCTCGGCTCGCGCCAGCTCCGCGTCCGAGAGCCCCGGGAGCACGGCCACCCCGGACGCCCGGAGGTGTGAGAGCACCGCCGACGCGAGGGCGCTGAACGAGTGTAGGCCGTGTCGTGGCGACGCGGACGCCGACAATGGGCCCGCCGAGGCGCGCGTGGACAGGCGGCGCAGCCCGGCAGCGTGCGCCGCCGGGGACAGGCCTGCCACCCGGCGGTCCACGTCCACCATTGCAACGGCCGTCGTATATGCTCCACCCTGGTCAGTAGACTCCGTACGTCGTCGCCTGCTTTGCTTGGATGAGAAGGATAGTTAATGGCTGTAGCGAGTGAACGAGTACTATAGGCTAGAGGCAGAGTGAGAATGGAGGAGGCGGCCATTTTATAAGAGGCGGCCATTGCTCACCGCGTAGTACAAGTACCACGTGCATTGGGCCCCAAGGTAGAGATACTTGGGTCACTCGGAGCATTTCCACCGGCAGCTTTCAAAACCCATCTAAATCTAATGGTTTAATGGATTTCTCAAAAATAAAAAAGTCACCCCTAGCAGGCAAAATGTGTCCGGCATCCCCTGTCCGCCAACAACTTTCGGGGCAGGATCGGGGGTGCCGGACAAGTTTGGACACGTCCGTCACTTTGCAAAATGCACGAGTCGGTTTAAATGACGCCGCTCAGACTTCTCGTCTCCCTAGGTGACGCTGCCAACCTGGTGGAGACGGACTGACGTCTTCGCCACATCTCCGATATCGGTGCAATTCGGCCACGTCACCCGATAAATCACGACTGTCCGATCGAGCAAACAGATGGACCAGATCGCTTTAAAAATCGTACGCACTGTAGCTCGGGACTTTCTACCAATCAGAGGTCGCGCACGATTTTTCGCGCAGCCAAATTTGCAAAAAACAAACTCGCAACGCGAGAAATTAACCCGCAGTCCAAATTTAACGAACCGAGGGACCTGACTGCAATTCCGGAAAAACCGATGGACTTTTTTGCAAAAACGGCTCACATAATCCCCCCTTCTCTCTCCCGCGCGGCGGCGAGTTCGCGCGTCGGCCGCCGCGCTCGATGCGGCCATTCCGGCCCTCCCCCTCGAATCCAGCCACGCGTCGTGCTCCGCCGCCGCTGCCTCTCTCTCCTCGCCGGAAATCACTCGTCGGAGCTTCACGCACGCGCCGCAATCGCCGCCGCAGTCCCCGCCGTGTCTCTAGCCCGCCGGCCACGATTCCGGCGACAAAAACACAGCGGCGCCGCCGCGTGCGGTCGCCCCGCGTCCACACGCCCCCTCCGCGCACACGCGCGTGCCCCAGGACGCGGTGGCGCGGCGCCGCCGTCCGCTGTGGTCGCCGTTGCCGCCGTGGCCACCACTAACGTCAGCCTGACATCAGGGTGGACCCGCCCTTTTCCCCCAGGAAAAAAACAGAAAATGGAAAAAATTCTACAAACACACAGCTACAAAATATAAAAAATATATCAAAATGGTAGGCAAAAAAATGGGAACTATTTTTGACAAAAAAATAGTTTGAATAATTCAATTTAGCCTATATTTGGCAAACTTTCCCCAATTCAAATAATATTCACATTCCAATAATTTTCTTACAAAAAAATGAGATATATGAAATTTGTCAAACAGTGGTAAGGAAGAAAAAAAAGGGTACCTATTTCTGTCAAATAAACAAATAAGTTTGAATAATTCAATTTAGCCTATATTTGGACAATTTTAGGAAAAAAATCAACATTTCAAATTACAACAGACACGATTAATATCTACACAAAATCCAAATTGCCTTCCTCTAATTTTACGCATTTAATTTTATTAAATATCGACTAAATAGATGAACCTCTAAAAATTCCCATCCGGGAAAAAACAAAAGATACAACAAAATGCTCCGACAAAACAAATACTAATTATTTACGTCAAAAAACAAATATGTTCAAACACTTCAGATTGGTAAATATTTGGAAAAAAAAACTTCCTCCTTAGAACAATTTCTACAACATGAAATTATTTCTATAAATACCCTCAGAGAAAAAATGTTGATTTTTAATTCTATACGATCAAATTTCAGATTTCAATATTCCAGAATCTTAAATATCCGCGGAATCTAATCATTTTACAAACATAAAATGATTTGAATCTGCAAAACACCCCAACTTGAACAATATTCAAAATGTAAACAATTTTTAAACGCAAACTTCTTTCGATTTCACTAATTTTAAACCTACACAATTTTTAAATGAACATGTTACCAAATTTAAATTGCGCAGCAAAACAAAAACCGGAAAAAATTCTATAAATACCCATCGACAAAATATAAAAAATATATCAAAATGCTAGGGAAAAAATTGTCAACTATTTTTCACACAAACCAAATAAGTTTTAAAAATTCAAATTGACCTACATTTGGACAATTTTATGGGAAAACCACCCGTATTTGACCATCCCAACTCAAATTTCAAATTCACATATTTAATAATTTCAAATACCTTCGAAATCTAATCATTTTTGCAAACTTTCAAAGAATACAAATTTGAATACATTTCAATACGACAAATTTTAACAACCTCAAAAAATCTCCTAATCGCAAACTTCTCCGAATTCAAATAATATTCATATGCATACTTTCTAAAAAACATATTCGAAAATCATCAGATGGGCGAGGCATTGCCGCGCTAATTATCCCTAGTTTAATCTGACGCACTGTCTCCCCATCCACCTACCGGTTCTCGCCCACGCCGTTTTCTGCCAATGTTTTCCGCTCGTGTCGCCGCTCCTTATATACTCCCTCCATTCCGGTTTATAGGATGTATTTGACAATTCTCTGTAACCTAGGTGGCGAGGGATTGAGCGAGAGAAATAACTTAATTAGTGTTTATTGTGGCTTAGTTTTAGGGATTTGGATGCGGTAATTATTGCCAAAATTCCAACCACGCCAAGATTGTTGCATGCAAACGTAGCATACCAAAAATTAAGCGCATGCATTGGTAGTTTCTCTCCCTGTAATTAGTTTCCTTGTGGCCTTCTGTTTCTTCCTCAATCCTAATTACTCATTAATTGCCAAAATTGCATCTTACTCATGGAAAAATCTGGGTTTGGGAATGCATCCTATAAACCGGAATGGAGAGAGTAGTTGGCCGCCGAGCTCACATTTCGCCATCACAAAAATGGTTCGCCAACTCTCTACCATCTAGCCACCCTAGCCTAGGTCGGTGCGCACATTTCTCATCGACGCCACCGCCATTGGTGTACCCATCTTCTCCTCCTCGGGACGACGATGAGGAGGTGGTGGAGGAGGACGACCCGGACACGGACAATGAGGGGGTGAGGGATCGAAGAAGGAGGATGAGCTACCGGTGAATCCAGGCCACCATGCTCGCCTCCAACAAGATCAAACGCTAGGAGAGGCGCGAACACTAGCTGAAGGCGGTGGCCCTCGAGGAGATAAAAATCTTTATGGAGCGACACATGGTCGGGATCTTCGTCGAAACTGCGCTGAGCAAGGAGGTTGCCCACTCTTCATGGCCATCGAGCAACACTTGAAGCCCTTTGGTAGGCAGATGCCGCTGCTCGCCGGGAAATGGAGGAGCTGCACCACTCAGCTGCAAGCAAATCAGCGGAGAGAAGGCGTTGGGAGGTGGTGGGTTCATGCCGGAGGGCGAGGCAACGCACAGTAACGAAGGAGAGGCACCGACTAGCCCGAAGCCACAAAGAAGAGGAGGAGGGCACGCCAGCCTGAGGAGAATGATGGCGAGGCAGGTCCCAGCGAGTCCCTAGATTAGTTTTTAGTTTAAATTATATTGTAAAAGTCTTTAAATTTTAATTCAATTTGAGCCTTTAAAAACTAATGCTTATTTTTTAAAAAAAATTATATTATCGGGGCTCTATAGGATGCACATGTGTCCAGCACCCGTGAAAACGCGGTGGAGATTCTCTCAAGACTCGGTGAGCAAGCTGGGAAGCAAAGGTATGACCAGTTGAGGACAGTGGGGAAGGTCAGTCTTGAGTTGGAAAATGCCTGGTCTGGCGTGTAAAACCGACTGATGGAGTGCTATCTCGTGATAATCACAAGTGACACAAAAGTTTGTGTAGAGACCTATATCGTTTGTACACATTTTACTAGGATCCGCGACACCTCCTAGAAACCTGAAGCTTGTTGGAGTAAGATCCTCACTGGCGCTCCCAATAGGGATATTGGGAGGCCGAACATAGAAAATGCACCCATCCAGCCTTCAATAGGGGGAAATCTGCCAGACCAGCCTAATAAACTGTCTGAAACTCCCATGCTTGCACGATTCATACGGAGCAGCATGGAGTGCCTGAATCAAGCGGAAAATGTCGCCACGTAGGATACTGACTGTCGGGTACCACACGAGAACGATCGAGTCATTCTCCACCACCCACCGTCTCTCTCATGTTCTCCTCTTCTCCCACCCCCACAGCATCGCCATAACCCATTTCGACGCCAATAGTCGGCAACGCCTACCCAGCAATACTGTGTAGCTCCCCCCACTTCGACTGCCGCTATTACCATTGTTTGGAAGTCATCTTCGTTGCTAGCGCAGGCCGTCTGCGGATCTCAGCTTCCGCAGGCCACCTGGCCTGCCCCCTCCTCTTTTTCGGTTGCGCCTGGCCCCCCAGAGGTTCTTCTTCGACCGCCAGTGCTCATCGACTCACCGGGAACACATCTCCCGCCAAGACAAGCTCGCGCCTGCCTCGCACACAAGGCGTTCGACCATTTGCCTTATTTCCACGTAGTTTAATTTGATAAGGTGTTTGGTTGTTTGACTAGTTCATTGTTTGATTCATAGGCTATGGATGCCTATGATGAGATGATGATCCTTAAATGGTTACAAGATGATGTAGCCCAACCTACGGCTCCTACAACAAGTGGCCCAATGACAAGAGCAAGAGTCAAAGCTCTCCATGATAAGGTGAATTCACTCCTATCTATGTGCGATCTCGGCACTCCTTTGAATGGGTTGCTACTTCATTCGGATACTTTGTGCATACTCAGGAACCACCTTGATGACGAGCCACAAAGGAGTGGAGAAGATGGAGAAGAAGCAGAGAAGTCTGAAGAGCCGGCCTCCCAGCCGGCCAGGGCCGGCCCCAGGGCCGGTTTGCCTCCAGACACGGCCGGCCCACAGGGTGGCCCACCTCCCGACGCGACCGATCCTCCAGCCGGCCTAGGCCAAACCCAGGACCGGGCACCAGCCTGAGGCAGCCGGCCTCCCAACCGGCCTGGGCCGGCCCCAGGACCGGGCGAGCCCCAGACCCGGCCAGCCTCCAGCCGGCCCCCAAGCCGGCCCCAGGCCGGCCTCCACGCCAGCCTCGGCCGGCCCCCACGCCGGTTTCCCAGGGACTTTCAGCCTGCGCACTTGACGAGCCCTGATACGTCTCCAACGTATCCATAATTTCTGCTGTTTTCTATACACTTTATATCATTTTTATGCATTTTCCGGGACTAACCTATTAACAAGATGCCGAAGTGCCAGTTCCTGTTTTCTGCTGTTTTTGTTTCCAGAAAATTACTTCTGCGAATATTCTCGGAATTGCACGAAACAAAAGGCCAAGTCCCTATTTTTCCAGCACCGTCACGGAGTCCGAAGGAGAGACGAAGGAGGGCGCCGAGGTGGCCAAACCACATGGTGGCGCGGCCAAGGGTGGGACCGCGCCACCAGGTGAGGTGGGCCCCTCGGGACTCCACCAACGCCGCCCCTTCGCCTATATATTGCCTCAGATGCGAAAACCCTAAAATACGAAGCCAATTTCCACGAAGAGTTCCGTAGCGCCGCCGCCATCGATGACAAGTTTCGGGGGACAGAATCTCTGTTCCGGCACGCCGTCGGGACGGGGAATTGCCCCCGGAGTCATCTCCATCGACTCCACCGCCATCTTCATCGCCGCTGCTGACTCCCATGATGAGGAGGGAGTAGTTCTCCCCCGAGGCTGAGGGCTCTACCGGTAGCTATGTGGTTCATCTCTCTCTCCCATGGTGTGATCTTTATGTGATCGTGTGTATTGCTAGTATCGCTGAATACATTAATAATGTTTATGCTACTCAAGTGATTTTGTCTAGTTTCTGGAGTCATTGTGACAACACGGTATCAAGGTGACAGTGTGGGTACTTGTGTGACTCTATGAATAATTTAGACATTTATCATGGCTTATTCTTGGGAATTGTGGTGTTTGTTTACTCAGACTTTGAGGAGTGCTTTTGCAGCCCTACACATAGTACTCTTGTGTTTCAAGAAGGAGAATAATCCCGAGTATCATTTACTTGCATTCAGTTGTGCTAACATGTTGAGAGGTACCACTAGTGAAAGTATGATCCCTAGGCCTTGTTTCTAAGCATTGAAACACCGTTTACAACAAGTTCTGCTACATGTTTGCTTGCTGCCATTTTATTTCAGATTGCAATTACTACTTATAATCATCCATATTACTTGTATTTCACTATCTCTTCGCCGAACTAGTGCACCTATACATCTGACAAGTGTATTGGGTGTGTTGGGGACACAAGAGACTTCTTGTATCTTAATTGCAGGGTTGCTTGAGAGGGATATCTTTGACCTCTACCTCCCTGAGTTCGATAAACCTTGGGTGATTCACTTAAGGGAAACTTGCTGCTGTTCTACAAACCTCTGCTCTTGGAGGCCCAACACTGTCTACAAGAATAGAAGCGTGCGTAGACATCAAGCTATTTTCTGGCGCCGTTGCCGGGGAGGTAAGTGTTGGAAGGTATCTCCTTTAGATTCTGCAATTATTTCTTTTTGTTTCTTGTTTTTATTTTCACTAGTTAGGCTTAATGGAAAACAACAAAAAAATTAGAGATCTTTATGAACTTTATATGGAATTAGGACATGATGCTTTTGAAGAGAAAATTAAAAAACCTATGGAGGCTTGTTTGCATAATAGTGGTAGTAATGTTATTAGTATAAATTCTTTGGACACCATTATTGCTAAGGCTGTGGAAAAGCCTAAGCTTGGGGAAGCTAGTTTATATGAAAATAATCTTTTTTGCTCCTCAGCTATGGAGGAATTATTTTGCCTTGATAATGCTTTGTCTCCAATATGTGATAATTCTAATGATGTTTGTGATATTCCAAATCCACCTGTTGAAAGTATTTCTTTTAAAATACCTATGAAAATTGTTGAAAGGGTTATGAATGATCAGTATGCAGGGGATGGATCAATCCATCCAAGTGCTCACTTGTCGAAACTTACAGAACTTTGTGAGTTATTTAAGGTTGCAGGTTTATCAAGAGAAAATGTCATGAGGAAACTATTTCCATTGTCACTTAAGGACAAAGCAAAGGAATGGTATAGGTTGCTGGATGAACAACCTTCGAATTGGAAACAGCTTGAATCTCTCTTTTACTCTAAATTTTATCCTCTTCATGAAGTGCATCTAGATAGGAATTACATTTATAATTTTTACCCTCATGATGGAGAAAGCATTGCTCAAGCTTGGGGAAGGCTAAAACATTAATACTCAAATGTCCTAACCATGAGCTTTCTGAGGAAATAATTGTTACTAATTTTTATGCAAGGCTTTCAGGTCATTAAAGGATTATGTAGATGCATGTTCACATGGTTCTTTCACAAGCAAGAAGGTTGAAGCTAGATGGGATCTTCTTGAAAGAATTCAAAACAATGCTGAGGATTGGGAGAATGACAAAGGTAAAGAATCAGGTATAAACTATGAATATGATTGCATTAAGTCTTTCGTTGAAACTGCTAGTTTTCAAGAGCTTAGTGCTAAATATGGTCTTGATTCTCAAATTATTGTTGATTGTTTTAGAACCTTTGCTTCTCATATTAATGTTCCTAAAGAAAATTGGGACGTGTATCATGAACCTTTCAAAGACACTTGCATGGAAAATGAAATTGTTGTTAATGATTGCAATAAACATGCTCAAACTTCTGAAAATACTATTTCTTATAAGCATGTTAATTTTTGTGGAATGCATAGACCTTGTGGAATTAATCAAATCGAAGATGAATATTGTATCTATCATAGGAATGAAAAAACTAGAACATGGTACAAGGCTCTAAGAGATCTTGGTGAAAAAGTTTGTGACCTCCATCCTTTTATTTGTGAACTTTGCTATGAAGTGGGTCATTTTAATTTTCAATGTTCAGGTCATGATAATAGCCTTTCGAATCCAATTACTGCAAATTTGTATTGTGATAACATGATCACTCCTAATCAACATGATGAACTTACATTATTTTTGGGGTGTGAAGAGTTATCAAGAAAAACTTCCTTGTTAGATATGAGTGATCTTGATATGAATAGTGTGTTGCATGGATGTTATCTCTATTGTGTTAATAATTGCCATGCTAACACCTACATACAAAATATTATAAAGGATGAGACTTTACCAAAGTATGACAGGACTAATATGTGTTTTGTTCTCATTAATGAAAGAGAGGAGTCCCCCCAAGTTTCTTCCATTGTCTCTAATACTAAACCAGGTTATGTGGAGGAGCTTCCTTTCAAACCTCTCCCTCCTAAAGATAAAAAGAAGAGAAGAAGAAGAAGAAGAAGAAGAAGAAGAAGAAGAAGAGGAGTAAAAGGAGAGGAAACGGTATCTTCTCCCAAACTTGTTGCTCCTGTTACAATTGATACTTATAATTCTGAATTCGATGATTCTGAACTTGATGATGAACCTATGCCTGTTACTTATATTAGTGATCATGATTGGGAAAATGAAACTACTTTTGATATTGAAAATCTTTGGGGTACCAATTCTGAAAATGATGATATTAATGATTGCCATACTATTAGTACTATCCATGTTTCTTCCAATGATGATATGAAAAGCTCTAAGCTTGGGGATGAGGTGTTTGAAAATCCTTTTGCTATTGCTGATTATATGCTTGATACATCTCCTTCTATTAAAAATAATGATATGTTTACGAATGAACACAGTTTGGAAGATACTATTCTATTGCTTATGATGATACTATGCCTCCAGTCTTTGATAATTATTATAAAGAATACTATGACATAGGTTATAATTACAGTCATCCTCATGAAACTTGTCATAGTTATGGAGGATTACCCAAAACCATCCCTTTAATATACAACTTGTCTATCATGTTCAAGTTCTTTATGATCCTGCCCCATATTATTAATGAAAGTTTTCTTATGTGGATAAAGATACTTTTGTGCATATGGATCATGGTAAGAATGTTTCATGTGATGGTTATATTGTGGATTTTATCAATGATGCTACTGAAAGTTTTTATGAGAGAGGGAGACATGGATTCATATATCACAATAATATTGTCTCCTCTCTTTTTGTTGAAATTTTTGAAGTTGCACTTGTTTTCTTTCTATGCTAGTAGCTTCATGCTTCAATAATTTGTTTTCTTACAAGATTCTTTGCATAGGAAGTGGGTTAGACTTAAATGTGTTTGGTATTTGCTTTTTGATGCTCTCTATATTCAACTCTTATACATATGAGAGCATTATCAAAATCACTATGCCTAGCTAAAAGGCTTTAAAGAAAAGCGCTTATGGGAGACAACCCATGTTTTTATTTTTGTTATTTTTTTTTTTTGAGTCAAGGAGTTTGTTACTTCTGTAGCAACTCCTTTGTATCTTTATTTTATCATTGTTGTGCCAAGTAAAGTTCTATATTGAAAGTTGATGCAAGATTTGGATTTCTGCGCAGTAACAGATTTTTGCTGTCACGAATTTGAGCTTTTCTCCCTGTAGAAAATTCGAAAAATTCTAAAAAATCACGCATCTTCCTGAGATATGTACGCAACTTTCATTATTTGGACCAGATCCATCTGAGCAACTTAAGTGCCTCGAAAAAATTCGTCTTCAGACTGTTCTGTTTTTGACAGATTCTGCCTTTTGTTTTGCATTCGCTCTTTTACGATGTTTGTGTGGATTTCTTTGCTCCACAAAGCATTGGTGGCTGTAGCTAATGTCCAGAAGCTTTGGGAATGATTGTTCATTACAGAATATGAGAATTTTTGATTATGCACTAACCCTCTAATGAGAACTGTCTTGAGTTTGGTGTGAAGGAAGTTTTCAAGGATCAAGCGAGAAGGGTGATATTATGTGATCAAGAAGAGTGAAAAGCCTAAGCTTGGGGATGCCCCCGTGGTTCATCCCAACCATATTCAGAGAGACTCAAGCGTCTAAGCTTGGGGATGCCCAAGGCATCCCCTTCTTCATCAACAACTTATCAGGTCATCTCTAGTGAAACTATATTTTAATTCTTTCACATCTTATGCGCTTTACTTGGAGCGTCTGTGTGCTTTTATTTTTGTTTGTTTGTTTGAATAATAAATTCGGATCCTAGCAATCCTTGTGTGGGAGAGAGACACGCTCCGCTTTTTCATGTGAATACTCATGTTCTTCACTTATATTTGTTGAGTATTCTTAACTAGCTACTGCAGTGCTTTTAGCTCCTGTTTTTCATGCATCTCTTCGAGCTGTTAGCACTTGTTTATAAATACTCTCTTGCTGCATTATATTATCATTTGGAGAGTTTATGTTTAAATAAATTGATTGGTGTTTGTTTGGAAGAAAGAAAATGCTACATGTAGTAGTTGGTATTGGAAAAGACATATGCATTCTTGTAGATCATTGTCTTGTTTCGATTTGATACTTTGCAATTGTTTTGAGCTCTCAAGTAGATCATGTTTAAGCTCTTGCATCATGTAGTTAAAGCCTAGTAGTGGAGAACTACCGTAGAGCTTGTTGAGACTTGGGATGCATATTTGTTCTCTCTAAGGTCTAGATATTTTCTGGTAAAATGTTTGAGCAACAAGGAAGACAGTGTAGAGTCTTATAATACTTGCAATATGTTTTTATGTGATTCTTGCTGTACCGGTTTATACTTGTGTTTGCTTCAAACAACCTTGCTAGCCTAAACTCTGTACTGAGAGGGAATGCTTCTCGTGCATCCAAAACTTGAGCCAAAACCCATGCCATTTGTGTCCACCATACCTACCTACTATGTGGTATTTCCTGCCATTCCAAGTAAATACTTCATGTGCTACCTTTAAACTATTCAAAACTTTATTACTCCTTATTTGTGTCAATGTTTTATAGCTCATGAGGAAGTATGTGGTGTTTTATCTTTCAATCTTGTCATTTACTTCTGACAGACTTTCACCAATGGACTAGTGGCATATACATCCGCTTATCCAATAATTTGCAAAAAGAGCTGGCAACGGGGTGCCCAGCCCCAATTAATTACAACTTTCATTAATAATTCTCTTCACATGTTTTGCCCTGATTTATCAGTAAGCAACTTAATTTGCAAATAGACACTCCTCCATGGTATGTGAATGTTGGAAGGCACCCGAGGATTCGGTTAGCCATGGCTTGTGTAAGCAAAAGGTTGGGAGGAGTGTCAACTATAAAGAAACTAAAATACATGTGTAAACAAAAGAGAAGAGGGATGATCTACCTTGCTGGTAGAGATAACGTCCTTCATGGGAGCCGCTCTTGAAAGTCTGGTTGACAAGGGGGTTAGAGTGCCCACTACCATTCGTTGACAACAACAAACACCTCTCAAATACTTATTTTGTGCTCTCTATATGCTTTCGAAAACTTAAAAAGCTCTAGCACATGATTTAATCCCTGCTTCCCTCTGCGAAGGGCCTATCTTTTACTTTATGTTGAGTCAGTTTACCTACTCCTTTCTATCTTAGAAGCAAACACTAGTGTCAACTTTGTGTGCATTGATTCTTACATGTTTACTTATTGCACTTGTTATATTGCTTTATGTTGACAACTATCCATGAGATATACATGTTACAAGTTGAAAGCAATTGCTGAAACTTAATCATCCTTTGTGTTGCTTCAATGCCTTTTACTTTGAATCTATTGCTTTATGAGTTACCTCTTATGCAAAACTTTTTGATGCTTGTCTTGAAAGTACTATTCATGAAAAGTTTTTGCTTATATGATTCATTGTTTACTCTTTATCTATTTGTTAGCAAACTATAGACCATTGCTTTGAGTCACTTCATTCATGACATGAGCCTTGCAATATATTGATCAAGATTGTGTGAAAGCATGTCTCCTCAGAAATTATTTGTTGTTATCGTTTTACCTACTCGAGGACGAGTAGAACTAAGCTTGGGGATGCTTGATACGTCTCCAACGTATCCATAATTTCTGATGTTCCATGCTTATATTATACCAATTGCTACATGTTTTATATACACTTTATATCATTTTTATGCATTTTCCGGGACTAACCTATTAACAAGATGCCGAAGTGCCAGTTCCTGTTTTCTGCTGTTTTTGTTTCCAGAAAATTACTTCTGCGAATATTCTCGGAATTGCACGAAACAAAAGGCCAAGTCCCTATTTTTCCAGCACCGTCACGGAGTCCGAAGGAGAGACGAAGGAGGGCGCCGAGGTGGCCAAACCACATGGTGGCGCGGCCAAGGGTGGGACCGCGCCACCAGGTGAGGTGGGCCCCTCGGGACTCCACCGACGCCGCCCCTTCGCCTATATATTGCCTCAGATGCGAAAACCCTAAAATACGAAGCCAATTTCCACGAAGAGTTCCGCAGCGCCGCCGCCATCGACGACAAGTTTCGGGGGACAGAATCTCTGTTCCGGCATGCCGTCGGGACGGGGAATTGCCCCCGGAGTCATCTCCATCGACTCCACCGCCATCTTCATCGCCGCTGCTGACTCCCATGATGAGGAGGGAGTAGTTCTCCCCCGAGGCTGAGGGATCTACCGGTAGCTATGTGGTTCATCTCTCTCTCCCATGGTGTGATCTTTATGTGATCATGTGTATTGCTAGTATCGCTGAATACATTAATAATGTTTATGCTACTCAAGTGATTTTGTCTAGTTTCTGGAGTCATTGTGACAACACGGTATCAAGGTGACAGTGTGGGTACTTGTGTGACTCTATGAATAATTTAGACATTTATCATGGCTTATTCTTGGGAATTGTGGTGTTTGTTTACTCAGACTTTGAGGTGTGCTTTGCAGCCCTACGCATAGTACTCTTGTGTTATCAAGAAGGAGAATAATCCCGAGTATCATTTACTTGCATTCAGTTATGCTAACATGTTGAGAGGTATCACTAGTGAAAGTATGATCCCTAGGCCTTGTTTCTAAGCATTGAAACACCGTTTATAACAAGTTCTGCTACATGTTTGCTTGCTGCCATCTTTATTTCAGATTGCAATTACTACTTGCAATCATCCATATCACCTGTATTTCACTATCTCTTCGCCGAACTAGTGCACCTATACATCTGACAAGTATATTGGGTGTGTTGGGGACACAAGAGACTTTTGTATCTTAATTGCAGGGTTGCTTGAGAGGGATATCTTTGACCTCTACCTCCCTGAGTTCGATAAACCTTGGGTGATTCACTTAAGGGAAACTTGCTGCTGTTCTACAAACCTCTGCTCTTGGAGGCCCAACACTGTCTACAAGAATAGAAGCGTGCGTAGACATCAGGCCCGTGTGGCCTTGTACCTCCCACCTTTTCACCCACCTCGTGGCTTAGACTATAAATAGACCCCTTCCCCTCCAGATCTAGGGTTAGACTATGATTTGGGATTAGAGTAGAGCCTTGCTCCTTCTTCTCAAAGTGGTCCTTTCCTCCTATGGAGATGAATCAAGCCCTCCCCTTGTGGAGATGAACCAAGACCTCCCCTTGTGGAGAAGATCCTTCATGGATACCAAGGCTTCCTCTAGTAGTTGTGATTACTTGCCAATCTTTCATCTTAGGGTGATTTTATTGGGTTGGTTTGGATTGACCAATTGGACAAACAATCCTAAGAGTAAGGTGTGCTTGGGAGACGAGAATTGGGGGCTACCCTTGGGGCTTGTTACCAGTTGAATCTTGCTGAGTTAGGTCTTGCTAGTTATCTTGTTTGGTGTTGTTCCCCTCTTTGTGGTCTTGTGTTCATCCCTTGTTCTTCGCGTTCATCGATCCCTCCGCCCAAATCCGTGAAAATCGGGACCAACCTTCATCATATGGTATCAGAGCTCTAGGTTGCCATGGATTTGTTTTGTGTTTCCACCAAAATCCACCAAATTTTTCTTTACTTTTAAGAAATTCGAAAATTTCCACAAAAAATAGCCATTTTTGGATTTGAGCAATTTGGTCGATTTGATGAGTTTTTGGTAGTTTTGATCCATGGATCTGTTGCTTTAGGACCCCCTCCACCCTTGTTTGTGTTCCCTAGCTTTAATTTTGCCAATTTCCTACGAAATCGAGGTTTTTCGCGTCGTTTTTTGCCCAAAAATTCGCGGATTTTCGAGTTCCAGCGAGCCGGCCCCACAGCCAGCCCAGGCCGGGCCACAGGCCGGCACACAACCCGACGCGACCGCCCCCCAAACCGGCCTAGGCTGGCCCCAGGGCCGGTTTCCCAGATTTTTTTTTGTTTTCCTCCTTTTTCCTCGATTCGTTTTGGCAATTCTCCTTTGTTGTTTGAGTTATTTTCCGGTGTGTGCAACGTCTACAACATCGACAAGCTTCCGCAGCAACGCGTCATCAACGCCAAGCAAAGACGACACCAAGGACTCCACATTTCCCCGTCATCGGAATCCGTGGTGAACCCTTCTTCCTTTCGCGTAACTTGACCTATCGGACTAGCTCTGTGATATTGCGAGGCATTGCACTTGTTGAGTGATTGTCTTCAAGTATTGGCGAGTGTGTATCGTTAAAGATCTTGGCACTAGCAAAAGAGAAGGAATCATCGTCAAAAATCAAAAAAAAAGAGAAAAGAAAAGAATCAAGGGTGCCAAGTATCATCTCTTGTAGGTTGCGACAAAGCTGAAACCGCCAAAGTGAGTGTGAGTGTTAACACTTGTGCAAATCCGTTGCCCACCAAAAGCAATTGAGCTAGCGTCCTCTGTGTTGGGTGACATTTGAGCACGTAGTCTTCGTTAGGTTGTCTATCTTCGAGTGCTCGCCCTTTGGTCGCCCAACCCCATCATTCGCTTTTGTGTGTGTTTCTTGATACTTTGTGGTTGGAGTTTCTTTGGTAATTTGATCATTGTGGATTTTCTCTACCTTTGACAATATACTTTTCGCCGAGTTTGCTTGATTTCGTTGCCACTTCATACCTTCCTATCCTCATAAGTGTGTGTGTGGGTGTTAGAACCGGATTCTCTCCTCTCAAGCCACATTATACTTGGGATATAGTTTGTCTTGGTTTTTCCTTGCCACATATCTCACTTGTTCTTGAGAAAATGTTTAGGGGAAGTACAAACGGAAGCTCAAGCTCGGACGATGAAATCACAGTGGACTTCGAGGTGATCATGGCTATGTCACACATACCAAGTTTGTTGGTCTTCGACACCTTCTTCGTGATGGCCTAGGACGCTACGAGCGCCGTCTTCAAGCTCAAGAGCCAACTTCAACGACCGCATGCATGCGCAAGAAGCATCTATGGAGCGGGTGACCGAAGCTCTCAACAACCTTGTGCGACAACGAGCTTCTTCTTCATCAGCTCAAGCCGTACAAGAAGCACCTCAAGGTCGACACAAGCACGTCATGGACGTCATGAATCGACAAGAACGTCAACATAACCCAAGGCGCGACGCCCATGAACGACCTCCTCCTAACGTTGAACAACCACATGATCTTCACGCGAACAATGCCAATGCGCATCAAGAACAACCTCACCAAAATGATGAACGTCGAACGCATACCATCACCACCACCGCAACAACGTGATCGTCATGACCCATTGGCTAATGACAATGGCGTACCGGGTGCGAATGACTTTGGTGAACAAGGACGTCATCCCGTCATCCTCCAAGGCCACACCATCAAAATCATGACAATGCGAACAATAACGAACAACCCATTCATCAACAAGAGCAACCTCCTCCATGATCCTCGTCCTCGTCAAGAACTTCCACATGATCGTCAACAACACATAGCGAGTCAAGCCAACACAATGGTGATGGACTCAATCGAAGGAGACGTGGACGTGCATTCCCACGTGGTGCCATCGTGACAACTATGATGACTTGACAACGTCCGCTTTGACATACCCAAGTTCTACGGCACAAGTGATCCGGAAGCTTACTTCTCATGGGTACTCAAGGTTGACAAGATCTTCCGCGTACAACGCTTCTCCGACAACAAGAAGGTTGCCTTAGCCTCGATGGAGTTTGAAGAGTATGCCCTCTTGTGGTGGGAACAACTACAAGATGCACGCATCGCTAACCACCAACAACCAATCGACACTTGGGTTGAAATGAAAGAAACAATGTACAAGCGCTTCGTGCCAAGCCATTACACTAGAGACTTACAAGAAGTTGCAAGAGTTGAAGCAAGGTTGAAGTCGGTTGATGAGTACTATAAGGAGATGGAAATCTCCATGATGAGAGCCAATGTCAACGAGTACGAAGAGCAATCCATGGCTCGTTTCATGAATGGCCTCAACTATCCAATCAAGAAGATCGTGGAGTTCCAACCATATGCCTTTGGTTGAGCTAGTACATCAAGCTTCAAAGGCCGAGCGTCACGTGCTTGAAGAGCTCAAATACATCAAGACAAAGGCATTCTTCGCCAACAAGCCTTCTTCGTCAACACCTACACCTTCACAAGCTCTTCCTCAAGCAACACACGAGGTCCTCCAAGAGTCTCTACATCGACACCTCAAGCGCCTCAACCTTTCAAGAAAGTACCTCCCTCTAAAGGCGCCTCAAGGATCTTCGTCCGGCACAAGACTTTGCAATGCTACAAGTGCGGAGGACAAGGGCACAAATCTTTTGAGTGCACCAACAAGAAGGTCATGATCATCAATGACATGGGAGAGTATGAATCTATGAGTGAAGATGAGTACAATGCTTTGAACAAGTCGCCACAATGCAAAGTGCTCAAGAAGAAGAAATGAGATATATTGTGATGGCGACAACAACCCTTCCTTGGTTGTGGCAAGAGCTTAACCACCAATGTTCAAGTGGAAGAAGACCAAAGATGCAACTTGTTTCAAACAAGAGCGGGAATCAATGGAAAGTCCATCAAGGTCATCATAGATGGTGGAAGTTGCCACAACTTAGCGAGCAAAGAACTTTGTGATAAGCTCAACTTGAAGTTCAAGAAGCACCCACATCCTACCATGTGCAATGGTTGAGTGATACCGGAGCCGTCAAGATTCAACACATGGTGCAAGTGTCCTTCAAGATTGGAGCCTATGAAGATACGGTTGATTGTGATGTTGTGCCTATGACCGTTTGTCACTTACTTCTTGGACGTCCTTGGCAATTTGACAAGGGTGCTATGCATGATGGAAGGACAAATTACTATAGCTTCAAGAACAACGACAAGACCTTCGTCCTTCGTCCCATGACACCAAGTCAAGTCATCGCCGACAACGCCAAGACTATTGCAAGGGCACAACAAGATCGTTCGTCAAGTGAGATGAGTGGTGAGCGAGAGACCCACCATAAAGTGAGTGAGAGCCACAAGCCAAATGAGTGTGACACTTCAAAGAGAGTTCCCACAAAACTTACACTATTTGCCACCAAAGAGAGAGATGAGAGAGAACCCATCCACCCTCCACTATGTGCTCATATGCAAGGGTGAAGTTTCTATGACTAACACTTTCACAAACCTTCCTCCTTCTTTGTTGTCTCTTTTGAAGGACTTTGAAGATGTCTTCCCTCAAGAAGTGCCACCGGGACTACCTCCTCTACGCGGAATCGAGCACCGCATCGACCTTGTTCCCGGCGCACCGCTACCAAACCGCGCTCCTTACCGCACCAACCCCGAGGAGACAAAGGAGATCGAGCGGCAAATACAAGAACTTCTTGCCATGGGACATATCCGCGAGAGCTTGAGTCCGTGCGCCGTGCCCGTCATCTTGGTACCCAAGCACGACAACACTCTTCGCCTTTGCATGGATTGTCGCCCCATCAACGCCATCACCGTTCGGTATCGCCATCCTATCCCTCGACTTGATGATATGCTTGATGAGCTTTGTGGTTCCGCTATATTCTCCAAAATTGATCTTAAAAGTGGATATCACCAAATAAGATGTGTGAAGGTGATGAATGGAAGACCGCATTTAAAACAAAGCTTGGTCTTTATGAATGGCTCGTCATGCCATTTGGTCTTTCCAATGCACCTTCTACTTTTATGCGTCTCATGAATCATGTTTTGCGTCCTTTCATTGGCAAATTTGTTGTGGTATACTTTGACGACATCCTTATTTATAGCAAATCTTTGGAAGAGCACACTTCTCATGTTGCTCAAGTTTTGTTGGTTCTTCGCAATGAAAAGCTTTATGCAAATCTTTCTAAGTGCACTTTTGCCACCAACAAACTTGTTTTCTTGGGTTTTGTTGTTTCTTCGGATGGAGTCGAAGTTGATGAAGCAAAGATACAAGCAATTCGGACTTGGCCTTTTCCGATGTCACTTGAGGAGTTGAGACGTTTTCTTGGTTTTGCCGGATTTTACCGCCGTTTCATCAAGGATTTTTCCACAATTGCTTGCCCCCTCCATGAACTTACAAAGAAAAATGTACCTTTCATTTGGGGCAATGCACATGATTTTGCTTTCAATGAGCTCAAACGGTTATTAACCGAAGCACCACTCCTTGCCCTTCCGGATTTCTCTAAGACATTTGAGATTGAATGCGATGCAAGTGGATTGGGCATTGGTGGAGTGCTTATGCAAAATGGTAGACCCATCGCATACCATAGTGAGAAACTAGATGGAGCTCGCTTGAATTACCCCATTTATGACAAAGAGTTATTTGCTTTGGTTCGTGTTTTGGATGTGTGGCAACATTACCTTCGTCCTAAGGAATTTGTCATTCATTCCGACCATGAATCCTTGAAATATTTGAAAAGTCAAACAAATTTGAACAAAAGACATGCTAAGTGGGTTGAGTTCATTGAGTCTTTTACCTTTGTAATCAAATACAAGAAAGGTAAAGACAATGTGGTCGCGGATGCTCTATCCCGCAAGGCCAACCTACTTACACGTCTTGACATTAGTGTCTTGGGTTTGGATGAGATAAAGAGTTGTATGCTACCGATGCTTTCTTTGGAGACATTTTCGCTCAATGTTCGGAGCACAAAGGAATTGGTGATTTCTATTTGCACCAAGGTTTCTTGTTTAAGGCTAACAAACTATGCATACCCGAGTCTTCGCTTCGTTTGGTCCTTTTGAAGGAATCTCATGGAGGAACACTCATGGGTCACTTTGGCCGCGACAAGACCTACGCCATGCTCGCCACCAACTACTATTGGCCAAGAATGAAGCGTGATGTGGAACGCCTAGTTCGACGATGTTCTACATGTCTCAAAGCTAAGTCTACTCTAAACTCTCATGGCTTATATACACCTTTGCCTATTCCACATCACCCATGGTCCGATATAGCTATGGATTTTGTCTTAGGACTCCCACGCACTAAAACAAACAAGGATTCCATCTTTGTCGTCATTGATCGATTCTCTAAAATGGCACACTTTATACCATGCAACAAGACGACGATGCTTCACATATTGCTACTTTGTTTTTCAGGGAAATCGTCCGTCTTCATGGAGTGCCCAAGACCATTGTGTCGGATCGTGACGTCAAGTTCGTGAGCTATTTTTGGAAGACTTTGATGGCCAAGATGGGAATCAAGCAACTATTCTCCACCGCATACCACCCTCAAACCGATGGCCAAACCGAAGTGGTGAACCGAAGCCTATCCACACTCCTTCGTGTGTTGATCAAGCCTAACTTGAAGAATTGGGAAGAGTGCATCCCACACGCCGAGTTCGCCTACAATCGAGCACTACATCGCGCAACAAAGAGAACACCCTTCGAGATCGTCTATGGCTCCAACCCCTACACCGCGCTCGACATGCTACCACTTCCACTCCGTGAGCAAGTTAACATGGACTTCGACAAGCGAGCCGCTTACATGAAAAGCTCCATGAGGAAACAAGAACTACGCTTGAGAAGCACAACAAAGACCATGCTACGAAGATGAACAAACACAAGCGCGCCATGATATTTGAAGAAGGAGACCTTGTTTGGCTACACCTTCGCAAAGATCGCTTTCCGGATGCAAGGAAGTCCAAGCTTCACCCTCGTGGAGATGGACCTTTCAAGGTTATCAAGCGCATCAACGACAATGCCTACAAGATCGACATCTCCCACTCCAAACACTTGGTCCATGACACCTTCAACGTCGCCGACCTATCGCCATACCTTGGAACATCAAGCGATGAGGATGACCAAGAGTCGAGGACGACTCTTTTCCAAGGGGGGGAGATGATGTAGCCCAACCTACGGCTCCTACAACAAGTGGCCCAATGACAAGAGCAAGAGTCAAAGCTCTCCATGATAAGGTGAATTCACTCCTATCTATGTGCGATCTCGAGACTCCTTTGAATGGGTTGCTACTTCATTCGGATACTTTGTGCATACGCAGGAACCACCTTGATGACGACCCACAAAGGAGTGGAGAAGATGGCCAAGAGACGACGCAAGACGATGGAGAAGAAGCGGAGAAGTCTGAAGAGCCGGCCTCCCAGCCGGCCTGGGCCGGCCCTAGGGCCGGTTTGCCTCCAGACACGGCCGGCCTCCAGGCCGGCCTAGGCCGGGCCACAGGCCGGCCCACCTCCCGACGCGACCGGTCCTCCAGCCAGCCTAGGCCGGACCCAGGACCGGGCACCAGCCCGAGGCAGCCGGCCTGGGCCGGCCCAAGGACCGGGCGAGCTCCAGACCCGGCCAGCCTCCAGCCGGCCTTCACGCCAGCCTCGGCCGGCCCCCAGGCCAGTTTCCCAGGGACTTTCAGCCTGCGCGCTTGACGGGCCCGTGTGGCCTTGTACCTCCCACCTTTTCACCCACCTCGTGGCTTAGACTATAAATAGACCCCTTCCCCTCCAGATCTGGGGTTAGACTATGATTTGGGATTAGAGTAGAGCCTTGCTCCTTCTTCTCAAAGTGGTCCTTTCCTCCTATGGAGATGAATCAAGGCCTCCCCTTGTGGAGATGAACCAAGGCCTCCCCTTGTGGAGAAGATCCCTTCGTGGATACCAGGGCTTCCTCATGTAGTTGCGATTACTTGCCAATCTTTCATCTTAGGGTGACTTTATTGGGTTGGTTTGAATTGACCGATTGGACAAACAATCCTAAGAGTAAGGTGTGCTTGGGAGAGGTGACAAGGATATACATCCCGGGTACCCTACCATAAGGGTACCTGGTGCACGTGTCGACTAAGGCCCAACTATCAAGAGCCTACATGAAGCCCATGACGAAAGGCCCAGCAAGATGGAGTATCCTCCAAGATTAAACATAGGCATAGTCGGTTTAGGTTTTCCTTACGTGTAATCTGAGTTGGTTGCGAACTCACGAGACCCAACTTATTATATAAGGGCTGAGAGGGCCGCCGATCCAGGACACGCAATACTCAAACCACCAAAACCCTAGCGAGATCGATATCTCGCCAGGACCCCATTGTAGCTCGCATAATCTCACACGATCAATACCAGACAAGCAGGAAGTAGGGTGTTACTCCCCGGAGGCCTAAACCTGGGTAAAATCCTTGCTTTTGCTTGTCAGCCGAGAAAACTACCAGCTCTACCACGTTCTCTCCCTCGTAATCTCAACCCTAGGTTCTTAACCATGGGATTTGATGAGTTAACCCCTCGTCAATTGGCGCCGTCTGTGGGAAAGAATAGTGCTGGACTCACGGTTTCTTCGGTTCTATCAGAAAACGGCGACTCGCCGATCGCATCTACAAACGGCAACTCGCCGGCTGCATCAACAAGCCAGAACTCGCCGACTCGGGCGACACACGGCAACTCGCCGACTCACTCGACAAACGGCAGCGCGCCTGCAAAAAGCACATTAGAT
This sequence comes from Poa pratensis, assembly GCA_947311845.1. NCBI lineage: Eukaryota > Viridiplantae > Streptophyta > Magnoliopsida > Poales > Poaceae > Poa > Poa pratensis. Next base: position 98,983,005 of record CAMZMU010000074.1, read on the forward strand.
CCTATGATGAACATCGAGCCACACTCGCTAGAATTCTAGGAGACATTCGCTGATCTCGAGTCAGGTTTGGGTTTAACCGTTGGTTCGTTCAATTTTTTCGTAAACAAGCTTGGTATGCAGGACTTGACAAATCCACGCCAACTCGCGACTTCCGCACCCGAGGCTCCATCGATTGCGGCTCCTTCGACTGCGGATCCATCAACTGCGTCCAACCATCATCGATCCTCCAAGCCCGCTCGTCTGCAACAACCATGTCGACTCGAGAGATCAACGAGTTCATTGCGAAAGAACTCCAAGGTGAGGAGGCTGAATCAGCATACCGCACAAACGATCCCGAGCTCAATCTTCCACTCGAGACAGTTCGACTGCGGGATCTCCCTCAGCGACTTCGATGAGCCCGAAACTCATATCGACAACCACGTCGACTCCGAGATCTGCACCAACAACAACCTTAACTCGAGATCCATAACACTTCGCCGACACCGAGATGAGCATAGGCGATGAACACGTCAACGGCGAGCTTCGCCCAGATGGGCTGTTCGACTGGCATACTGACTCTGATATGAGTCTCGATGAAGACGTCGAGTCCATGACGGGACTCGAAAACACATACACATACCCTCGGGTGATACCCCAGCAGGTCTACGTTGCCTTCGCCGCAGAATCATCTGATATTGCGGCCAGTCGCAGGCCTACAGAATTCCCGTGCACAGTTACTATGCCGGATGGAGTCACAAATCTCACAATTACTGCTGAGATGGCAGCAAAAGCAGATAAAGTCATCAAGGAGTGCACAATGATGCCAGTGGACGCAACACGAGAGGAGATGTTGACCTTCCAGTACTTCAACTGGCAGGAATCACTTCGACTGCAGCAGATCAGAGCAACACTCGAAGAACGTAAAAAGCAAGCTAGCTTGTCGAGTGCACGGAGAAGACAGCTCTCCATGAGCTCCACCGGGCGAGCAGACACAAGACCCAGATCAAGGCTGTCACACCTCGCGGAAGATGAGAGGGAACGCTCACCCGCAACTTAGGCCACTCTTTCATGACATTCGACGAGGAGGGAGTACCAGTACCCAAAACAGCTGCGGGTGCCCTTTTTACTGCTGCAGCATACCTAGAGGCAATCAAGCCTCCAGCGGATGACCCCAATGCAAAACTACATCGCCAACAGATCAAATCACTCGCCTTAGCGGCAAGGCCATACGCCAAATCCCAAAAACTCCAGGAGGGAGTCGAGACCGTGCCATAGTAAACACCGCGAAGAGCATAATCGCAGTGGTCGCAGTCACCACTCGAAGGAAAGGAGCGGCTCACGTCGGCGCAGGTCCAGAAGCAGATCACGCAGATCTTACAGTAGCGACTCGTACTCTGATCAGGAGCCTGAGCCACGGAGCTCTGTGCTTCACTCGACGCGTCCGCGAGACACGGATGCCCAAAGGGTTCAAACTCACATCTGAACAGCCCAAATACACGGGTCGACAGGAACCTTCAGGATGGCTGGAAGACTACAGACTGGCTGTCTCGTGCCAGCGAGGCACGAATACCACAGCCATGCAATACATACGACTCATGCTCGAAGGCACAGCCCGCGACTGGCTCAAGGCTCTACCTCCATCAACATACGACTCGTGGGATCACTTCCGCGCAGACTTCATCAAAAACTTCGAGCCTCTATGTGAGCGACCAAAAACGTTCGAAGAACTGAGAGCCTGCATTCAACGGTCGGACGAAACGTTGAGGTCATACATCCGACGATGGACTGAGATACGCAACTCAGTTGGAGTAATTTCAGAAGATATGGCCATGGATGCTTTCATCATGGGCCTCGCCAGGCGAGATTTCAAAGAAGCACTTGGTCGCCAAAAGCCAACCTCTGTGGCTAACCTCCTAAAGATCGCGACTGAGTGGGCAGACGGAGAAGACATGGCGCGCACCACACGCGGGTCCTCACCCCGTGACAATCATGATAGCGGCAGTCGAAACCGCAGGGACTCGTACAGAGACGACCGGAGGCGCAAACGTTCAAAACGTCACTACGACGACGACAGACCCGAATTCATGGCGGCTGGATTCTCCACACCCCGCAACGACCAAGACAGAAGCGACCGACGGTCAGAAGATCGACGGGATAGTCGAGATGATCGCGGGACAGTCGAGATGATCGCCGGGACAGTCGAGACCGCAACCAACGCAGCGACAGCTACAAGAAGAAAGATTGGCGCAAGTCGCGCTCCGGCGCACAAAACGAGCGATCATTCGATGACAAGATGGATGCTGATTGCAGATTCCACCTGTACAAGGGGAAGACGGAAAATTGCGCTCCAATCACTCGATGAGAAACTGCAGAGAATTCGACCAACTAGCATCTGAATACGTGCAACTCAGAAAGGCAACAGCCGCACACGCACCCGCACCTGCACCTGTGCCTCAGCCAAACAATGTGCCCGTTCTGATGGCACCACCTCCACCACCACAGCCTGCCGCAGGCGGAAATATCGCGGGTGCCATACAACCCGTACCTCGGGTGGACGAACCTCAGTACCCTCCGCCCCAAGGGCAGATGTACATGATACAGAAAGGTCGCCCTTCCAACAGGGAGCAAAAACTTCGCACTCGACAAGTAAATATGGCGGTCATGTCACCTCCTGCCTAACTGAATTCTTGAAGGGATCCGAAACTGCAATAAGCTTCAGCAGAGAGGACCACCCACCATCGGTCGTTCGTCCAGGGCACTCTGCTCTGGTACTCGACGCCCAAATTGGAGGTTACGCCATGTCCAAGGTCTTCATGGATGGTGGCAGCGGCATAAACATCATCTTCGCGGATACGCTCCGCAAAATGAACAGGTCAGTCGAAAACCTGCCAAAATCCTCAAATACCTTTCACGGTATCGTCCCAGGCAAAGCAATAAGCCCAGAAGGCACCATACAACTCGACGTTACGTTCGGGGACAAAAACCACTTCAGGACAGAGTCGATTGAGTTCGAAGTTGTCGACTGGAAGTCACAATACCACGCCATACTTGGACGCCCGACGTTCGCTCGATTCATGGCGTCCCACACTACGCATACCTCCAGCTGAAAATGCCTGGACCAAAAGGAGTAATCACAGTCAAAGGAAACTTCCAAAAGTCCGATTCTTGCGACCGAGAGTTTAGCAAAATCTCTGAGATGTTCGGCATGGAAGCAACACTCGCCGATCTAGCGGTCTCCAACGATCGAACACTTATGCCGGAGCACAAGAAGGTGGCAGTCGACAGAGCATTCAATGCCACCAATGACACAAGGTCGCATCAGGTGCACCCGACTGACCGACCAAGACAGTCAATGTCTCTTCGAGTCTGCCTATCGCATAGGAAAGCGCGCTCGTCGAATTCCTCCGTGAGAACTGGGATATATTTGCGTGGTGTCCAGCCGACATGCCAGGTATTCCCAGGGAATTCGCCGAGCACTCTCTCCAATTATTTCCAGATGCTAAACCAGTCAAGCAAACAATGCGCCGCATATCCGGCCCGAAAAGAACCGCAGTCGAAGCCGAAGTCGACAGACTACTCGCAGCAGGTTTCATCAGAGAAATCAAGAAATCACAATGGGTGGCTAACCCCGTACTTGTAGAGAAGAAGCACACAGATATCCTTCGGATGTGCGTAGATTTCACAGCACTCAATAAATGCTGTCCAAAGGATCACTTTCCACTACCTCGAATCGACCAGATCGTCGACTCCACCGCCGGGTGCGCTCGCTTGTCCTTCCTGGATGCTTACTCAGGTTACCACCAGATAAGGATGAAGGAAGAGATGAAGAGAAAACGGCGTTCATAACCCCACTCGGGGTCTACTGCTACACAACATGCCTTTCGGGCTCAAGAACGCAGGCGCAACCTACCAGCGCATGATGCAAGACTGCCTCAAGAAGCAAATTGGGCGAAACGTCCAGGTCTACGTAGACGACATCGTCATCACAACAAGGGAGGAAAACACACTACTCGATGACTTGCGAGAGACGTTCGCAAACCTCAAACGCTTCCACATCAAGCTCAACCCGAAGAAGTGCACGTTCGGCGTGCCAGCCGGGCAGCTCCTGGGGTATCTAGTCTCGGCTCGTGGAATCGAGGCGGACCCGGAGAAAATACAGGCCATCTTGACAATGCAAAGGCCTTCAAAGCTCCATGACGTACAAAAATTAGCAGGTCGAGTGGCAGCACTCAGTCGATTCATCAGCAAACTGGGCGAAAAAGCACTCCCGTTCTATCGGCTGATGAAGAAAGCAGACAAATTCGAGTGGACGCCAGAAGCCGAAGCAGCCTTCACGGACTCAAGCGAGTCCTCACAAGCCCTCCAATCCTCGTCGCACCAAGGGAACGAGAGCCACTATACCTGTATGTCTCCGCAACTAACAGGGTGGTAAGTACCGTACTGGTAGTCGAACGCAGGAGGAGGGACACGCCCAAAGCATACAACGCCCAGTCTACTACTTGAGTGAAGTCCTCTCCATATCAAAGCAGCGGTACCCGCATTATCAAAAGCTGGCCTACGCCGTGTTCATGTCCTCAAGGAAGCTGACGCACTACTTCGCAGAGCACCCGATCACTGTAATCAGCACCTCAGGGATCGGGACATCCTCACAAATCCCAACGCAACTGGGCGAGTCGCAAAATGGCTCATCGAGCTAGGACCACGAGATATCAAGTATGATTACCCGAAGGCCATCAAAGCACAAGTCTTACCTGACTTCCATACCGAGTGGATCGAAGCTCAGTTGCCAGGAGCACCAGATGTGTCCAACTCATGGACTATGTACTTCGACGGCTCAAAGAAGAACGAAGGCAGGCGCAGGTGTCATCCTCATATCACCAAAAGGCGACAAGCTTCGCTATGTCCTGCAGATGGGATTCGAGTTACCATCCAATAACGAAGCTGAGTACGAGGCCCTGATCCATGGCATGCGGATGGCCAAAGCCCTCGGGTGCACTCGACTGATGATCTATGGTGACTCGAATCTTGTGGTGCAGCAAACAATGAAGGCCTGCGATGCCATCGCAGACAACATGATCGCCTACCGTGACCTGTACAACCTAATGGAGGGCAGCTTCGAAGGCTGCGAGTTGCGGCACATAGGGCGAGAGCAACGAAGAGCAGATAGCTAGCCAACATTGGCGCGACCAAAGCACCAGTTCCACCTGGTGTCTTCCTCGAGCGCATCGAGCACAGGTCCATCAAGCAAAAACGAACATCTCCTACATCAGCCGCACCAGCCAAGAGCAAAGCACCTAGCACAGAGGACCCGCCAGTCGAGGTACTCCTCATTGAGCCAACTTGGACTCAACCTTTCCTCGCATACATACTCCGCGGCGAGGTACCTGAAGACATAACAGAGTCAAGACGCGTCACTCGACGATCTAAAGCATACACCGTCATCAACGGCGAACTATACAAGCGCAGCGTATCAGGTATGTTCCAACGATGCATAGCATTCGAAGATGGCCAGGCCATCCTTCGTGATATTCATGCAGGTACCTGCGGGCATCACGCCAGCAGTCGATCACTCGTAGCCAAAGCCTTTCGCGCAGGCTTTACTGGCCCACAACACTCAAAGACGCGGAGGACATAGTCAAAAGGTGCATCGGCTGTCAAAAATTCGCCACAAAGCCGCACGCACCCGCATCGGCGTTGAAGACAATACCATTGGCCTGGCCCTTCGCCCAGTGGGGGCTCGATATGGTCGGGCCACTCAAAAAATCCTCCCATGGAGGGCATACTCACCTTCTGGTGGCGGTCGACAAGTTCACCAAGTGGATTGAAGCAGTCCCTATCACAAGTTCGACTGCCACTACAGCAGTCAATTTCATAAAATCCATCATATACCGCTTCGGTGTACCAAGCAGCATCATCACTGATAACGGTACAAACTTCAGCTGAAGAGTTCCGATCCTTCTGCAAAGAGCAGGACATCACGCTCAACTATGCATCCGTGGCACACCCGCAGTCCAATGGCCAAGTCGAAAAAGCCAATGGACTCGTGACGAGCGGAATCAAGAAACGCCTCCTGGTGCCACTCAAAAGAGCCGCGGGTGCTTGGGTCGAAGAACTCCCATCTGTGCTATGGAGCCTACGCACAACTCCTAACGCTTCAACACAGTTCACCCCATTTTTCATGGTCTACGGCGCAGAGGCAATCCTGCCATCAGATGTAAGATTCAATGCACCAAGAGTCGAAGCATACAACGAAGAAGACAGATGAAGCACTCGAAGATGCAGTCGACTTGCTCGAAGAAGCACGCGACACGGCGCTAGCACGCACAGCTGTCTATCAGCAAGACCTCCGCAACTACCACAGCCGTCGACTGCGCACCAGGTCCTTCGAGGTTGGCGACCTGGTACTTCGACTGAAGCAAAAGAAGGTGCACAAACTAGCTCCCCCATGGGAAGGACCCTTCATCATCACCGAAGTCATTGGTGGTGGAGCATACAGACTGAAGCACGCGAAAACAGGCGAACTCTCGCACAATCCTTGGAACGTTGCACAGCTGCGCCGTTTCTATGCTTAGATTGCTCAGTCGCACAATGTAATAGGCACATATGTCGGATGGCTGCAGGTTTCATACGCGCTCTTTTCCTTACCAGGGTACCTACGGGGGCTAGAAGGTTTTTAATGAGGCGGCCTGCAGCTTAATATTCAAAAGTGGAATATAATCAATGTTCCTCATGTCTTTCTGTTTACTATTTGCATAACTCATATCTTAGCCGCACCCGAGCACTCGGGGGTTGCGCTATCAAAAACACGAGCTTTCGCTCCCGCAAAAACAAACAACGCAGACGCACCCGAATACTCGGGGCTGGGTCCTCCAACAAAAACTTATAAACAGTACTCTCATACACCCCACTCGCACGCTCGGGGGCTGAGTCTCAAAGCAAAAATTGGAACTCCAGATATCAGAAAGATTCACAACCCCACTTTAATACTCGGGGGCTGCGCAATTATTGGTTCACACACGAAACATTTTCATAAACCCCACTCGATAGACTCGGGGCTGAGGAACACAAAGGAGAACATCCAAAGAGTTAAAAATGCAAAAATAAAGGGTGACAAAATCCCGACGACAAAAAGTACATAAAAGCTAAACTTATTTCAAGCAAAGGGTTGTCAGCCCCATATGGAGTGACAGGGCAGTCGAGATTGCACGGATCGGTTGCCTTGATGCTGGTAATGGATCGCACATGCGTGTCCAGCACATTCTTCGACAACTCGTCTGGGCTCATTCGACTGGCGTCATGCGACCTTCATACTGCCACATGGGATGAGCGCGGGCGCGAAGTGGCCACACCCGCAACCTAACAAAGGTGGCAATCAGATGCACACCAGTGACAGTGCCCATCATCTTAGCAATCTTCTCCAAAAGGGGCGCCGCCTCCGCTTGTTCTTCGATCGACAAAGGATGGGCCCATGCCTTGGTCTTCTCCAGAGCCTTGGCAGCCGAAAAGGCAGGGAGGCCTGCTTGGTCGGTAGAGACATAGAACCATTTGTTCCTCCACCCTTGTGCGGAATCGACTGGCTTCAGGTCAAAATAGCGGGTGTCGCCGCGCACCTGGATCCCGAAGCCGCCCACGGGGTAGGTGCGACCACCTCCCACATTCGGGCGGACGAGGAAAATCAACTTCCACAGCGCCCAACTGGGAGAAACTCCCAGAAAACACTCACAGAGCGTAATAAAACACACAATGTGCAGAATACCATTAGGGGTGAAATCGTGGATTTTCACCCCATAGGAATACATCAGACCACGAACAACATCGTGGAGGGGAGCACAAACCCTCTAGGAAGAAATTCCGCAAAACAAACGCGCTCATTGGCGCGAGGCTCGGGGAATACCTCCTTGGGCGATGGAGCGCGGACAGCCAACTCGTCCTCGGGATCGGTCGTGTGCATCGGTCACGGCGGCAGCAGTTGCGGCGGCACGCTTGTTGCCCGCTGCCTTCTTCATCGTCCAGGAAAGGGTGGTGGAGTGCACAAAGCTTTGGCACAAGAACAATGGGGGAGGAGCGTGAGGAAGAAGATGAAGCAGGGGCGGCGCGCAGAGCAAATGGCTAGTAAAAAATTCTCCCAATGCTGACCTCCCTATTTACCACAAAGCAAAATCAATCTCAACCGTTCAAATCGCAATCGTGCTCTCCGCGGGAAATCCCACCGTACACGTGGCAAGCGCGGAGGGCAACCGTCGCCGGCCACTCCGCCCACTATGCACGCAAAAAGAGGAGCCATCATCGCATCTCCGTAAAGTGGGCCAGAGCGGTCAAATCCAGTCCAAACGGCACCGTCGTTCGGTCAGTGCTGCACAATGGACCCACATACGTGTCATGTCCCATCCATCACAGCATAACGCACACCACTGCATGTCAGGTAGCGCAGTCGCCAAAAAGTCATCTGTGACGTCATTACAAGCGCTCTGTTCAGAAAAGCATTCGAGTCCACCGAACGCATATCGGAGATCTCGACTGCCTTGTTTGGTTCGGGTGTGAAAAAGCAATGTTAAGGCAAAATTGGTCACTCGACCGCTCCTTGGACTAAGGCATATTACTCCCATCGGGAGAGTATCAAAAATTTCTTCGACTAAGAGTATATGGGATAAAAAGATTTGAGATTATCCTCCATTGCAAGCAATAAAGCACAATCTCGGGGGCTACTCCCATCGGGACCGCTGTCACGCACCTGATAGAATAATGACAAAATATCAGTCGACAAAAGACTCGACTCAGTTTATATGCAAAATTTGATGCAAAATAATACTCGAAAATTTCCCGAGTTGCGTCCGCCGCAAATAACCTCGGATGCTGCATGCATAGTGCAAAGGTAAGACCCGCCGAACTTTCGAGCTGGGCTAAGGACTGTTCCAGCAACGTTAATCCTTAAAACTTTCCGTGTCGACAGACATGATGAAAAATTGCGACAGACGCGTTGGGTAAATTTCAAAGTTATACTACAGATCGATTCAGTAAGACCTCCGCGGCCTAGTCGAGTATGACCAATCTGTTCAAAATTCGAGTCTGGGGACTCGAGTTTGATTGAAAGCTAGTAAGGTTTTACCCGAATGAGTAGTTAACCGGTCCCGATCCGTCGAGTGTACCGGGCCTACTAAGCTATTATCTCTTGATTATCATAAGCAAAAAACCAAAGTCGATGAAATACTCGACATAGCCAGCATGTGCTATTCATACAGGAATTCCAATTATAAACACAAGTACAAAGAATATGACGTGCACTTACGAACGAGTCCATGCCCGATTCTTCGAGTCAGACAAGTACTCGGGGGGCTACTTACAAGGATATGCATCCCGGGTACCCTACCATAAGGGTACCTGGTGCACGTGTCGACTAAGCCCCAACTATCAAGAGCCTACATGAAGCCCATGACGAAAGGCCCAGCAAGATGGAGTATCCTCCAAGATTAAACATAGGCATAGTCGGTTTAGGCTTTCCTTACATGTAATCTGAGTCGGTTGCGAACTCCCGAGACCCAGCCTGTTATATAAGGGCTGGGAGGGCCGCCGATCCAGGACACGCAATACTCAAACCACCAAAACCCTAGCGAGATCGATATCTCGCCAGGACCCCATTGTAGCCCGCATAATCTCACACGATCAATACCAGACAAGCAGGAAGTAGGGTGTTACTCTCTGGAGGCCTGAACCTGGGTAAAATCCTTGCTTTTGCTTGTCAGCCGACGAAACTACCAGGTCTACCACGTTCTCTCCCTCGTAATCTCAACCCTAGGTTCTTAACCATGGGATTTGATGAGTTAACCCCTCGTCAAGAGGAGAATTGGGGGCTACCCTTGGGGCTTGTTACCAGTTGAATCTTGCTGAGTTATGTCTTGCTAGTTATCTTGTTTGGTGTTGTTCCTCTCTTTGTGTTCTTGTGTTCATCCCTTGTTCTTCATGTTCATCGATCCCTCCGTCCAAATCCGTGAAAATCAGGACCAACCTTCATCACAAGAGGAGACCAATCCAGCCATCGAGTTTGATGAGCACTTGATGATCATGTCTTACCTTCTAGGTTTACAAGCGGATATGAATGCCCCTCCTTGACATGTAGGTTCAAAAATTGGAAGGAACAAGAAAATAAATCATCACAAGATGGAGGGTCATTTGATGCTAGAGGTCAACTTTTTTGCCGACAAGCCAACATATTGGCCGAGAGATTTTTAGCGTCGCTTTAGGATGAAAAGGAGGTGTACATGCTTCTTATGTATGGTGTGAGGGAGGATGATGCCTACTTCATGTGCAATAGAGACTGCACCAAAATGGTTGGTTTCTCATCTATTCATAAATGCACTGCTGTGTTGAGGTGTCTTCCACAAGAAATTGTTGCAGATACACAAGATGACTATGTATGCATGGTTGAGTCCTCGTCCAGTCAGAGCATGTACATGTTTTGGAAGGCAGTGGTAGCTAGTGTTTGGACCAATCTATTTGGAGGACTAAATGAAGTAGACATAACTTGGATCCTGGCACACAATACATCGAGAGGATTTTTTGGGATGCTTGAAAGTATTGATTGCATGCATTGGGCTAGAAGAATTTTCCATTCGCTCGACAAGGGTTGAACAAAGATCATATTGGAGAGTGCAGTGTCATGTTTTAAGCCGTGCAAAATTATGGCATGTGGATCTCGTACACTTTTTTTTTGTCCTAGCAGGATCTTACAATAACATCAACGTGATGCAATGCTCTCCGGTGTCAAGTGAGTGCCAGGAAGGATGCCGAGTGGACATTTGGTGTGCTACAAACTCGTTTTCCTATTGTTTGGTACTCTCCTCTTATCTAGTCGAAAGATCATATATGGGAGGTCATTAATGTTTGTGTTATCATGTACAACATGATCATTGAGTGTGAGCACGCTGCTTCGGTGATTGATGATCAGCCCTATGAGATAAAGGGCCCTCTTACCAATGTTGATCACCCGGTGCGAGTTTGTTGATTTACTCGCTATGCATGCGGCAATACGCGACGAAGTTCATAACCAAGTACAAAATTATCTCCCTGAGCATTTGTTGGTGCTCAAAGAAATATAAAACCGAGTCTTGATTTAGTTGAATGTTTCAGATTTAAATTTATTTGGATTGTTGTATGAATTATTGATATATATGTTTCAATTATTGTGGAACGAATCTATGTGTTTAAACCAATACAATATGGTTACATCTAGACATAAATATGATCGTACTTGTCAAAAAAGGGTACAAATTCTATCGTGAGAGTCTTAATAGAGTCGCTGTTCAGGGCTGTCAACCCTAATATCCTGCCCTAATAACATCCATTTGACACAGTTGTTGGACTGAATAGTGAGAACGCCGGTGAAGATGCTATGGGCGTGTTTGGTAGCCCACGGGCATCCCAACCATGTCTTGGGGATGCAAAAATGGGCTGTTTGCTTACCCGGGCCGCTCCGCTTTCCTGCATAGCACGAAACTTACAGAACAACTCAACCATACCTGATAGGAACGGACGAATCAGCCGTTTCTACTGAGTCTCCCTCGAGTGCGATATTTCTGGTGCAGAGTTGGGGAAGGCGGTGCCGAGTTTGTGCGAGCTCGCGCACGCAAGCCCTCCGGCTCACCGCCGGAACTCCCGCCACCATCCCCCCCTCGAGCTCTTCCCTTTGCATGTTTTTCACAGATGAGCATGTAAGCGGCGGATACTCCTCCTCCGGTCGGAGGTGGTCATCGTCGGCAACCCGTCTTCCTCCTCTTCTCCGAGATGTCCTCCTCCCTTGTTTCTTCCACGGCTGGAAGCACCTTGGCTGTAAGTTACATGCAACCCTCTCTCGTTTATCATAGATCTGTGAGTATGTGGTGGATTTGAGTAGATCTTTAGGTTCTACGGTATGATCTTGGTCAGTGTTTTGTTGTAATGCATGTTTAGCTCTCTATGCGGTAGTTCATTGATAGTTTGATACTGTAGTTCATTGATGTTGTTATATATGCGCAACATTGATTTTTACGCTACGTCTGTGCTCATTGATCTGAGGTAACCTCTGTAGGACACACCCACCTCCCCGGATCTTTCCGCTACGGTTGTGCTACCTTTGCCCGCGAAGCCGTTGCGATACATACCAGCGGCGCCTGACGGGTTCCTCAAACTGCAAGGGGCTAAGCACATGCCAATGTAGTGGCCACCTGCTTTGTCCACCTTCATTCTCACTAGGATGGCTGAGCTCGTCAAGGGTGGGTTTGATCTTGATAGGGGAATCAAAGACAAGAGTTTGGACGGGATTTGTAAATATGTTCTTTTCTGCGGCATCACGGTGACCAACACCCAGGTGTACAATCATCTCAGGAAGTGGAGGTACAGGTGGAGCATGCTCCGCGATTTGGCACAGGCTGAAGAAGTGGAATGGCGTGAGGACTCAACTATTTTTTTCATGAACGATGAGGCGTTCCCTCAAACATATCACTCTAAGCTTCCATAATTCAGTTGTTCAATTCATGTTCTCTACTTGCTATGTCCCAGGACTAACTGTGCCATTTCAGGTTCGCACAAGGACGAATGATTCATCAACATGCCAATTGAGAACCGATCAGATGAAGAGCATATTCGGCAAACCGAGTGTGCAAAATCGTCTCGCGGTCAAAACGCTCTAGCTTGCTCTAAGCTACCTCATGGACCACGAAGAGGAGCATATCGCCTATCTTGCCGGGACTGAGGCAGACAAGAAGAGGTGGTTTCTCCTACTATCGCAGGACCTTCCGAGCGATGAGCTCATGATGGTGTTGCTGCTGATGTTTTTGCTGTCATGCCCTGTATTATGTCCCCTAGTGTGTAGAACTTCCTAAAAACTAATGCCAGATGTGTATATTTTGCGAGGCGATATATATTAAACCCCTAAGATGATGAACTTATGGTGCATCTCTAGCAGTTTTTGTGGTGAATTCGTGGTGCACCAGGTATTTTGCTAACTATTAAGAGCATGTTTAGTTCAAGCCATTATGATTCCATAGTTATGCTGAATTCATTGGTATGTTCACCACTCAGGCAACACGGTAACCACATCATGCCATTTACACGTAATCAAACACCACGAATTTAGCTCTATGAAACACACACATATAATCAAACACCTTGTGCCATTTATCTTGCTTCTAGCCGAACGAGCCTGGATATAGAACATTGTTAGCAAGCAAACGAAGTGTACAATATGGCTCAGTTCACGTTTCTACCAAGCCAGAAGGCACGGATGCAAAAAGACAATTTCGGTGCCAGTAATTTAACATGGGCTGATGTAGCCTTTGAATGTTTTTTTTTTTAACGGGGCCTATGAATAGTTAGGTCTGCCTTTGCCGGTGGAGAGGTTCAACGGTTGTTGAGTTGGCTGAGAGCCTGAGACGTTCATCTCAACCAAACAGTGTTCCCGAGAGAAAATCTGAAAACATAAATTAAAAAGTATACAGTTTCAGTGGACGAATAGAAGATGCTTGCACAGTTGCATTATTCATACCGGGTACTCACTGAGTCACTGTACGACCATGTGTGCGCTGAAGACATTGTTCAGAAAAAAAAATTCCAATCCAAATGAAAAGAATGAGATTTCGGACATTCAGATCGGATCGGAGTGGCCTGCAACGGGAAAGAGCCAACGGATCTCGACCTCGTTGTTAAGAGGACCATATTTGATAGAACATTTTTACAGTCTTTGGTTACCAGCTGCGTAAGTCGTCCCGTGTTCGAAAAAGAGAATCTCACTCTACGTGGAAGAAACCCTCCTAAGTGCAACTCCAACGCGTCAATCTAAACGGACACCATTTGTGTCCCGGTTTTCATCAAATTGGGTCGTTAGGAGGACACCAATTGTTTTGCCGTGTCCGTCTGCCCGCATAATGCTTCCAACGTGACAGTCTCATTTTGATTTTTTTTATTCGTCTTAGTAGCGGGCCACAAAAGGCCGTTTTTTTCTTAATAGAGAGGAGGAAACCACAAAAGGCCTTTTTTACATTAACAAAATAAAATAAAAAATAACATAGAAACTGGCCGCGGATGCCCTACTCATCGTCTTCGTCGCCGGGGTCGATGTACTCCGGCGCCTTCTAGAGGTGGGCTGGTGGCGCACGGGCCAGCGGCGGCGGTGACGCCTTGAACTCCTTGAGGATCTGTGCGAGGACAGGTTCATTCTCCTCCTTCACCACGCGGAGCGGAGGTGGCGGTGGAGCTTGGCCGCGTGTCAGGGGTGGCGGCGGAGCACGGCCGCTAGCTAGAGCCCGGGCTCCGATGTACGCCCGACGTCGCTGGTCTTGTTCGTCGTCGAACCAGGTGTCCCGGTAGGGATAGTTCTCGGAGAACGCCAGGGGGTCGACGAGGTCGTCCTGGATCAAGGCCCGACACTCGCAGATCTTCCGCTTGCGAGCTCGGCCGCTCGCCGAAACGGGTGGCACCGGAATCCTTACTGGATTCAGATGCCATCTGTCCAGCAGATCCATGTCGGACTAGGGCACTAGGACTGCGTCGTCCCAATACCACTGGCACCTGTCGACACCCAGGTATGGCCGACGCCGGCGCGGCGGATCCACCACCATCTACGGCGACAACTGGAACGGGTCGGGGTCGCGCGGCGGTGTTGCCCCGGCGAGGAGCCAGCCTCGTGGTCGTGCTCCGCCTTGCCGGTCCGCTTGGGTGGCACTGCGGCGAGGCTAGGGTTTCGTCCTGGCGGTGGGGAAGCAGTGACTGGCCAGTGGAGTGGGGTGAGTGCCGCCCCCTCCCCACGCATGTCATATAAAAGGACGTGATGGGGAGGCGAGGGGGCGATTGTATCACTGCCAAGTGGGACCGGGCTTGACATGTGGACGGTCCATCTCCTGTCCATAGAGACGCAAACCTAACCCAAATTTGGACTGGGAATGGGTTAAAGCGGACAGGGAACAAATAGAAAATAGACGCGCGACTGAAATATGTCTGGGCCGTAATTTTTGTCCATGTGAACAGAAACGGGAAACAGGATGCGGCGTTGGAATTGCGCTAATCTTTCACTCTCCGTAGTAACACCGAGCTGAATTTGCCCTAACCTTTCACTCTTTTCTCAACTCGACATGTAATAACTGGCGGTATTGCAACGCGATCCACTTTCGGTGTTGTGTTGGCAAGGGCACGTCCAAACACCAGTAAATAACTACCATCTCGTTCCATAATTCTTTTCGTGGTGTTAATTAATTTTTATCGTCATTTCAGTTTCAATTCGAACTAAATAAATATAAGAATTATGCAACAGATGAAGTACCACTGAAGAAACGTTTGACCCAAAAATGACACTCGACTTACCAAACTATAGCGACCTTGTCGCAACATATGTTAGAGAATCTTCAACAGACGGCCAACGTGCCGGCGCGCTAAAATATTTTTGCAGTGTCAAAATAGCATTTTAGCGCGCTGGGCGTCTGTTTTTTTTAGCAGAGGCGCTATAATTTAGCGCGCGAAATAGCTGTTTTTTGAGACGCGCTAAAATAGCGCGCCGCAAACACGTTTTGTTGTCTTTGCAAACGAATAGAAGATCAAAAAATGGGCTGAAAATAAAATTTTATTAATAGAACAGACACACGTTCATTGACAAGTTCGAACTTCTAAACATAGAACAGACTAGATAACTAAACTAAACTAAACATAGAACATACTCGATTAAACTAAACTAATCTGATAGACTCGAACTAAACTAATTGAAGTCGAAGTCCGAGTCCTCAGATGTGTTGGAGATGTCGGAGATCAAATACTCCCACCTAGGGTCTTCCTCGGACCAGGTAGTGTTGTTGAGCTGCGCCTCTGCCGCTCGGCCCGGAGCTCCGCCCGCTCGAACCTCCGCTCCGTCCGCTCCGCCGCTTGCGTATAGCCCAAAACTCCTCCTCGGCGGCGGCTTCTTTCGGGTGCCAGTCCGCCACCAGTTGCTCGTCCCTGTCCGTGATGAGGAGGCGGGCCTTGGTCGGCGCTCTGCTCTTCGGCGGTGACGAGGCGTGGCGGCGGCGCCAGATCCTGCGCTTGCTACACGGTTCGAACGTCCGCGAAGTTCATCTGCCTCCAGGGCCGATTTAGGCGCCACGTTGGTCGTAGACGCGGGCGGCCTCGTGCGCCGTCTCGAACGTCCCGACGGAGATCCGCTCGTCACGTAGAACGCGCCGTTCGGTCGCGTGCGCACGCCACGGTAGCCAGACTAGCTCCTGCGGCGCGGAGGCATGGTGGCGACGGCGCGCGGCGCGGAAGCTCCGGCTGGCGGTGGCGGATTCTGAGCGCGCGCGGGAGAGGAAAAGCGGTTGGGGAGAGGAAGGAGAGACGCGTGGAGTAGCGCGGCGCTGGACACGCGGCGGGGTATATAACACGGAGAGTACCGCTTTCGCTAGCGCGCTACGGTTTTTGACGCGCACGCTCTTTTCCCGCCTCTGCCGGAGCGCGCGCAACCGCCCTGCGCGCGGAAAAAAGCCGGTATTTGACGCGCGAGTCGTTTCTCACGTGTCTGTTGGAGATGCTCTTAGCTTAGTGCCTTAGTTGACCTGATAGGTACTCCCACCATTTCTACATATAAGACTTTTTAGATTTTTTCTGATTTGTGCGTATCTATACGTATTTTCGTGGATAGTTCACTCATTCTCTCCGTATTTGGTCCGTATTGAAAAGTCTAAAACATCTTATATATAATATGGAACAGAGGGAGTACTAACTGGGGTGAAATTTACTTTGGCGCATGTGATCAAATGCTCTGCCACTGGACTGGATTTGTTTAAAGAAATTGTTAGAAAAAATTGAACAAGAAAATTGACACGTACATCAAGAATCTTTTTGTACGCACGTCAAAGGTTTCACGGAAAGCTGATATTTTTTGTGAACTCTGTAAAATGACAAACAATTGTCTCGCGAAAGCCACTTTTTAGCACCGAATTTTGTCTTTTTATATACGACACAAAATGTCGGTTTTTTATGAAATACTTTACGAGCACATAGAATGTCGAGATTCTACCCTGAAAACATCTCCAACCGAATTGGACAAACGAAACAGGTTTTCGTATTCACCACTATCAGTTCCTTGTATTTTTTAGCAACAGTAACAGTTCCATGTTCCCTGGGACTCTCACTGTTTCTTACACTTTCCCAACTCTCCTCGGTTTCCTTTCTCTGATTCTCTCCCGGTGTCACTAATGGTAGGAGTGGTAGTGATTAGCAGATCTAATGATCTTCCCATGAGCTGAGGCAAAAAAAAGAATCGCTGCAACCATACGCCTTCAAAGCGGATCAACGGTAACCATCCTTTTTGCCTCGTGTGTGACGTTAATTTGCCAACGAAAAGTACTCTTCGAGAGATTGATTAATCTAGCGCTAGGGCTGGCTAAACTTGCTGTTTTGTTGGAGCCTAGCTAATGCCTAGTGTCTTCGAGCCATTCATTGATAAAACAAAAAGGCACCCGTCTTTCCTTCGAGACCGCACGAGACGAAAGGCCGACGGTTGATTATAAACTCCACTGTGCGAGTGTTCCTTTTCGTGTGGGTTGGTGAACTCTTCTGGGCAACTCTTACAACTCAGAGGTAAAGTTTTTTCGATAAAGGGAACTTTATTACTTAAAAAGTTTCGGACTCACACGATCTAAAAGTTAAAGTGAACCCAATTACATTTAAATAAAGTGAAGAAAACTAAGATAACAGTGGAGTTCAAGTGAAGCATTTGTCAGCCATACTACTCAGTACCCTATCAGGTTGTTGTTTCTGCATCCTTCTAACTACTCACTGGAGCATTTCCACCAACGTCCCCATAGTGTGTTTTGGTGCCGCCGGAATGTTTTTTTTTGATTTTTCATACTTGTATTCATAAATAAAAAGGAGGATTACAAAGCCGGATACAAGCAAAGAACAAAACGAGAAGGATACAAAGATCGTCGCTACTGCAACACGCCGTCTTCAACCACGAAGAACTCCAGCACGGTCGACCTCCAACGCCGGAGACGAAGGAGAAAGCAGCCGCCCGGAGCTCGCGCCCATGGAGCAGAAGAGCTCCTTGCCCGAAGGCGTTGATGAGCCGCATCAACCACCAGCTCCGACGAGCTGGATCTGAAGACGAAGGTCGTCCATCGGCCGGGGGCACGCCCCAAGCATCTTCTGCCCTGGATCCGTGCCGCCGGAATGTTATCCATTATGTGGTGTTTGGACTCATGTCCGGACCTATGGAACGATTGTCCTTCTCAAACGGTTGTTTTTATTTATTTTTTACAATTAATTTGTATAATATTTTCTTGATGACCCGTCCATGGCGTCAGCATGGTTATTTTTCTGTGGTGTGGGTTTTTCAAAAAAAAAATCATTAGTAGTGACAATAAGATGAAAAAAATGTCAATTATGGTGTGATTCAAGTAGGGTGAAGAAAGAAATTTAAATTATATTAATTGAATGTAATGTGGAAAAGGAATGAAAATTGAGGTGGTTGAATCGTTATTTGTCTGGTTGATTGAATCGGTGTAGTCTAGTGTTGGACCAAAAATCGGCAGAGTGGAGCCTGACAAAAAATAAAAAGTGACATGTTTTTTAAGTAGTATAGAGATACATGTCATGTGTTACTTTTTGGAACCTAAATTTTTCACCATTTTCCTAATTCTCAATCGACTTAAAATTACTTAGTTACTAGTCAATGTTTGATCCATCTTTGAGGTATGTGTGCACGATTTAATATTTGCTTGAACTCTGGTAATAAATTTCATATTGTTCTTCGACTAGATGAATAAATAAATTGTTACACTATGTAAACATGTTTACAAATACGCATGAACAAATTTGCAAGTTTGACTGAGCTTTTTGTCCATCCACTGATATAATAATCTGTTTTTGCACTTTTTTCTTGAAACGAGGCAAAATACTTGATGTTTATATTGATATAGGAGAATCAAATAGGGTGGCCTAAGCCATAGTGATAGGCACAAAGCCACAAACCCGTTGAAGGCGTTCATGCCCGAGGGTGGCCCTATCTTCACGTCGTAGGATCGAATCGGGAAGGATAACTAGTTGCAAGCAGACGGGATAACCAGCTTTATACATGCCAAGGTTGGATGAGACCCGTACGTTAGGGGTGGCTGACCGAAGATATAAGAACTCCAACCCTTTGTCCGAACAATCGCAGAACCACAAACCGGGACTAATCCACACAAAACAGCCAAAACCGTAGAGCATGAATTAGGGGGAACCAGAGGCTCCTTCTCGCGAATCCGGATGAACTAACAAGAGCAAAGTTAGTAAGGATCTCTCAGATCTCAAGCAGTCTTGCTGCCAAGATTATAGCTGGTTTTGGTTTGACAAAAGGCCCCCTAAGGGTGTGTTCAGTAATGGAACCATTCCATTCCCATGTTTAGTTGGTTTCGAAAAGTGTGGAATGGAACCGTGAACTGTTTTTTTTTTTGGACGAAAAATTATTGCTTAAACATTGTAGTAATTGGACCCAAAACTTGATTTTTTTTGTCAAAATTGGATTTGACCGAGTCAAAATTGGGTTTTTCTGTTGCTCGCCTGGGAGCCGCCGTCGCCGCACGCCTGGGGCCATCGCTGCCTCTCGCCTGGGGCCGCCGCCGTCGCTCTCGCGCCGCCGCCTAGGGCCGCTGCCGCCACTTCTCTCGCCTGGGGCCGCCACCGTCGCTCTCGCGCCGCCGCCTGGGGCCACCGCTGCCGCTCGCCTGGGGCCGGTCGGTCTCGCGCTCGCCTGGGGGCTGGCCAGACACCGGGGCGGCCGCGGTCGACGGGATCCTCTCCTCGAGGAGGTGGACGGCAGGCGGTGGAGCTACGTCGTCGAGGGCTCTGCGTCCTCCACGCAGGCCAAGCCCGGGAGGGTCAGCGCCAGGGCACGGGAGGTCTCGCGCCACCGCTCGCCTGGGGGCGGTCTCGCACTCGCCTGGGGACCACCGCTCTCGCGCCGGTGCTCTCCTTCTATGGGTCACCGTCGGTCGGGATGTGAAGAGGACGGGAGCGCGAGAGAGGAGCACGATTAGGCTTAGCGTGAGAGAGGAGCGAGATTAGCGCACACGTTCCACTTCTTCCGGCCGAATCGGTCGGACATGTGCATTCCGCATATTGGAGGAATATTCCCTCTGGTGGAACCACCCAATTCCATCCCACTTCTCAACTAAACGCAGAAACGGGCTCCAGGTGTGGAACGGTTCCGTTCCATTCCACCTGGTTCCAGAACTGAATACACCCTAAAAGGATGGGAGAGATGGGGTTTTATAGCAGGGACAACCTCCCTTAGCTAGGTGGGAAAATGATTCAAAATTGACAGCATTTTCGTGGCTTCCTTGGTAGTTTAAGCAGTCAACTTGGGGAGTTATGGGAGAGCTTCTCAGAAAGTCGTGAAGCAATTATCAGTCTGAACACTTTGCACTAAAACTGCCATTTCTTGAGCTACACAACTCCAAATGAGCTTTTTGGTTGGAAAGTAAACTTCAAGAAGCATCTGTTGATATACCCCAAAGTTCATCTCCGGTCCATGTGGGTGTGGCGCATCAATAGATCAGAGGCAGAATATCTTGCAGAAACAGATTTACATGAAACTTGTTTCCTTCGACTTTGTTCCTTCGGGGGTTTATAAATTGTTGAACTCCTTCTAGAACAAACTTGGGCATGTGTTTACTTGATTCGGTTTAGTAATTCTTTCCAAGTAAATTCCACATTTTTCTGAAATATCGTGTATGATGTACCCATGTGCTCATCACATAGTAACCAAAAGGGAAGAAAGACTAATATCCGATAATCTCAGATAACTTCTTAGCACCAGCAAGGATCCAGCTCCTGCCCTCATTCTTAATTTTTTGCATAAGCACCATGTGCATGGTGAATTTATTGTTGAACACCATCATGTTCCGCTCCTTCTGGATTTCCCACAAGATGAGGATGATAGCAGTCTTTAATCCTTTGGAGAGTTGAGCTCGATGTAGCGTGCCAGTACTGGAGAACCATGGGACTGGCAGGAGAGTCAGGAGGCCGCAGCGGTCTAGATACGTTTGGAGTAGCGGCATCCGAAGAGGATGTGCCCGCCGTTTCAGGCTCATATTTGCAAAGCTGGCAAGTGTGCTGATGTGGCCATACTCGGATAGCAAGGCGATTAGATGTGCACAGACGGTTCTACATCCGTAAATTTGTAAAATCGACAAAATATAAAACTCTCTAACTAGTTTGTACACACATGTAGGTTAGAGAGTCTTATATTTTGATATGGAGGGAGTAGTTAATTTTCCGTCAGCTAATTCATATACACCCTGTTTTTCACACTTATACGTGCCACAGTTCCAATGCAAACTCTCCTTGTTCATGGACTCATGGCACTCCGACTTAGAGGGCAACTCCTTTTTCTTCTTACTAGTTGGCATGTACGTGCAACGCACGTCTTCACAGTTAAATGTGATAATTTATAAGTAGAAAAAGACGTTATAGGATCTACATGGATTATTTCTTTTGGTGCAAGTCAATGGCCGTCGGCGTTGCGGTGTGGAAACACCTCGGTCACACAAATCCTATCCTATGGTCACTCGGCCAGCAGCTTGTCAAGCCAGTGGTGCATCCGTGATGGACACGAACAGAGGAGATGTACACGTGGGCGAGCTCCGCCCCGACGATGCCATCTCTGTTGGGAAGCTAGTTGGCATGTACGTGCAACGCACGTCTTCACGATTAAAGGGACAATTTATAAGTAGAAAAGACCATACCAAACTTTACATGGATTGTTTCTTTTACGCTTTTGCATCGGTCCTAGATGATGAGCTGGAGTGATGCTGCAAGATATCAAAACAATCAAAGCTAATAGATGCTGACATCTAAATACTCTAAAATGTGCCTCAGTTACTTTCAGCGAGTTCTGTTGATAGGCTCGAGTGATGCTGCAAGATATCAAAACAATCTACAAAAAAAAGCTTTCTCTGCTGGAACCTGGGTGATCGATGGATTTTTTTTATTTTAGAAAAAGGCTCTCCGGCCTAGCTTTTTATTGCTAAAATGCCACAGAACTTACAACGTTTTTTATACAAGGAAATTGCTGGGATCCACCAGCTATAACCAGATATAGTCCAAACTCTATGCCGAAGAATTAAGCACCCAGAAACAACTCACAAAAAGCTAAAACAAGAACATTACGGGACGAAGCGCACCAGCAAACGGGGCAGCTACAAGTTTCTGACTGACAGACACTCCCAGGTACGAACACAAAGAAAAGCTCTCCCAAGCATGAAGCATCAGGTTCAGATGATTCAGCTCTCACTCCATGTGCAGAAACACTCCCAAAACAACCACTCCCCAATTCGTCAAACACCTTGAGGGCATTGCCTTGCACAAGAAACTGGAGCAGGCACAGGGGTATAGAACGATTGGATTGGGAAGAGGAAATGAGCATCGTTTTGGAAGGAGAAGAAACTGTAGGAGGCACAGGAGTATACATTGGATTGGGAAGAGAAAATGAGCATCGTTTTGGAAGGAGATTAGGAGAATACTCCACGGGGATGACCATGCCTCTAGGGGATGGGGACGGCGATAACTGGGCATGGACGGAGAGGAACGGATCCGGCCAAACTCGCACCGCACCACCTCAACCGCGGTGTCGCGTCGCCAGCCTCACGCCGTTGCTCTCTGATTCGCCATCTCCAAGGTCAGGAAGGTGTACAGGGGAGCCGTCTCGGGCAGCAATTCGTGAACGCGGAGGACCGCCACGGGTGCTGCCGCCAGCGACCGCGTCCTCACGCTAGCTCGCCGTGCTGCAGCCAGCCACCGGGAGCAGTGCACGCACGGACGTGCAACTTGCACGCAGACGCAACGGCGAGGCTGGCGAGTCGACGACCGGCGAGCGTGGCGGCGCCGCGACTTCTTGCTGCCGCCGAGAGCGGGCGGGGCGCCGATGGCCGAGCGGTGGTCTCCGTCGATGTGGAGGGCGACCAGAGTCTCCGGCGCAGATGGCCTGGGCGTGGTCCTGATTTGGGAGTGGAGAAATAGAAGAACGAACGGGTACGGTGGCAATTTAGTAGTATTATGTGATTTGGTGGGAGGGTAAAACGAGAAAAATCGGATATTGTTGAGTTGTCAAACATTGGGACGATCTGGAGCGTCGATCAGATATTTGAACGGTACAGATTTAAAGTATCCCAACAAGTTTGCTCTTTTAATAGTAGTATAGAAACATATTTTTTCCCAAGAACGTTCAGTACTAAGATAACTAATCAGCAGTCCTAAACATTAAGGATTTCAGGTGGTCCATGCAATTAACAAATGAGCGAGAAGGAACAGGATTAGCACCGCGATGCGAGTTAAACAAGGACAAAGCCTATTACAGCTAGCCTCAGGCATTGGCAAAAAGACAACTTGGTGGAGGAGAAAGAAGAAGCCATGATCAATCGCCTTTTAGGTAGTAGTCGACGAGCATGCAAGAATTGATTTACAAATCAAGAGAGGGACGCATGGGCGTGCGCCTGATTGAAACGACCAAATAAAGATACCTTCTTCTCCCAGGTGGAGATAAAGGCTGTTGCGATAGAGATGCATCTCTGAAAAAAATTCGTGATGTCTCTGTCGGAATATAGAGATAGAGCTAACCTTGCTTTTTAGAATTCGTATGGTTAACAAGAAAACCAGCCTTTTGCACAAGAGTGGCGCTTATAGTATATGCGATATACTTATATGTAGATGGCCTGCAGGTGTAGGATGCCTCCTTTGTCGCCGTGAGGACGAGACGGCGAGACACCTCCTCTTCACTTGCCGCTTCTCCATTCGCATTTGGAGCATGATCAAGAATTTGATCAACATTGGGGACTTCAACCCTCCGGAGTGGGCGTCCTTCAACGACGTCAAATCTTGGTGGGAGCACTTGGTCATCGCCAATGGAAGACGGAGGAAAGCCATCCCATCCCTAATCATGCTTGTGAGTTGGGAGATTTGGAATGAACGTAATGCGCGTGTTTTTAAACACACTAGCACCCTTCCGACGATCATCTTAGCCCGTATTAAGTTCGAGACGAGGAATTGGGTGTTTGTGGGGGCGAGGCATTTGGGTCACTTTTTGCCGGGAGATTAATCTTGTATTGAGGGTGGTGGTCTATAACATCAAACTTTGTTACAAACTCCTTCTTATTTAATGAAATAGGGCAAATCTTTTGCCTTTCTTTCTATAATTCTTCGGAGTTTCAGACAGTACTAGCTTTTGGTGTGTTTGAGAAGTTTTGGTCCCTGCATGCATACAGTTTGACGTTTGGGAATTGCGATGGCTGCATGAGAAAGAATCTCCAGACAATGAACTCATGTCCGACCAAAAGGACAATAAAATGTAACGCCAGTTTTGTTTGGGTTGGCTGTACGATCGTTTTATATGTACAAACTCCATTCGTAGCTCAGTAGCTGTTCACGATGGACCACATAGGGAACATCGTTGGAATACTGAATGGAGAATTGTAAGTAGTAACAATAACTGGTCATTTCTTATGCACAACTTTAATATTGCATGATTTGTCTCGTGCGTTGGTTTCACGTAGATTGCTGTAACCACCTTTTGATATTTTCTTAGTCCTGCTTGTGCTGTTCCCAAACATGCGATGAACAGATGACAAACTTGAAATAGTTATAATTTCTTGCTTGTTCCAATCTACCGGCACGGCATGTTAATGATTATTCCCTTTGTCTAACGGCTGTGAGGATTAACTGCCACAGTGCATCGCCCTTGTGTTGCAGGATCGCAGAGGACTACATGCAGGGCATGGCTAGAACGTGTTTTAGATTTCCTTTTACCCAAAATCCAAGCACTAAAATGCAAAGTACTCTCCAAGCTTAGCCCACAGGAGTATCCCAATGGCGATTTCTATTCGTCGCCCGTAGCGCTTCCTAGCATCGTGCACCATCTTTCTCTTCTTCTTCTTCTTCTTCTTCTTCTTCTTCTGCCCGTTTTATCCTTTAATTTCTCCCAAATTAAAATAAATGCATTTTTGAAATCACCTATATTTGTATTCTTTTTCGTATAAACACTTTTTGTATGAACATTTTTCTTACATGCTATAAATAGGGCCTTTTTCGTGTAAATAATTTATAATATACATAAAAATTGACTTATGAATTTTTTTAAACACGCATGAACTTTTATATAGCCGCACAAGGTAAAAATGTTGGAATTATTCTTCCACGTTACTACTAACCATTTCAAACGTCGAGACCTATCATCCATCTCCAAGACAACATTGAGGCCTATCATCCAGGCTCAGGACATCCTCGAGGACCCTTCATACATGTCGGGCAAGTCAAGTAAGATCTCCCGTCTAGGTCGACCAGCGCTCATAGGCCTATAACCCGGTCGAAGAAGTCATAAAATTCATGAGACAAGGTTAATCCAGGAGCAACGGTAACTTCATCAACATGTCAAGAACGTCGTTTGCCTTATTAAAGGCACTGATCGGGGACTTGTAGCCCACGAAGTTCAAATATACCCACGACCGGAAGACCCCAATCTAGAAGCACTAGTACATAACGACACATCGGATACCCCTCTATGGAAACGACACGTGTTAGGAGACAGAAAATCGAGCTTTCCGCGTGAAAAAAGCCGCCCGCGAGGGCTAGCCTCCCGCGATTAGCGACACATCGGCAACGGTTACGTATATTTCTCCGTTGCCAATATATTGTCAACGGTCCCGAAACTACCTCCATTGCCAAAATTGTGCTCACGTAAACAGAGCTTGAAGGATGTATGTTGCCAAGGTGAAAACCCAGTAGGCCCACGAGGTGACGCGCATATAAGATCCCCACTCCCGTCTCACACACACTCCCAATTTCTCCCAAGTCCCAACCCTAACCGCACACTTCACTTGCTCCTCTCGTCTCCAATGTCGAACCCCTTCGTCGCCGGCGGTAGCCGGGACATCGCATCCTCTTCCACCAACCGTCACCGCTGGCCGCAACCACTACCGCGTCCACCGCCACCTTCCGACGCCGGCCGCAGCCCATCCCGCCGGGATCCCTTCACTCGCATGTTGATGCGTGCCGTCGGAGTTCCCCCGCCGACTCGATGTTGTTCTCGGTCAACGGCGTGTCCGGAGATTCCCAGTTGTCCCGATCTCGTCTTCCTTAGGGGAAAGGGATCCTGATCTGGAGGCCAGGCTCCTCCATTCTCTCGTCTTCTTCGAGCGTGAGCGAGTCAACGCTGTTTGTTCCTTGGCTGAGCCTAGATCTACGGCGGGCACTAGGTAATACATAACATCTCATGTAGTATCTCTTTGTCAAATGGTGAAATTTCTTTATAGTCTGATGTGTATGGGTTAGATTTGGACTCGGCCGTCGGTAGGAGTTAGATCGGGTACAAGGATTCACTTTTTGTTGGAATTGCGAATTTTATGTTTTTAAAATAACATTTTTCAATGTTTTAATTTAAACAGAGTAAATATAATACAAACCTTGCAAATAGTTAGAATACCATTTTCTTTTGATTATATATAAATATTGTATGCATAACAACTGTGATTTGTGTTGATAATCAGTACACTAAATTGTTACGTACGTACAGACTAGCGGCAGTATATACTTGCCACAAACAATCCAAATAATGGATAGCTTGACTCTTTAGGATCATCTTGTGACAAAGTGGGACAAGGTGAAGTGATCCACTAATTGGATCTTCTACGGATTATGTAACAATATTTATTTTTCAATCATGCTTAGCCATAGACAATCCAAATAATAGATCGCTTGACTCTTTAGAATCATCATGTGACAACTAGGACAAGATGAACCGATTCATTCACTGGATCTTCTATGCGTTATGTAGCAATATTTCTTTTCAAATCAGGACATTGCCGTGCTAGCCACAGACAATCCAAACAATGGATCTCTTTACTAACATCTTCACCATGGGATCATCTTGTGACAACCTGAATCATCATTTCACTGGATCTTCTATGCATCAAGTAACTGAAAGGATCGTATGGCCACCTAGAGGGGGGGGGGGTGAATAGGTGCTACTCCAATTTTTAATTCTTTTTCGATTAGGGCTTGACTAAAAGGTAAATTCTCTAGATATGCAACTATGGTGAATTTACCTATATGACAAGTTAAGTCTAAACAAGAGAAGATACAAGTAGTAAATAACTAGAAAGGATTAACCGATAGGAAAGCACGCGGAGACAAGAATGTATTACCGAGTTCCTCCTTTTTAGGGGAGTACGTCTCGTTGGAGGGGTGTGAGCTTCAAACTCAAGATGCCACAAAAGGCTTCACCCTATTCTCCGATGAACCTCGCACAAAAGCTCGGTTCACCTTTCTTTATCGGAATCCTCCAAAGCGGAATCCGGAGCACAAAAGCTCGTTACAACAACTTGAGGCTCAACCCACAAAAGGATTGGGGCTCTCAATCACCAACAACACCTGCTACACAAAAGTAACAAGCAAGTGAGAACAACAAGATGCCTAGGTTTTCCTAGTGGAAACCCTAGGCTCGAATCCCTCAAGTGAATGAGGGGGAAATGAAGAACTGCTTGGTGAAGTTGTGGATCCGGGCCTTCTCCTTCAATCCTCCAAATATGAGTGAGTTTGGGTGGAGGGATTGAAAGATCTAATGATTCTTCAGCTTGCAACAATGGTGTTCTTTAGATCTAGAAGCCCTACTCGTTGAAGGTAGGAGAAGGCCTATAAATACTCTCCTCAGAAATCTGGCCGTTGCAGTTGAAAAATGGCCGCAGCGGTAGTACCGGGCCTCAGCCGGTACTACCGACCGGCGCAGGGTCAAAGTCATCTTCGATGGTCAACTGTCCCTCGCACACCGCCCGCAGCGGTAGTGCCGTCCATCTCAACGCGGTAGTACCGCACTACCCGGTAGTACCAGACAACTACCGGGCCAGTGCCGCAAATAACAAGCGCGTATCCAGTACCGAAAATAGATGTTCAGCGGTAGTACCGGGCCTCAGCCGGTACTACCGGCTGGAACAAGAAAATGCTCCTTTTCTTCCTTGATAAAAACCTGGGCATATACAAAATGTATAAACAAGTTCCTGCAACTATTTAACACCCAGATTAGTCATCTAATTGTGTTGTCGACAAACATCAAAACTTAGAGAAATGAAATGCTCTTTCAATCTCCCCCTTTTTGGTGTTTGATGACAACACAATTAGTAGCTCCACCAGATTTGCAAAAGATAAGCGGGCTCCCCTAGATATGTGCATTATTTGAATGTTTGCCTTTGAATGCAAAATACACACTCATCCAAACGGGCGGAGCTCCCCCTATATTTTACAAGCCATGCAAGTATACACGATCATCATAAATAACAACTTGCACAAGATAATATAAGGAGTACTAGAACGAACATATTACAAACCATAGTCTTAACACGTCTTACACCGTGCAACAAAGAGATAGTCTTAACACGTCTTACACCGTGCAACAAAGAGATAGTTCAAAACAAATATCCAAATAAAGCTGAAACACAAGCGTCAAAGATCAATAGAAGGGCAAGCTTGTGTTCCATCCCATGCAAATCCCACGAAGCAACCTAATAGAACACAATCTCCCCCTTTGTCGTCGAAACGCCAAAAAGGGAGGAGTGCGAAGCTACACGTCCCAAGGGGCATCAAGCTCCACCAACGTCATGGTGGGAAGAGGAAGAAGGCTCTAAGAACCGAGCGCCACCAGGAGGAGCATCATCATCGCTCCAGAAACCTTGCTTGGACACCCATAGATGCTTCGGTGTGATGTTTTCTTATGAGATCTGAGAACTTAGTGCCCTTGGTCATCCATGTGAGAGTTCTTTCATCATTGGTGTCAAAATACACGGTTGAAAAGAATTGGATGATGTAGTACTCGATAAATGGTTGATGAGCCTTCATGATATCTATCAACCCAAACTCTTCACACATTGCTAAAGTGTCATCAAAGTAACCCTTGTGCTTTGGATCTCTCACCCATGACATGTCAATTGAGTGTTGAGTAACAACCTTGTAGTTCTTGTGGAGATAAATTTCCTTGTAAATCCTCTCTTGGTCATTGGTGTAGAAGTGAGGGTGACGGACTTGGGGAGACCGTTCAGTTGTATAGGGATTCTCTTCACGAAGATTTTGATAGTCGGTGTTTGTCCAAAGATGAAGAGCCTTGCGGACAGGGAGCTTCCTTGGATCCTTAGCAGCAACAGCCTTGGGCTTAGAGCGAGTCCGGGCAGTGGACCTAGCAGGCATCACTTCTTCTTCCTCAACATCCTCAAGGTCCTCTTCCAAAGTTCTCCTTTTCTTGTAACCATTCTTCTTAACACGACTAGCTGCGAAATATAGCACATAGGTAGGGAGGGAATGTAGATAAGTGCACAAGTTCAAGGAACATTAAAACAAGCCTAGTCATCAGGTGAAAACAGGGGTTGATAGGGTTTGATTTGCTCCAGGCGGTAGTACCGCGTCAGTTCCGGTAGTACCGGGTTGCCGGGTCAACGAGGAACTGAAGCAAATCGAGCACATCTACCAGAAAGTTTTCACTAGATCACTAGAGGTGCCTAACCCAGGCCTAAGAGATCCAATACACCGAGTTTAACCGAGCAAACGGAGCTACTAGTAGAAATCCCTAAATGCACCTAGGTTTCCAGATTTGAAAACGAAAAGGGTGCGAAAAGGGAGATTTACCAGAGGCCATCGGAGGGATCGAGGTGGGGAACGCTCCCAACGGAGCAGATCAGGCCTGGGACGGCAGATGACGGCGGCCGGGGGCGGCGGCCGGAGTGGATCGTGGAGGGGGCAGCGGTGTTTGTGCGGGGAGGATGAGGGAATAACCCCCAGCCCGACCCCGCAGTGATATGTGAACAACGCCTCGCCCGGTAGTACCGGGGCGGAATGGCCGGTACTACCGGGGCCTGAATTTTTTTGAGCAGATAGAGATCTGCTTAAATTCAGAGCCCGGTACTACCGGTCTCCACCCGGTACTACCGGGGCCTCCTCCGAAACTCCAGTTTTCCCTTTTTATTTTGAAAATGAACTTGTGCGAGATAGAAATTGTTTTGTGAGATAAGAAAGGTATAGGGTTAGATCGACACAAACTGAAGATGGTACTTCATACTCAATGTGCAAGAAGCAAACACACATGAAACCAAATTGAGCATGTTTTCCATAGGAGCACTAGGTAGACAAATAAAAAACCAAATAACACCACCTCTTCAAAAAGAAGAGGGTGGTGGCCAAGGCCACCATGTTAGAGTTTATGGCGTGACACCGCGAAGATGTATCTTGGGTTCACAACCAACACTCGTCATTTAAGCTCACAATTCATCGAACGAATATAGAGAGGCAAATGAGTTCTTTAATATCGGCATAATGGGGGGAGGGATAGTCCAATGGATTAGGACCGCACTCCCCCTATGTCCATGCCTACACCTAAACCAAATTATTATTGTCTAATATGGGTAGGTATGCAAGAAGTCCACTAAGTCCAATTGCTTATGTCCACCACATTTAGTTCTCCTCTCAACTCCTTGAATCTTGCTTCACCAAGAGGCTTTGTGAACATATCGGCGAGTTGATGCTTGGTGTTGACATAGTTGATTGCAATATCACCCTTTCAACATGATCTCGAATAAAATGATACCGGATCTCAATATGCTTGGTCTTCCCATGAAGTACCGGATTGTGAGCAATTTTGATGGCACTTTCATTGTCACATAAAAGAGGCACTTTGTCACAAATGACACCATAATCCTTTAAAATTTGCCTCATCCATAATAATTGTGCACAACAACTTCCGGCGGCAATGTATTCGGCTTCGGTGGAGGACGAGGCCACACAATTTTGCTTCTTGGAAGACCAACTCACAAGAGACCTACCAAGGAATTGGCAAGTACCCGAAGTTGATTTTCTATCCATTTTGCAACCCGCCCAATCCGCATCCGAATAACCTACAAGATCAAAGCTTGTCCCATGGGGGTACCAAAGACCATAGTTAGGAGTATCTATCAAGTATCTTAGAATCCTTTTAACCGCGGTTTCATGACTTTCCTTAGGACTTGATTGGAATCTTGCACACATACCCACACTAAACATAATATCCGGTCTAGATGCACAAAGGTAAAGTAAAGATCCAATCATAGAACGATAAAGCTTGGGATCAACTTCCTTACCCTTCGGATCTAAGTGTAGATCCGCCTTAGAGTCCATGGGAAACTTATATGGCTTGGCGTTGTTCATATCAAATTTCTTGAGCATGTCTTGAATATACTTGGCTTGACATAAGAATGTTCCTTCACTATATTGGTGGATTTCAAAGCCAAGAAAATACTTCAATTCTCCCATCATGGACATCTCAAATTCCTTGGTCATTAGCTTAGAGAATTGATCACTAAATTCATGGTTAGTAGAACCAAAGATAATATCATCAACATATATTTGGCATACGAAAAGCTCTCCATTTATCCTTTTTGTGAAAAAGGTGGGATCGATTACCCCAATTTCAAAACCATGGTCTACTAAGAACTCCTTGAGATGATCATACCAAGCACGTGGAGCTTGCTTGAGCCCATAAAGGGCCTTATGTAGTAAGTAGACATGGTTAGGAAATTTAGGGTCTTCAAAACCCGGAGGTTGTTTCACATACACTAATTCACTTAGTGGACCATTTAGAAAAGCACTTTTAACATCCATTTGATATAAGGTAATGTTATGAGTAGATGCATAGGCAATCAATAAACGAATAGATTCAAGTCTAGCAACGGGGGCATAGTTTCACCGTAGTCGACTCCTTCGATTTGGGTGTAGCCTTGTGCAACCAATCTTGCTTTGTTGCGAATGACTTGACCATGTGAGTCTTGCTTGTTCTTGAATATCCACTTGGTTCCAATGACATTATGTGATGTGTCTTTGGGTCTTTCAACTAATGACCATACTTTGTTGCGCTCGAAGTTGTTCAATTCTTCATGCATGGCCGCAACCCAATCCATGTCTTCAAGAGCATCATATACCTTGAGAGGTTCTAAGCTAGACAAACAAGAGACATGACCACAAAAGTTAGTTAATTGATTACGTGTGGACACACCCTTACGAATACTCCCAAGGATATTTTCTTTGTAGTGTTGGAGATGATCCAATGTTGATGCACGCCGAATGACTCGGCGTTCTATGGCTTGACCAATTGTTTCACCAACACGAACATCTTCATCATTTCCTTCATCTTGTTCATGGTCAACCCGAAGTGGAGTTCTTGGAGATGGGGGTTCATCATGTTCTTGTTTCCACTAGAGTTGGGTGGGTCTTGACCATTATCTTGCTCATGTGGATGACTATCATGATCTTGTTCTTGTATAGCTTGTTGATCAATGGTTGAGGTGGATGGTTCAACTTGAGTAGAACTTGTTCCTTCTTCTTGAGTGTCCATAATAGGTTCTTCAATAGGAATAAGTTCCCCTATGCCCATAGTTCTTATGGCTTGAGGTGGAGGTACATCACCTACATTATCATGATCAATATGCTCCGCTTGGGAGCCATTATCCTCGACAAACTCCACATTCATAGATTCTTCAACACATCCGGTGGATATGTTGTAGACCCTATAAGTATGGGAGTTTGCGGCATATCCAACAAAAATACCATCAAAAGTTCTAGATTCAAATTTAGCAATTGGGCAACCTTTAATGTAAACATGGCATTTGCATCCAAATACGCGAAAGTAAGAGACATTTGGCTTTTTACCGATAAGGAGTTCATATGGTGTCTTTTTCATGAGAGGACGAAAGAAGAGCCGGTTGGAGTAGTGGCAAGCGGTATTGATGGCTTCGGCCCAAAAGTTATATGGGGAATGAAATTCGGCCAACATAGTTCTTGCCATATCAATAAGAGTGCGGTTCTTCCTTTCGGCGACACCATTTTGTTGGGAGTATAAGCAGCGGAATATTGGTGTTGAATGCCCTCCCCACTTAGGAAATCATCCATAGTGTAATTCTTGAACTCCGTACCATTGTCACTTCTTATTGCCAAAATCTTGGAGTCATATTGGCGTTGAACTAAGGTTGCAAAGTCAATGAATATCTTTTGAGTTTCACTCTTCCTCTTGAGGTAGAAAGTCCAACAATATCTTGTATAATCATCCACAATCACCAAACAATATTTCTTGCCACCAAGACTATCATATGTGGGAGGCCCAAAGAGATCCATATGAAGGAGCTCCAAAGGCCTCTCGGTGGAGATAATGCTCTTCTTGGGATGATTCTTTTCATGCATCTTTCCGGCTATGCAAGCACTACAAGGACGATCTTTGGAAAAATTAACATCGGTTAGTCCTACCACGTGTCCACCCTTCACAAGAGTTTGCAAATTTCTCATACCGACATGGCCTAGCCGGCGATGCCAAAGCCAACCCTTGTCGGATTTAGCCATTAGACACGTGGCGATTTGAGTGGTCTCTTTCGAGAAATCGACCACATACAAACCGTTTACACGAAATCCAACAAAGGCTACTTTAAGAGTTTGAGTGAAAAGGATGGTCACGTGGTGTTTATTAAAGATAACGGTGTAACCGACATTGCATAATTGACCAACGGAAAGTAAATTATATGAGAGGATTCAACAAGTAGGACCTTCTCAATGGATAACTCCGGAGTGATCACTACATTGCCATATCCCAATACCTTAAGTCTTGCATTATTCCCGACGGTGACATGAGAAAATGTGAGTAATTGATTCAATAGGCCCTTTACTACTTCTTTGCTTCCGGTCATGTGAGAAGAGCACCCACTATCAATGAGCCATGAAGATCCACCGGAAGAAAAGTCCTACAAAGAATCAAGTCTTTGTTTTAGGTACCCATTGTGAAATGGGTCCTCTTTTGTTAGTCACAAGGGTCTTTGGAACCCAAATAGCATAGTGATAATCATCTCCATATGAAGTGCCAACATATTTAGCAAAAACACAACCATCTATAGATTTCATAAGAACATATGAAGGGTTGTATTTTCCCGCAAAGTCATTGTGAGTGGCATTGCCCCTTGTGGCATCACCACTCGCAATGGTAGTCTCTTTTGCTTGTGCGGGCTTGGCCTTCTTCTTGTTCGTGTTCTTCTTCTTCTTCTTGGCAACATAACCAAGACCCTCTTTCCCTATGTGAGGCTTTTGCGCTTGCAAGAGCTCATAAAGAGGTTTCTCACCTTGAGGGCTAGAGGCCTTGGCAAGTTCATTCTTCAACCTAGCATTTTCCTCAATGATATTTGCATGATCACAAGAGCAAGTAGAGGAGCTAGGTTCATCAATTTTAGTAGATTGTATTTGAAGTTGTTCAAAAGACTTGGTGAGAATAGAGTGTTCACTCTCCAAGGCCTTGTGAGCCTTGGTGAGCGACCCTAACTCATCGGCTAGTCTATTATGACCAACACCAAATACGACCTTTTGTTTCTCTAAAACATTGTATTTAGCAATAGCATGGTCACGTTCTTTAATGATCTTAGAAAGAGTTTCATTTTGAGATTCATCAAGATTCTCAAGCTTCTCCTCAAGAGAAACTCGAAGTTCATGCTCTTCCTCAATCGCCTCGGTAAGGGAAGCGATCTCATTAGCATATTCTCTTTCTAGTCTCCCCTTTTCTTTAAGGAGATCTTGTGCGATGCCATATTGACTCATAAGAATCTCAAGCCGAATCTTGCTTTCACCTTGCAAGTTAGTCATCAAGAAATCCAAAGCAACATTTTCTTCCTTAACTCTAAGACTCATAAATTCATGCATTTCATTCATAGTCTTAGGAGGAAGGGAAGGTGATACCTCGGAGAGCTTGGCCATGAGACACGTAGCGGATTTGGTGGTGACATTATCATTGGGGGATTCAAAGAGAGAAGGGGTTGTCGATGAAGCAATGGCTAAAGCGGCCACTTCACTTGTGGTTGTTTCTTCTTCATCACTCTCATCCCCGGACATATATTCCTCTCTCACCACCAACACCTTGGAAGGTAGCTTCTTGTTGGGATTGAACTTCTTGAAGTAAGGCTTCGTGGGAGAAGAACTTGACGCTTCCTTGCGAATGAGTCTTCCTCCATGTTCTTCACGGTTCTTGTAAGGGCATTGGGCAACATAGTGGAATTGATCTTGACAATTGAAGCAAGTCTTCATTTTTGGGTTGCCTTCCTTGTAGCCTCTTGCTTTATGCTTTTTATCCACATAAGCTTTAGCTTTAGATGGATTTTTCCAAAAGTCCTTCGCCATGAGAGCCACATAATCTCTATGAGCACCCTTGAGTTCCTCGGGTGCCAAGTAACTTCCCTCTTCATGATCTTGGTCTTCATCTAGTTCCACAACCTTGGCCTTCAAAGCAAGTGAGGAACTTTGGGCCATTCCAAGAGCTCGGGCACGAGAGTCTCTAGCAATTTGAGCTCGGACCTTGTAAGATTGCATCTCTTGCATGACTTCATTTGAGGTCAAGAGGTCATAGTTGTGCTTCCCTTGGAGACTATTCAAGTCGTTCTCTTCAAACGGCATGAGGGCATTCACATACTTCCTCTTGATGTAAGTATCATCCACATGTTTAGCACCAAGGTCTCTAAATGCGGTAGCAAGAGCCTTGAGCCTTTGATACATCTCCTCATGAGTTTCATCATCTTTCTTGTAGAAGCCTTCAATTTGATTGCTCATGGCTTCATATCTATTTCTTCTCATGCTCTCATTTCCAACAAACACCTCCGTGAGATTGTTCCATGCTTCCTTGGCGGTGGTGCAATCTTCAATGTGATGGATGTTCTTTTCACCCACGGCAACACGGATCACATCAAGAGCGGTGGAATTTAGTTGAGCTTCAACTTCTTCTTTCCTTGTCAAGTCATTTTCATCCACCGGCTTGAATCCATCAACAATGATCTTCCAAAGACCTATGCAACCACTTTTCAAGTGAGATTTCATAGAAGATTGCCAACGGGTAAAGGAAGATGCATTAAGACTAGGTGGAGCTCCTCTTAAGTGAATAGGAGGATGAGGCACGGGTAGGTCGGGAGAGTATGCAAAAGGAACTCTAGCATGCTCTCCCTTCCCATTAGGTGTTTTAGGTGGGATTCATTTTTATTTGAGTTCACCCCCGCTTTCTCTTCGACACTTACATCCGAGGGCTTCTCCTTAGGAGGAGCCTCCGGAGTTAGGGAGGAGTCGATACCCTTTGCCACCATGAGTTGCTCTAACATTTTGTGCAACTCTCCCATTTGAGTATCCATAGAGGACTTCAAGGAAGTGAAGTCCTCCACGGAAACAGAAGTGGGAACGATGGTGTCATCGGGTATCTCATTCCCATGTTCGTCGAGGGCCATATTTCTCTTAGGCGGTTAAGCCCGAATAAAGAGCCGAGGCTCTGATACCAATTGAAAGGATCGTATGGCCACCTAGAGGGGGGGGGGTGAATAGGTGCTACTCCAATTTTTAATTCTTTTTCGATTAAGGCTTGACTAAAAGGTAAATTCTCTAGATATGCAACTATGGTGAATTTACCTATATGACAAGTTAAGTCTAAACAAGATAAGATACAAGTAGTAAATAACTAGAAAGGATTAACCGATAGGAAAGCACGCGGAGACAAGAATGTATTCCCGAGTTCCTCCTTTTTAGGGGAGTACGTCTCGTTGGAGGGGTGTGAGCTTCAAACTCAAGATGCCACAAAAGGCTTCACCCTATTCTCCGATGAACCTCGCACAAAAGCTCGGTCCACCTTTCTTTATCGGAATCCTCCAAAGCGGAATCCGGAGCACAAAAGCTCGTTACAACAACTTGAGGCTCAACCCACAAAAGGATTGGGGGCTCTCAATCACCAACAACACCTGCTACACAAAAGTAACAAGCAAGTGAGAACAACAAGATGCCTAGGTTTTCCTAGTGGAAACCCTAGGCTCGAATCCCTCAAGTGAATGAGGGGGAAATGAAGAACTGCTTGGTGAAGTTGTGGATCCGGGCCTTCTCCTTCAATCCTCCAAATATGAGTGAGTTTGGGTGGAGGGATTGAAAGATCTAATGATTCTTCAGCTTGCAACAATGGTGTTCTTTAGATCTAGAAGCCCTACTCGTTGAAGGTAGGAGAAGGCCTATAAATACTCTCCTCAGAAATCTGGCCGTTGCAGTTGAAAAATGGCCGCAGCGGTAGTACCGGGCCTCAGCCGGTACTACCGACCGGCGCAGGGTCAAAGTCATCTTCGATGGTCAACTGTCCCTCGCACACCGCCCGCAGCGGTAGTGCCGTCCATCTCAACGCGGTAGTACCGCACTACCCGGTAGTACCAGACAACTACCGGGCCAGTGCCGCAAATAACAAGCGCGTATCCAGTACCGAAAATAGATGTTCAGCGGTAGTACCGGGCCTCAGCCGGTACTACCGGCTGGAACAAGAAAATGCTCCTTTTCTTCCTTGATAAAAACCTGGGCATATAC
Organism: Poa pratensis; assembly: GCA_947311845.1. Taxonomy (NCBI): domain Eukaryota; kingdom Viridiplantae; phylum Streptophyta; class Magnoliopsida; order Poales; family Poaceae; genus Poa; species Poa pratensis. Next base: position 99,020,355 of record CAMZMU010000074.1, read on the forward strand.
AAAATGTATAAACAAGTTCCTGCAACTATTTAACACCCAGATTAGTCATCTAATTGTGTTGTCGACAAACATCAAAACTTAGAGAAATGAAATGCTCTTTCAATCTCCCCCTTTTTGGTGTTTGATGACAACACAATTAGTAGCTCCACCAGATTTGCAAAAGATAAGCGGGCTCCCCCTAGATATGTGCATTATTTGAATGTTTGCCTTTGAATGCAAAATACACACTCATCCAAACGGGCGGAGCTCCCCTATATTTTACAAGCCATGCAAGTATACACGATCATCATAAATAACAACTTGCACAAGATAATATAAGGAGTACTAGAACGAACATATTACAAACCATAGTCTTAACACGTCTTACACCGTGCAACAAAGAGATAGTCTTAACACGTCTTACACCGTGCAACAAAGAGATAGTTCAAAACAAATATCCAAATAAAGCTGAAACACAAGCGTCAAAGATCAATAGAAGGGCAAGCTTGTGTTCCATCCCATGCAAATCCCACGAAGCAACCTAATAGAACACAATCTCCCCCTTTGTCGTCGAAACGCCAAAAAGGGAGGAGTGCGAAGCTACACGTCCCAAGGGGCATCAAGCTCCACCAACGTCATGGTGGGAAGAGGAAGAAGGCTCTAAGAACCGAGCGCCACCAGGAGGAGCATCATCATCGCTCCAGAAACCTTGCTTGGACACCCATAGATGCTTCGGTGTGATGTTTTCTTATGAGATCTAAGTGTGCTATGTAATAGGAACTTTCTGCAACTATGCAACCAACAAATATTAATGCCTTCTCTTCCTCCTTATGAAAGAAGTTTAGACTTTTCCAGCATATGATAGTAACATCATGACTCAAATGTGTACATGTAACATTGTGTGTGTCTTAGTTTCTGTACTATAAATTAAATTGGTGTTGTGGATATATTGCTTATGTGTGTGCTGTGAAAAATATTGAAATGTGTTGCCAAATACCAAATTGATATGTGAATAATATCTATTTTAGAAATACGAAAAACTCTCATCGCAAACGATGGAAAACAACATCTGTTACTAATGCTCTCCTCACTTCGGAAACGGGGAAACGTAAATGACCATTTAGACCCTGATTCATTGGAAACGGTTAAATACATCCGTTGCTATTGAGCTCGTTCACATCAGTATCGGTGACGGGGACACGGACCGTTTCTCCGTTTCCGATGAGGATTTTGGCCCATTTCCAATGTGTCTTTCTGTACTAGTGAAGCTTCGTCGACCTAATCTGACATGCTACGAGAACTCTCTCTAAGGATTTCCTAAACTAGACGTACATCAAAAAATGGTTACAAGATCAACTTAACAGGCAAGACATCCACCAGAAAGACAAGTTCATCTACGCCAAGCCGAAGCCCTAGCCTTCATAGTCTTCATAGCCATAAACCCTGACTACATTTAAGCTCGTCGGGTGCATCTATAAACCCGATGAGATCCATCTTGTAAATCATGTATGATCTTGTGGTCACACCTGAATAAAGTCTGAGGGAACTTCATCATATCATGGCTTGATTCTCACCTGTTGACCCGTGCCCCCTTTCGAACAAATAAACTCTCACCAGAGGCAAGATTGATGTAGGACAAAAAACATCATTCGACAGACGGGTAGGGCTTCGATGTAGATGTGTTACTCTTGGGTATGTATGCCTCTGAACGTGTTCTTCTATTAAGATAATCTTCTGGTGTATATATGTTGGTGGTAGGAGACTGCATGTTTCCCGCTAGGTCTTGATGTTTTGCACGTTAAGTTGCTCTCGTAATCTCCTTCAATGTTCATCTGGTTGAGGGATCCTTCAGGGAAGTCTTTGTGTAGAACGATAGGTTGGCTCGGTGGAGATCCTAGATGAGGGCCTTCTTGATGTGGATGCCTTGGACGTCGTGGGATGAAATTGGTGTAGATCCATATGCTGTAAGATTACAGGCCAGACCACTTATCTCCGACAAATGTGATTTCCAGTCTCCCGTTTTCAAAGGTTAGGTTCAGAGGTATCGGGCAAGATCTGTCAAGTGGTTTCAGAATGTCGATTCATGGAGAAAAAGAGATAAACATGTTTGAATTTGAGGAAATATTTGGATTATTTTTTCAAATGTTCATTTTCCTCGTATTTTCCAAGTGCTATTTTTATAGTATGCCATACCTTTGTCTCAAGAAAATATAAAAATACACCCTTCATACGAGAGATTATTTTTCTCATTTTTAAGGGCCAACGTTGAATCATTCCAACTAGCAAATTAACTAAAATCTGCAACATGGAGTGGAAACTCCCGCCCTTCAGCGAGCTAGAAGCGATTTCTCTATTCGTTTGAGAAGAATTAGTAGCTGAGTGCTATGTTATGCTTCAGTTTGAACTATATTATGTTATGTTTAAGTTCAAACTATGTTTGCTATGTTAAGTTTGAAGTTGAACTAGGGTTGCTATGTTATGTTTGAAGTGGAACTATTTTCAAATTTGTTTGTGATAATGAAAAGTGAAGAGTTATAATTATATTGATGCAAATCTGATGTTCAAATATAGTTTATATGCACATGGCTCCATAATCCATAAAATGGTTTTAGAGGATACTACAAAAACATCCGGGAGGATCACTACGCCATAATCGATCTTGGATATCTGTTAGAGTAGCCTTTCCTTTTGTAGAGGTTTTTAAAGGACGAGATTTAAAAAATCTAATAGAGTACTTACGCTGGGGCCAGGTTAGTCGACGGTCGACCGTGCACACGATCGATTTCTGACCAGGTGTTTTCTATCGTGTGGCTGTCAGAACGAACGAGAAGAAAAAAAAGTGTCGCCAAAGAAAAACACGAAAAAGAGAAGCGCCACCGCCTCCATTCCCTCGCCGCTGGCACTGTCTGAACTGCCGGTCACCGCCGGTGCAGCTTCTATGGCGCCTCGTGCCCCGGCCTACATAATTACTTATAGGCTATAGCGACTTACATCGTTACTAGTTGAATTTAGCGTGGCGTCACGCCACGCCATTGGTGATTTTTTTGTACAATATATATACATTTGTTGACCAAAATGTTGGCTAAATTCGAATGTTCAAACATGTTTTTATTTTGTTATGAATAGGTAGCATTTTTTTGTGTGCATTTCTAATATATTGTGTATAATATTCAAATATTTAGTGGTTTGAAATGCTTAAACATGTTTGTATTTTGGCGTCAATATTTAACTGAAATCAGGAAAATCCATTTGAATTTGATTCCACATTTGTGGAAAGTTTGTTCGTATTGTGTCGAAATATTGGCCAAATTGAAATGTTGAAATATATTTGTAATTTGGTATGAGTATATTGGGGTTTTTTCTTGAGCCTTTTCTTTACATTCTATGGAACATCGGAATATTCGCTCAAATGTTGACGAAATCGCAATTTGCAAACATGTTTTTTAGTAATAGTTTTGAGCATTGTCGACATATTTTTTAGAATATTCAAATATTTAGTACTTTGAAATGTTTGAACATGTTTTTATTTCGCTGCCAATATTTAACTGGAATTAGAGAAAAATGCATATGAATTACTTCCAAATGGTGGCAAAATTTGAATATTTCAAATATTTTTTGTAGCATGTAGGACAATTTGAATTTGTCGAACTTTTTTTGTTGTGAAAAGTAGTTAACATTTTTTCCCCTATCATTTTGATGTACTTTTTATATTTTGCTGATGGGTATCTGTAGATTTTTTTAGTCTTATGGTTTATTTTTTTGGGAAAAAGAAAGGGCAGGTCGTGTCTGGGAATTTAGCACGGCAGTGCCGCGTGTGTGTAGCAAATAAAATATAAATTTGGTAACGTGCACTTAAAAAAAACTGTAGGTTCGAAAATTAGTTAAATTGGATGAAGTTTGTGGTTTAAAATTATTTAGATTTCAAAAATTGTTAAAGTTGGGGTGTTTTTTAGATTCGAATCATTTTGCGTTTGTAAAATGAGTAGATTCTGAAGATATTTAAAATTTGAAAATATGTAAAATTGAAATTTGGTTATATGGAACAAATATTAGCATTTATTTTTGTGAGGGTATTTCTAGAAATACTTTCATGTTGTACAAATTGTTCTAAAGAGGAAGTGCATTACGATTTTCTTTAAGTATTCATCAGTTCGAAATATTCAAACATATTTGTGAGCATGTTTATGTACTGTGGAGTAGCAACAATTATTTTACAATTTGAAATGTTCGAATGTGATCTTGTTTTCCATTAATGTTTACTGAATTTTAGTTTGTCTGAATGCTGGCCAATTCAAAATATTCAAACATGGTTTGCAGTAATGTTCACTGAATTAGAATATATACAAAATTTGACCAATTCTAAATTTTCCAACATGTTTGTGATCATGTTTATATATTGTGGACTATGTGTAATTATGTTGTAATTTTAAATGTTGAAATGTGTTTTCATAATATCTACTGAATTGGAGTATTTAAAATATCTTTTTTTCATTTTATTTCGATGGGTATGATTTTAGTATCTATGAATGCTGGCCAATTCAAAATATTCAAACATGGTTTGCATTAATGTTCACTGAATTAGAATATATACAAAATTTGACCAATTCAAAAAATTTCAACAAGGTTGTGATCATGTTTATGTATGGTGGACTATATGTAATTATGTAGTAATTTTAAATGTTCAAATGTGTTTTCATAATATGTACTGAACTGGAGTATTTTAATTTTTTTTCATTTTGTTTAGAGGGGTTTGTAAATAATTTGTTTTTTGTTTTTTTCTGCATATTTTGCTGTTTTTCCTTTTTTTATCGGTGGGAATTTAAAGAAATATCTCTGGTTTATGTTTTTTCTTTAAAAGAAAGAAAAACTGACTGGTGGGGGCCACTGCTACGTCACGTGGACGTCAGCAATGGCCGCACAACGCAGAGCGGCCACGGCGACCACGCCGGCGACGCGCCCGCGCGTGCTGGGACGCTAGCGTGCGCGCGGCGGGCGCGCGTGGCCGCGGGGTTGCTGAAAGCGGTGGCGCCGCCGCGTTTCTGCTGCCGGAGCGTGGCCGATGGCGTTGAAACGCGGCGGAGGGGGAAGCTCGACGGCGGCGATGATTCCGGTGATTGGCGGGCGTCCCAGCACGAGCAACTTGGCGAGGATGGAGAGCGCGCGACGGCGCACCTCGCCGTGACGATCGATTTGAGCGGGGAGGCGCGAAACGGCCGCGAAGCGCGTCGGCGGCGGCGACTTCCCGCCGCGCGCGAGAGAGAAAGGGGAGAGGTGGGCTGTGTGGATGTTTTTGCAAAATCGACCTTGATGTTTTCTATAATTGCAAGTAGGTCCAACGTAGCGGGGAGTTTTAGAGTGCGGGTTGGTTTATCGGTTAGGGAGGAGCTTTTTTGCAAAACCGTCACGGTTGTGCTACGTGGACCGTCGATCGCCGGCCGACGTCCGGGATCGTGCTACTGCTGAACACTGTAGCTAGCTACAGGGCACGGTTGCTGAGAGGCCGAGAAACGGACGCTCTTTGATATAGTTAGTAAATTATAACGCTCTACCGCACCATGTAAAAAGATTAGATTGTGATTTCTTTTAAGATTTGATTAGCTTTTTGCTGAAGTTTTATAGAAGGGTCAGCTCTGAGGCGTTTTGGAGCCTGAACTCCATGTAGCTCGTTAAAAAAAATTCAAAATTTGTATTTTTAAGTTTTTAAATTTGGGAACAAAATCCAAGATGTAGATACTTATATGTTCTCCTGTTGTGCAAAATTTCAACTTGAAATTCGTTATATTTTATGGTTGGCAAAAATGAAAAATGGGTAGATCTGGGTGTTGTACAATACACAGTTTAAAAAACATGATTTTTTTCAGATTTGTCTTTTTATGTGTAGCCTAGAATAATACAAATTTCAAATTGAAAATTTGTACACTTGTAGATCTCGACATTATCTACACGTAGAATTTTTGTTTCGAATTTTTAAAACTAAAAGATGCCAATTTTAAATTTTTGAAAAAACGAGCTATATGGAGCTCGGGCTCCATTGCACATTCCTGTCAGCTCAGTCCATATTTTCATGTTCACAAACAATTTCGCTTAACTGTCAATGTTTTGACCAACAGTTTCAACATTCAACTAACCTCGACCAAACGACTGCGCCCTCGCCTCATCCCCGGCTCCCCGCGCATCTCTCCTCTTCTCCTTCCTCCCGATCTCCCCACCCATCGCCGCCGTCGACAAGGCAACCGGCAGAGTCGTGCGGGCCACCATCAGCCATGAAGGGCTCCCACTCGCAGGCCCAGGCGGCAAGCCGTCGGCGGCGCTGTGCTTGGCTGCTCCCGCTGCTCGTTGGCGTCGCTTTCCTCGGCGAGATCGCGTTCCTTGGTCGCATAGACATGTCCAAGAACGCTACGGCGGTCGAGAGCTGGACCACCTCCTTCTACCGCCGCTCCGCGAACTGGGTCGCGGACCCGCTTCCGGGTGGCGAGGGCGACGATGACGACGAGATCCGGCAGTGCGAGGAGCGGCTTGAGAGGGAGGACGCCGTGCCCTACGACCGCGATTTCGAAAGGGACCCCGTCCTCGTCGGCGGCGCCGCTAAGGCATGTCCTTCCCTAGTGCTCTACATTTTGCATTCACGCTGGCAGTCGCCGGATCTGCTGCCTAATTGGGTAAACAATTAAGAGCGCTTAGTTGGGTAGCTTTAGTAACGTCTGTATAACATCCAGTGATCCCTCTGAATTTTTGTAGAAATTTTTGCCAAGGTAGTCGTCATATGAACTTCTCTGAGCTCAGAGTAATAGATATTTTGATCGAAAATCTACAAGCTTCGGAGGGCGGACCATGCATCTAGTAGATCTATAGTTGCTGAAACAAGATGCCAGTTTGGACTTGCTATTTAGACTGTAGGCGCTTAACTGAGATTTAATGCAGTGTGTTGAACTAGTTGGAACCTGGGAAACTATAAGAAGAAGAAGCTCTTTACTGGTGCAAGGATCTCTTCATGTTGCTTGTGTTTGTCTGGGAAGTTATGTGTGATTATGTCTTAACAACGCAACTTGTCCCTAAAAGTTATCAAGCACAAATACTGGGATAGGTCCAGTAATTGGCCTTACCAAGCCAACTTGTATCCCTAATTTGTAATCATACTTCAAATATTGGAAATTTGGATAAGACGATCTAGTTCCTGTCATCAGCATCATTTGTCGGGGTATTGCAGAAGGGCTTCAGAATCAGGACTATATATATTGTTAATATATAAGAACCCACATGGTGCCATGCTGATATAATCATATAAACAAGTAAGCAGGTGTGATGCTAGTGTGTTAATCAAGGAACACTTTCTGAAAACAAAATGCTTCATTGGCTACTTAGTTCATTACAATGTTTGGACGTTTAATTGTTGTGTGTCATTGTTCACTTAAAATGCTTCATTGGCTACTTGATGCCTCATATCTACAACACTAATGCTTCCATCCATTTTTTTTGCTTCATTTGTTGTTTCCATCTATAATGCTTATGCATTTCCCCCTCTCAGGATTGGAATAAATGTTCTGTAGGATGTGCTTTTGGGTTTCCAGCTAGTAAGACACCTGATGCTACTTTTGGAATCGCCCCGGATCCTTCCGTAAAGAGTATCATCAGATCAATGGAATCGTCTCAATATTATTCAGAGAACAATATTAATGCGGCTCGAGGGTGGGTAAGAGCCAAGTTAATTCCGATTAGTTATTTCTAGTTATCTTTGCCTGTTTGAAATGACATCTCAAAACTTATTTACTGTGGTTAGAATAAATTACAGTGCTGATGGACCAGAAATTCAGAATTGTTATGTGCTTCCACCATATATAAGATAATTTGACACTCCGTCCCAGCCTCTTAGTTCCTTATGATATATGAAGTGCAATGTTTAATGGTCTAACGTATTTGTAGGTTCCATCTTTGGTTAAACTTTAAATAGCATAAGAAAGTATGGTGGTATTATTTGGCTATCAGATCAGTTTGTTGCTGACTTTTAGCAGTGATCACTTCAAAGAAAATCTAAAGTGAACACTGCGTTCAATATGTTATCTCACTTGGAACCATATTATTGTTACGTATTTCGTGTGCCTAGTTGTTGAATGTGCGCTCCTTGTAGGATTTATTACTTCTGATAATCATTATTGTAATATAGGGGGCAACTCTAATCCTTTCTGTCACAGGAGAGGGTACCAAATTGTGATGACAACCAGCCTATTATCAGATGTGCCGGTTGGCTACTTTTCATGGGCTGAATATGATATCATGGCACCCGTGCCTCCAAAGACTGAAGAATCCCTAGCTGCAGCCTTTATTTCCAACTGTGGTGCACACAACTTTCGTTTGCAAGCACTAGAGATGTTTGAAAGCTTAGATGTAAAAATCGATTCTTATGGTGCCTGCCATCGTAATCGTGATGGTAAAGGTACACTTTTCTCTCAGTACTTTCCTAGGCATGTTGGATCATTAAATATTTCAGCTTATAAACAAAGGCCGGATATGCTCTGTTGTGCTCAGAAGGCCATATCTAGTGGCCAGCTTCTGCCAGTTAATGAATATGGTCTGATGATATTAGTTGCAGTGCAACTGAAAACGGTACTGAATACTAAATATGCTGTCAATGTGTGTTTTTCATTGAGATGAATTACTAATAGAGTCTTACTTAGCATGGCACGATAATGTTTTCTAATTATGGATTCTTGAAGAACATGGTGTTGACGGTTTGGGATTTAGAATGCATTTTGGTCTTTGGTAGTGACTAGTGAGCATCTGGTAACTTCACATTTGACTTGAACATTCAGTTCTTTCGACCTACGTATGTGCTCGTAATTTGTGTCTATGAGGTGCTGGCAATCCCACCCCCAGGCCCTGTTACATGTTTGAATTGAGTAACTGGAAGGGCTTTGACTGTATTACATGGCATGAAGTGTTTATTTGACTGAATTAATTTCAACAATGAAGCATTGTTAGTTCCAACTTCGCTAATTAAGGTTCTAGTTTATATCATTATATAGTTCTTACTCCCACCTATTGCAAACATGAACTGTTTTCGACATCACGACTCTCTTATATATCACTTTTGTTGCTATTTAGGGCGTATTACAATTCCCCAAACAAATTATGTATTATTGTACTTTATAATGAGTCTAGTAGTATCAATCTTTTGTAGCCAATCTAGGTAGGTTCTTATACACTTATGATGGTCCAATATGAAATTCTTTGTGTCAGCTCAGATTCTAGGGCGACTTATGTTTGTAACTGTAGGGCGTTCATGTTTATTATCAATGAGAAGACGACACGCGATGCTTTTATGCTTTAATGCATATTTTTTGCTGTTATTTTACAATTGATTTAAGGAAATCATGGTAATGTGTACTTCATTTGCTGCTTGGATGCAGTGGACAAAGTGGAGACTTTGAAGCGCTACAAATTCAGTTTGGCTTTTGAGAATTCTAATGAGGAGGATTATGTTACAGAAAAGTTTTTCCAGTCACTGGTAACAGGTAATAGTATATGTTATAACCACTCCCCCAAACACCAGTGTGCACCTACTATCACTCACACAATATTGCATGGGGTTAACTTTGTCGACCATCACATGCTGAGTCTAAGTAACAATGTTCTGCCTCATAACTTCCATTGGTTGAGTAATGATTTTTTTAACTAAGCGTGTTAGTTTATCGATACTATTTTGATGACATGGTCATGTGGTGGGCGCTAGAGAAACATAAAGTCCCAACAAAGTACATTACCCTCATCAAAGATATGTACAATAATCTCGTGACAAGTGTTTACGCAGGTAATAGTAAGACAAATACCTTTCCAATCAGGATAGGACTACAACAAGGATCAGCCTTTATCCCATACATTTTTTGCCTTAGTGATGATGAGTTGACGAAGGATATACAGGGATATAGTCCTTGGTGTATGCTCTTTTATAATGATGTGGTGCTAGTAAATGAAATTAGTCAGTGTCAACCATCAATAGGAATTTTGGGCTATGGTGATCAGACTTAATCGGACCAAGACTGAGTATATTAGGTGCGACTTTAGTGGTGTTGGGTGCAAAGAGGGAAATGTTAGTTTAGAAGGACAAATAGTGCCTAAGAGGGACACCTCCAATAGTTGGGATGTTGTGGACTTAGATCCACAAGGGGATAACTACCGTGCAGAAGGAAGCCAGACGGCGTGGCTGCGGGGGATTGGGTAGACATAGGTTGAGAAGAGAGAATAACCAGGGATAGATTAGATGGATTGTTCTTGCTTGTCTAAAACGTGGATACATGTCATCTTTATATAATGGATGTTCAGACCTTGACCTCTCCTAATACGATTAGATCTAGACCTTTCCTAATACAATTGGAGTCTTTCCTAATCCTATACTTTCCAAAAGGACTCTTGTCATCTCCTGACCCAATACGACCATCTGGTCTTCTTGTCGTCCGGCCGGCCGGCCGGCCGCATCCATGTTACTAGCGTCCACAACACTACACCCCTCCCGGACAAGCAGCTTGTCCTCAAGCTGCAGGGTGGTGGCCAGGGCTGAAGGCCTTCACATCCCCACTTTGATGTGGATTTGTTATTCCAGCTGGACGATTTGCTAGGTTTCTTGCCCAATTCTCTAATGTAGAACTTGTCTATCCCTTGATCTTCCTGATTTGCTTGATGGTTGAACAGAACAGATCTTATCTTATCTCCAACACTTTCTCCTGGATTGATCATGAACTGATGTGCATGCATATCGGATTCTTTAATGCTATCTGCTGCACACAAATCTGGCTCCAATTCTTTTGGTCGACATGGATTTCGCTCCCTGCCAAGCAGCTTGCTTTCCTGCCACGCCTCCTTGCAAATCTGATCCACATGTGGCCTGTTTATGTCCATCGCTGCGTAATCACGTGCTGCAGCCGTCACAACTCGCTGCTTCACTTCCATCGATTCAATGAGCTCCACCGGCGTGAACAGCCTGGCAACCATCGTGTTTGGCTTCATTGTCTCTGCTTCCTGCTTCTCCTCCATTGCCGCCTCTTGATGATATGTCGCCGCTGCGGCTGCGTCAACTTCTGGCTGTGCTGACAATGTTGTGGCCGTACCCGCTGTATTGGCAGCTGAAGCCATTGGTGTCCTCCTTTCCTTTTCTGTAAGGATCTCAAGCATGCGCACCTTGAATTCGTCAAAGATTGGTTGAACAGAGGCCTTGAAATTCTCCATGAAAGAGCCGGCATCGAAAGCCATGGTGGTCGGCTCTGATACCAAATGTTGTGGACTTAGATCCACAAGGGGATAACTACCGTGCAGAAGGAAGCCAGACGGCGTGGCTGCGAGGGATTGGGTAGACATAGGTTGAGAAGAGAGAATAACCAGGGATAGATTAGATTGATTGTTCTTGCTTGTCTAAAACGTGGATACATGTCATCTTTATATAATGGATGTTCAGACCTTGACCTCTCCTAATACGATTAGATCTAGACCTTTCCTAATACAATTGGACTCTTTCCTAATCCTATAATTTCCAAAAGGACTCTTGTCATCTCCTGACCCAATACGACCATCTGGTCTTCTTGTCGTCCGGCCGGCCGGCCGGCCGCATCCATGTTACTAGCGTCCACAACATGGGATGAATGCTACGAAGCAATGGTGGTATAAATGAGGATGCTCGCTACGGGATCAAAGCAGGGTGGAAGAAGTGGCGGTAAGCATCTGGTATCCTCTATGACAAGAAGGTACCACAAAAGCTAAAAGGTAAGTTCTACAGGACGGCAGTCAGACCTGTGATGAGTTGCCTTTTTGTGGGCCAACATCTGGTATCCTCTGTGACAAGAAGGTACCTAGAGATTTGGATCTTGATAGGACTGCATGGAAATGAACAATTCATGTGCTGGAATCTTAATTTATTCTCTTGTACTTTGTTTACTTTTTTTCTCTCTTTCACTTTTTGGTTTGCATATGTTTCTGTTGGGTTTCATATCTAGCTTACCCCAACTTGCTTGGGACAAAAGGCTTGTTGTTGTGTTGTTGTTGGAAAATCTACAATCTCATCACTTGAAATGTTTGGTAAAAATATTGTCTTCAAGAAGCTGGACAATATATTTTGGAACATAAAAAGTAGCATCCAACTGATTAGAAGAATTACCAATTTTTCTAATGTTTGGATATTCCTTGTTTTCTCATTGAACACTTTTATCATTTTGTTGCTATGATTTATCTTCATTTCAGTTCCAGGGGTTCATTGAAATTTTAAGTTCACGAAGTTTAAATTTGTTGCTGTAATGGAAATGATTTTTAATATTGGATTTGCACCTCACTACAGGGGCCATTCCAGTTGTTGTTGGTGCACCAAATATTGAAGAGTTTTCTCCAGGAGAAGGTGCAATATTGCACATTAAGGAGCTTGATGATGTTACTTCAGTTGCTAGGACAATGAAACATATTGCATCAAATCCCGACGCTTTTAATCAATCTGTGAGGTAGATATCCTGCTTTGCCTGTTGACTTCAGCCCTGAATGTGACTTGGATAGTGCACCAATCATTTTGTTGGAACAGCACATGTTTTCTGGTCAAAATTTAGACTCAATTATGATCCATGTTTGCAAGATCCAATACCGAAAGCATGATCACGATGGACGTCATGGGAGCCATGCATTATCTTAAGCTTAGGGTCGGCTGTGTTACATTATGAAGTGCAGTATGGCGATGCTTTCACTTAATTTAATCATCAGATATGGTAAATTTATGATTGTTGAGGAAAATAACTGCCCTATTGAATTTGTTAATAAATCAGTCCCCCAAAGTAGATAGGCTTTAGCGTTGCCCTGGCACTTGGTACTAAAGCTTCGGATGCAATCCTTTATTGGGACTGTGCAACGGCATGAAAACGAGAACCTACTGGCTGAAATCAAGAAGGATCTGCTTGAATTAGGATTAACATTAGGAGGGAGACTTAATTTAACTTACAAATACTGTTCTAATAAGCTGTTTCTCTGAAAAAATGAAAGTGCTAGTACGCAATATACTACCATGAGCCTCTACTGGGAGTAGAAGTGGTCTCTTCATGTTATAGTCTTCGAAATCTCAAGTATTTCTTTCTTTCATGTTGTGATCTCTTTGGTGATTGTTTGGACTAGGTTAGATTAAGTGCATTTCTTCATGACCTATGGTTTGATTGATGTAGGGTTGAGTATGTGTAGAATTTCCATGAAAAATAGATGCTTATATTGATAAGAACTTAGCTTACACTTTTGTCAGATATCTTCCGGCAACCATTATGAAGGGCGTAGGTTTCTGTACTCAAATATACCATTTGTTTTGCATCTGTAGGTGGAAGTATGATGGTCCATCTGATTCCTTCAAGGCACTTATTGACATGGCAGCGGTTCATTCATCCTGTCGCCTCTGCATACATATCGCTACGAAGATTCATGAAAAAGAAGAAACAACTCCAAAATTTATGAATCGTTCATGTAGTTGTTCCAGCAAAAAAGGAACAGTATATCACTTATTTGTCAGAGAGAGAGGGAGGTTTAAGACAGAAAGCATTTATCTAAGGTATGGAAAGAATATTGTACGTACCCTGTACTGGTGACTAGTATCTGCAGTTGACATCATAAAGAGCCAAGAGGAACAAAGGCAACTTTACATCCTGTATTCCGTATAGTCTTAGACCCTGTTGTGCTTATTTCTCAGGAAGCTGTATATGTTGCTTAACCACTGCTATGTTTTTGTCTAAGGTCTTAAGCGAGCGTTTGTTTGCGTTACAAAATTAAGTTAAAGCTCTAGCTTTTTTGCATTAAAAAATTAAGTTATTTTTACTGCTTCATTTGTTTTCTTGTTGTAGTTCTGCATTCTTAATGTCTTATGCATGTTTTCTGTCTATGCCATGCAGATCAAACCAATTAACTTTAGGAGCTTTGGAGTCTGCCGTACATGCTAAATTTAGCTCTATCAACCATGTTCCTGTATGGAAGGATGAAAGGCCTACAAGTATTCGAGGTGGAGACGAGTTGAAGGTATACAAAATTTATCCGGTTGGTCTTACAGAACGACAAGCATTTTACAAATTTAAATTTAGTGATGATGCTGACCTTGCTAGATACATAAAAGATCATCCATGTGCAAAGCTTGAGGTAATTTTTGTATAACTACAAGAAAGCCATTTTTGCGTCCTTTGGCAACCCAAACTAGTTCTGTGTGTACTGAGCTCCTGCTGTATTGTAAGTTAGGGCGTTTACGTGGCAGACAGGTTCATGTTTATGTAACGTCAATCGTGATGCTAAATCACAACTTTGTAGGCGTTGTGGTACACGGGCTGTAAATTTCCATTAACATACAGAAGTTATACTGGTTTTTTTAGGAGAAGTTACAAGGATTGAATATTGTTCTTTGTTATAACAGGGCTGTGCTTTGCAGAACTGGGTAAATTTTGGGCACAGTTCTGTTAAGAGTTCTTGCCAGACGACTCAAAAATATCCATGAAATATCAATACGTGGGTTTGGAATGCATGTGTCAGCCTTTCAATTTTCACACATTTTTTTCTTTCAAAAGGAAAAATATATTGACCTATAGACAAAAGTATCTCTATTTGTCATGCCATAAGGAAAAGAGGCCCACTTTATACCATGAACAATAAAGGTAATCGCAAGGAAATCTTCTAGGACGAGTACTTCTGTCATTGAAGTTCCAACTTCCAAGTATGATCCTTGTCACTTTGCTTTGTTTTATGAGCAAATCAGTTTGATCTATGTCTGTGGGTCTAACTTTTGCTAACGTTGCATGCATCAGAACAAAAGGAGGGAGCTCCTACTCCACGCGTTACGCGGAGCGAACAAGGCTCCGCGTACCCTTGACGCTAATGGGCTCGGCCCACTTACGGTCGCTCTCCTTCTGCGCACACGGTTTACTGTTTCTCTGCTTTCCGCATACCATTTACTGTTTCGATGCTTTTTGCCTAGAATGAATGGTTGACTGTCCTGTTTGGCTGCTTCGTCCACAGAATTGCAACAAAGAAGTTTTGGTATGGTGCATATATATTTACACATATATATTTCACTTGAAAATAAAATATACACGAAAATTCTGCACGTCCACGGGTAGGTTCCATTCCTATACCTGGTTTCGAGTTTCGTGAATTGTAACTTCTCAATTTCTAATCAATGGTTGGAAGTTTTTTAGACGATTTTTGTCAAATTCGTCACACATGGTTGACCGTTTGAAATATCCTTTTACAAGCAGGTTAATATCAATGTTTCGCATAACTTTAATGTTGTAATTTTACCTTTTTGGTGGTCATATACGAGCAGATCTGACATTGCAAGTTTGAATGTGTTTACACTCCGCTCAGTGTGCGGTCTTTTCCTACCTTTGTCGCCGCCGCTCGCCGTGGTTAACTCTGCCATCGTTGCTGCACCGCCGTCATCCCGCGCCACTGCCGCCGCGCCGTTGTCTAGCTCGAACGCGTTCTACTGTTTTTGTCACGTTTGAACCGCGCGACTTCATAGTTATCTTTGTAGTTTCAGAGTGGTGCGGTTCTTCTCAAACTAAAAACATGCATTGGACTGACGAACTTCTTGATTCTTTAAATAAAATGGGATATTAGGAATCTGATATATTTTGAGATAAATTGGGAAATATTAGACTGATCCAGTAAATGTATGTATCCCATTGTCATTGACAGGTACCACATTAACTCTATAATGACATGAACTACAAAGAATTTTACACATAGAAACACAAATGGAACGTAAAAACAGTACTCAAAATCCTCTTGAACTTGAACTGTTCTTTCCTCAAATTGTTGTAAACTTCAATCCATCGTCTCGGTGAACCTCAAATTGTTGATAATTTTTTGTTTTGACGGCCATATACGAGATAACTTTATCGTTTGAATTTATTTGGAAAGCATACAAAATACGAAAGTACTTCGTTTACTTTGAATAATATTGGGATATAGCCGAATGATTTGAAAAATTGAAACATAAATTGTCAATGAACTGAAACTATTGTTGAACGTTCCGAACTTTTTTGCAGAAGTGAATAGTACATGATGGTGAACAAAATTTACAATGGATTTGGAAAACCCGGCAAACGATTTTTTTTAAACTCCATTGAATAGAAACTTGGTTTAAAACAGATATTTGGAAAAACTATTTGAACATATCTCGGTAATGAAGCATTTTTAAAGCCCCGTTGAACATAATTCTCTCTTTGAACGATTCATGAAAACCCCGTTTTCGAGAATATGGTAACATGTTGAACGATTTTAAAAAGAACATGAATGTAATTTGTGTTTTCAAACGATTTTTGAAAAAGGTGGTGAACGAGATTTTGTTAACCCCGTTGAATGTAATTTGGTCTTGAACCATTTTTTGAAAGATCCGTTGAATAGAATTTGGTATTGAACGATTTTGTAAATCTCCGTTGAACAAAAACTTCATTTAAACAGATTTTGGAACGATGTTTGAAAAACATGTTAAACGAGTTTTGAAAAACATGTTGAACGTAATTTGGTCTTGAACGATTTTTGAAAAGACCCGTTGAATAGAACTTGGTGTTGAATGATTTTGTAAATCTCCGTTGAACAAAAACTTGGTTTAAACAGATTTTGGAATGATGTTTGAAAAACATGTTGAACGATTTTTGAAAAACATGTTGAACGTATTTTGGTCTTGAAGGATTTTTTGAACCGTTGAATATAATTTGGTATTGAACGATTTTGTAAATCTCCATTGAACAAAAACTTGGTTTAAACATATTTGGAACGATGTTTGAAAAACATGTTGAACGTAATTTAGTCTTGAACGATTTTTGAAAGACCCGTTGAACATAATTTGGTATTGAATGATTTTGTAAAACTTCGTTGAACAAAAACTTGGTTTAAACGGAATTTGGAAATGTATTGAACATGATTTTGGTAACCCGTTGAACGTAATTTGGTCTTGAACAATTTTCAGAAAATCTGTTGAACGTAATTTGGTCTTGATTTTTTTTTTGAAAGACTCGTTGAACAAAATTTGGTATTGAACGATTTTCTAAAAACTAGGTTGAACGGAAACTAGGTTTAAACGGATTTTGGAACGATTTTGAAAAACATGTTGAACGATTTTTGAAAAACATGTTGAACGTAATTTGGTCTTGAACGACTTTTGAAAAACCCGTTGAATAGATTTTGGTATTGAACGATTTTGTAAAACTCCGTTGAACACAAACTTGGTTTAAACGGATTTTGGAAAAGGGTTGGTGAACAGAAACTATTCTTAAACGATTGTAGAAGTGAACATAAAACGGGTCGGTGAACAAAACCTATTTTTGATCCATTTTAAAAGTGAATAGAAAAGTTCGGTGAACAATTTTTTAAATGATTTTTAAAAGTGAACAGAAAAAGTCTCTGAACGGAAATTATTTTGTAACGATTTTTAAAAAGTGAAGAAAATAGGTATTTGAACATAAACTATTTTTGAAAGATTTTAAAAAGTCATCAGAAACTATTTTAGGACAATTTTAAAAGTGTGCATAAAATGACGATAACGAAAATTATTTTTGAACGGTTTTTGAAAAGTGAACATTCGTTTCTCTTTTTCCCCGAAAAAAAGGTGAACATAGACTTTTTAACATAAATTCAAAAAATACTAACAAAAGGAAAAGAAAAAATAGAACGAAAAAATGCAAAAAAATAAAAACAGAAATGTGAACATTCGTTCCAAATCTTTTCCGGATATAAATGAAAATTTGAATTGACATTAGAAAAGAAATATAATATTGGGATATAGCCGAACGATTTGAAAAATTGAAACATAAATTGTCACTGAACTGAAACTATTGTTGAACGTTCGGAACTTTTTTGCAGAAGTGAATAGTACATGATGGTGAACAAAATTTACAATGGATTTGGAAAACCCGGCAAACGATTTTTAAAAACTCCATTGAACAGAAACTTGGTTTAAAACAGATATTTGGAAAAACTATTTGAACATATCCCGGTAATGAAACATTTTTTAAAGCCCCGTTGAACATAATTCTCTCTTTGAACGATTCTTGATAACCCCGTTTTCGAGAATATGGTAACATGTTGAACGATTTAAAAAAGAACATGAATGTAATTTGTGTTTTCAAACGATTTTTGAAAAAGATGTTGAACGAGATTTTGTTAACCAACGTTGAATGTAATTTGGTCTTGAACCATTTTTTGAAAGACCCGTTGAATAAAATTTGGTATTGAACGATTTTGTAAATCTCCGTTGAACAAAAACTTGGTCTAAACAGATTTTGGAACGATGTTTGAAAAACATGTTGAATGATTTTTGAAAAACATGTTGAACGTAATTTGGTCTTGAACGATTTTTGAAAAGACCCGTTGAATAGAATTTGGTATTGAACGATTTTGTAAATCTCCATTGAACAAAAACTTGGTTTAAACAGATTTTGGAACGATGTTTGAAAAACATGTTGAACGATTTTTGAAAAACATGTTGAACGTATTTTGGTCTTGAAGGATTTTTTGAAAGACCCGTTGAATAGAATTTGGTATTGAACGATTTTGTAAATCTCCATTGAACAAAAACTTGGTTTAAACATATTTTGGAACGATGTTTGAAAAACATGTTGAACGATTTTTGAAAACATGTAGAACATAATTTGGTCTTGAACAATTTTTGAAAGACCAGTTGAACATAATTTGGTATTGAACGATTTTGTAAAATTTCGTTGAACAGAAACTTGGTTCAAACGGATTTTGGAATGATTTTTGAAAATGTATTGAACATGATTTTGGTAACCCGTTTTGGTCTTGAACAATTTTCAGAAAATCTGTTGAACGTAATTTGGTCTTGAACAATTTTTGAAAGACTCATTGAACAAAATTTGGTATTGAACGATTTCTAAGAACTAGGCTGAATGGAAATTAGGTTTAAAGAGATTTTGGAACGGTTTTGAAAAACATGTTGAACAATTTTTGAAAAACACGTTGAACGTAATTTGGTCTTGAACGACTTTTGAAAAACCCGTTGAACAGATTTTGGTATTGAACGATTTTGTAAAACTCCGTTGAACAGAAACTTGGTTTAAACGGATTTTGGAAAAGGGTTGGTGAACAGAAACTATTCTTGAATGATTTTAGAAGTGAACATAAAATGGGTCGGTGAACAAAAGCTATTTTTGATCCATTTTAAAAGTGAATAGAAAAGGTCGGTGAACAATTTTTTGAATGATTTTTAAAAGTGAACAGGAAAAGTCTCTGAACGGAAATTATTTTGTAACGATTTTTAAAAAGTAAAGAAAATAGGTATTTGAACATAAACAATTTTTGAAACATTTTAAAAAGTCATCCGAAACTATTTTAGGACAATTTTAAAAGTGTGCATAAAATGACAATAACGGAAATTATTTTTGAACGGTTTTTGAAAAGTGAACATTCGTTTCTCTTTTTTCCCGAAAAAAATGGTGAACATAGACTTTTTAACATAAATTCAAAAAATACTAACAAAAGGAAAAGAAAAAATAGAATGAAAAAATGCAAAAAAAATAAAAACAGAAATGTGAACATTCGTTCCAATCTTTTCCCGGCTATAAATGAAAAATCGAATTGACATTAGAAAAGAAAATAGAAAGTTAAAGAAAGAAGAAACCATGTACTACAAAAATAAAATGGAGAAAAATAAAAAGAAAAATGAAACAGGAAACTGGAAAACTAAAAAACAAAGGGAAATTGAAAGATACGAAAAAGAAATAGGGAATAAAATAGAAACAAAAAGGAAAACAAAAACAAAAAACAAAGCAGAAATCAACGTACGGGAAAAAAAGTCCAGCTGCGTCGCATCTAACGCTAACACAGTACGACCGAAGTCTTAATGGGCCAGGCCCAGGAGAACGCCAGGGTGCGCGGAGCGGTGTTACGTCCGCGGTACGCGGAGACTAGGATTTGCCGCCGGATGCCCGGATGAGGCCTTCCAGGAATGGGCCCGCGTCTGGGCTATACACTTTGGTGACGGACATACCAAATAATCCGTTCCTCATTATAAGCAAACGCCCGTTTACAATTTAGAGCTCTATTGCAACGAGTCTTTGTGGGTTGCAATGTGAACATGTTCGACCTTTGGGAATTGGAAGAGCGTGCCGGTAAAATGTGATTCAATCATGGGGAATTGGAATTGCCCAATACTGCTAATAAAATCTCTTCTCTCTCGCTCTGTGCTATGTCACAACGTCATAGCGATTAGTCAAGATGCTCCGGAGCTGGGAATCACAGCAGTTCACTCCGTGGCTGTCCGACAGCCCACAAAGATGAGTCTATTGGTGGAATGGAGGATGACCGGTCGCCGGCGTCCAGCCCTGATACCTAGCTCGCGGAGCGTAAGGGACCAAGGAGAAATCGAGGATTAATTTCGATGGGGATTCAACCGAGGAGGAGTAGGAGGAGCCGCTGCTCTCGAAGAAGGGAAAAGAGGCAGAGAAGAAAGATGCCGCCCTCGAAGGAAGAGGAGAATTGCGCGGAAGAAGAGCGCAAGAAAACAAAGTAGTTTTAGTATATTTGTAATTTAGTTTTCTATATATTATATCGTGTGGCAAGAAAAAGAAATTCCCATGCTCCGTGAGTAGGTCCGGGTTGTCGGTGGTACATACACAAAGGAAATGGTGTTCCAAAATGCCCGTTTCCTATGCGGTAGCAGGTGCTCTATATATATTCCTGGACGGCAAACCCTAACCATCTCACTCTCTCCCGCAATGTTCTTAGATCTGTTCATGATGTGCCGACGACTCATAGCGGCGCGAGCGGCATCGTCGCCTCCGCGTCTCCTCCGAGCGGAGCGGCCTGCATCGCCGCCTACACTTCTCCGCCGCCGCCTCTCTGTCGGTGCCTCTGCGTCTCCTTCGAGCGATTCGGCCGATCATCGCCGCCTCCGCCTCATTGGGAACTGTTTGCACGCCAGCGAATCCGCTATTTCAATCCACTCGTGAGCCTCTCCAATGTATCAATCCATTGGACTTCCACTATTTAGAATAGTTCATATCTATATTAATTTAGCCTTCTATTGTTGACTTGGCACCAGTTTAGCTTTCCATTGTTTAGTTAGCTTGCTTATTATAGTTAGCATGTCACTAGGGTATAGTTCATATATATATTAAGAGGGTTTTATGTAGTATGACCGGAATGTCACATCGGCGACGTATTAGATTAGAATTCGGTGACACCGCATACAAATGCCAGAGCGGGTGGTGTCCTTCATGGAGAGCCGAGATGGGATGAGATTGCTAGATGTCAGCTGCGAGGATTGGCCAAAAGGGTGTAGGGAAGAAATCGTTAATTCTTTCCGCCCTTTTGCAGAATTTTCTGGAAGGTTCTAGAATCTAGAACGTTCTAGAAAATCCTGGAAGAGTCCATGGGATGCACCTGTTGGTAGGGATGAAAACAGAGTGGATACGGACATAACTGAGTGGTGCCACATTTGTTTTCATATTATTTTGCGGAAGCGGAAAGGAATAGAGAAACCCCGGAAACAAATACAGAAACAATATTGTCGAAAACAGATATGGACCGAATACGGTGCGGACACGGAATAGAAAGTGGAGTTTGCCGGAATCAAGAGACCCCTTAAGTAATAAGAAAAACACAATCAAACCAACAAACTTGTAAGTTTCTATGGTGAAATAAAATATAATGAAATAGCACGATTATATAATATCGTGTGCATAAGTTATCAACTTTGGAAACATTAAAAAAATACCTACTATCGTCGCTAACCTAGTCCAACACTGAAATGTCGAACTAGAAGCGACTCGAGAGGAAGATGATATGCAAGTACAAATGGCCAAACATGGTCGCTATAGATCCTTTTATTTTTTATTCATATCTTGGATTGTGCCTAAATGTTTCTACTAGAATTACTGGGCTTGCTAGATTTGGAAAGCACCACATAGCAAAAACGGAATGTTTTGTATTACCGGAAACGACATTTCCGTTTCCGTGGTCGTTCCACCGGAATATGTTATTCCGGTTCAGCATAAAAGTTTTCGTTTCCTTTCCGCAAAATTCTGTTTCTGTTTCCGTATTTCCATTCCGTTTTCGTTTTTTCACGGAAATATCAGAAAGATTCCGTTTAGTTTTCATCCCTACCTATTGGGTTAGACCCATGTGGGTGCAGCCACATGGGCGCAAAAGCCCGCCTAAGGGTTGGCCTCCCTTTGCTTGCGCCCCAAGAAAAGGGGGGTGCAGCAAGGGTGGGGGGGGGGGGGGGGGAGGGTGGCTAGGGTTTGGGAGTGCGCCCCAACTCTAGCCAGCTGGCCCACCAGGCCCATGGGGCAGTGGCGCATGGGGAGACCTTCCCCTCCTCTAAGTCCCCCCTCCCTCGTCCTCCTATAAAAGGAGAGGAAACCTCCTCCCCTTTGACACACAATTGGATCTCGGTTTTGAGGAGTCCTCTCGTAGATCTAATCTCTCTCTCCCATGTGTTACATAGTGTGGTCCCGACCTATGCGTCAAGATCGGCTTTGATTGATGGTAATCAAACTATGTGTCATGATTAATACAAAACCACTTTTCAAAAAATGGCATCTATCCTCGTTGGTCGACATTTGTGAAGACAATTCGCATCTCTATGGTGAGGCAAAATCTCATCTTGCAAAGAGATTTGAGAATGTTTGGAAAGATGTGTAGCGGTAATTTGGTGTACTCCAAACCCTTGTTGCTTTATTCGGTACCATTCTCTATCATGGTCGCTATATCAGACGTGCGAGATCATGAATTCTTGTATTATCATGCACAACTTAATAATCGAGAGTGAGCCATATGCTAGTATAATGTTTCATCAACATCTTGAGTACCAATACCCTCTTGGTGAGTCACATCAGGGTGTTGCGGCCGAGTTTTCTGAATTTCTCACCATACAAAAAATTCATGATGAAACAACTCATGACCAACCATAAGATGATCTAGTCGAGCACATATGGGAGTTCAGAGGACACTAGTAGTTTGAGTGTCATATTATTTACTAGAACTTGTTGAATTTTAATTTGAATTTGAATTGTTGTAATGACTATTTTATCTATGTTTAAATTATTGTTGGACTATGCAACCAAGTTTTATGTGTAAACATATTGAAAAAAATGGACAAAAAATGGATATGGCCGACCGTTTATGGGTGCCGCTAGGGGCAACCCCTATTATGTCGGACATGTGTCATAAACCCCATAACAAACGCTTTTCAAAGATGCCACACATATTTTTTAGCGGCCCAAAGAAGATGTTCTTAGGTCCAGCCTTATCTGGCGTTCTGGTCACCCTTCTCCTTCCACAGCTTGGCACGGAGACCGCGCCGCGGCACCGGGAATGGGCTGTACTCCACGTCGTCGCTCGACCCGAGCACCTCCCACCTGTGCACAAGAGCAAGCACCGCTCATGTTAAACTACCCATAGTGGTATAACATTATAGTAACATAGATACACACAGGTAAAAAAATTGATGTGGCATGTAATTAAAAAAGATAGAGACAAATGAAGTAACATATTATGTTACCATCACATAACACTTCGCAATGTAAAATGAGTTTACAAAGTAAAAAAACATGAATGTCTCTGCTTTACCACACTATGACACTTATAGTAACATAACCGTGTTGGACCGGGCCCACGGGACATGAGCGAATATATATGAATCTTGGTGGAGTCCTTGGCCCAAAAGGGAGGGGGTTGTGCATGACACGTACCTATAGCCAGTGACGAGGCGGTGGACGAGGACGAGCATCTCGAGCTTGGCTAGCTCATTCCCAGGGCACGCGTGCACGCCGCTCCTGAACGGCAGGAACGTGTAGGGCCGGGGAGAAACTGCACAGACTCAACCATCAGTCAGAAACCACGCGTCCTCGGTTGCACGCATGGGTACAAGCTTAATCATTAACTGCTAAATGCTAATGCTCCCAGAATTGAGGTAATCCACCGGTATTTAGCTCGAGTAACTGTTGTCCTTGACTTCGCTGTTTGAGTTGACTCTACATCCCATGTTAGGAAAGGCCAAAATGAAAAAGTTTATACATGGAGATGGAAATTTTTGTGGATTATGAATTACATGGTTCCATGGGTCAACCTTTTGAACTCGTGTAATTAATGCAACTAGTCCCTCCGTTTCTGAATGTAGGGTGTATAGTTTTCTGCACGAATATTAAGACAAGGGTATTTTGCATACAGTGGACTCATTTTTTTCTGGAAAAAATCGCGAGAGATGAGTTCTTAGTATGCACAAAATGGATACAATCTGTTAAATCCCTCTTTTGAGACTAGATCTCATTTTTTGATGGGTCAAAATGTCCATAAATAGCAAATATGGATTTTTCTTCAAAAAACTATACACCTTACATCAAAGAATGGAGGGAGTATTAGTTTTCTTTTTATCGCGTAGTTATTTTCCCGCCATTTTTTAAAATTATAGACGTATAAAATTGGTTCAAAATTAAGCAATGTCAAGATTAAAAAAGTTTTTTCGCATAAAAAGATTAAATAAGTTTATAGAAAATATTAGTAACATTTTTAATCCAACGCAGTCCATATGAAGCAGTCTCTGTTTTCGAAAGAAAAAAAGAAAAAAACTGTGTAGAACTGCTTGTGTTACCAAGTAGGGTCCTTTACCTTGAATCTAAAGGGGTCAAACTTGTGCGGGTTTGAAAGTATTCCGGACTGTGATGGATGTTCCTGAACAGAGGCATCACCTTCCACCCCTTTGGAATCAGGAAACCTATAAACACCACAAAAGACACAAGGTTCAGTCACACTCAAACTAAATGAATAGACCAAAAACGCAACAGCAATGTTTTATCGTTTTCGTTTCTGCTTGTCTCGCCAGAATTTAAACTGGAATCAGAAACCCCAGAAAAGAATATGGGAATGGAAATCATCGGAAATGAATATGTAACAGATACGAGACGAATATGATAAGAAAATGAACATTTGTCGGAACACAATAGCGACATAATACTTTGGTCTATACACAAAAAGACACACATAAAAAAAAGGTAACAAGACGAGAAATTCTTCACAATCTTGACTAGCGACAATTGAACATAATACACTACACAACACACACATAATTTAACACTTTGCCAAAAAGTTCACAAAATTAGTTTCAACATGCGTTGGTTGCATTGAGCCATCTTCTTACATGGTTAAATGTACACGGATCTGGCTAGGCTGTGTTTGTGGAAACTTTCCGTATTTGTTTTTCTGGAATTTCCATTTCGTTTCTGTTTTCGTCGCATTATGCTCTATTTTTTTCCTTTGTCGTTTCCGTTTAAAATGTTTTGTTTCATTTCCGCAAAATACCATTTTCTTTCCTTGTTTTCTCTCTGTTTCCTTTTTTTATGGAAACAAGGCGGAACGCTTCCTTACCGGTTTCAACCTTAACCCTGTCGAGACCCACTGCAATTGGTACTCATAAGAGCATCTCCAAGAGTTTACCCATAAACTGTTTTTTTGGGTATTGGGGAAAAAAAAACAGCTCCAAGAGCATACCCAAAAGTGGTCCCCAACCAAATTTTTTTTTGGGTCACTACCCATAATTTGGCCAAGAATTGGCATATTTGGCAATCCATGGGCAAAGACCCATATGGATTGGCATAACTGCCACATAGGATAAAAGCAAGGCGGGAAGGGCTAACCGTCCGAGCTGAAAATTCCCGTCGCCGGCGCCACCGCCTCCATCACTGTCCCCTCCTCCTCCGGTCGCCGGCGACCCTCCAACACGCGGCCCCAATGTCGCCATCCCCTCCGCGAGCCCCGCTGCCCTCCTCCTGGGCTGCGCGCCGCCCATCCCGGCCGGAATCGAGCCGCCGTCCCCGCCAACTCCGGTTACCAGCGCATTGCCCGCTGTTCGCCCCCCACCCCTCGTCGACCCCCGCCGTCCTTCTCCTGGCCGAAATCGCCTCCAAATCGAGCCCGCCGACGACCTCCACACCTCCCCCAACCTCCTGCCGCGCCGCGGCCAATTCAAGACGCCGACAACCGTGACCCGCCTCCCCCGACCTTCGGCGCGAGGAGTATCTCCCCCGGGACTGTCGGGGATGTAACCCCGGGTACCCCAGAGTTGGTGGTTTTATTGAGTTATTAGAAGAGGCAGCAAAGAAATAAATAAAAGATAAAGGAGGAAGCAGAAAAGGCAGCCTGGGCCGAGATTGGCTGTGCCCAGGCCGAAATATCGTATGCTAGGCCGAAATATGCCTTTACTGACATATCCGTGTCCTAGTGGCGACACCGTTCATCCAACATATCCATGTCCTGGTGGCGGCACTGTTCATCCGACATATCCGTGTCCTGGCGGCGACACTGTTCATCCGACATATCCATGTCCTGGTGGCGGCACTGTTCATCCGACATATCCATGTCCTGGTGGCGGCACTGTTCATCCGACATATCCATGTCCTGGTGGAGGCACTGTTCATCCGACATATCCGTGTCCTGGTGGCGACACTGTTCATCCGACATATCCATGTCCTGGTGGCGGCACTGTTCATCCCCTGACACTATTCATCCGACTTACCCCGGCTGCTACCGCTACTTCGACCGAGACTGCATCCAGCTGCCTCGGTGAGTACAAGATGCCATCTGCCATCTCCAGGAGACAAGCACAAGGGGACAACATGATGACACACAGGCTGCATGGCTACAATGCTCATGATGTGACGAGAGTACGCCTCCATGACATAGGCAACAGTGCGGACAAGACCCCAGTAGTCATGTCATGTACAGTGAGTGTACAGTGTCTAGTGGGCCACCCCTTGTCCCCTGGGCTCTCTCTATATAAAGAGCACCAGGGGGAACGTTCATACGGGGACGCCCCTGCACGGGCTCACTCTTTCTTCTCCCCCCGCTCACATGGAGCTCCTCCCAGCTAGAGAGCCTCGTACAGGCAGCATACACACAGCTCGAGGAGCATTTGTACCAATCATATATGAGAGGAGAATACACCAATAGGCTAGATGCTGCAGTAGGGGTTTTATCTCTCACGAGAGCCCTGAAGCAGGGTAAATCCCCGTGTTGATCTGTTCTTCTGTGTGCGCTCTTCAGTGCGCTATCCCTCCCCGAATCCTCTAGCGTCCATCGGCCCCAAACATAAGCCTACCCCTAAGCATCTGTTATTTCATACCACGACAGTTGGCGCCCACCGTGAGGCTGACAGAGCTTGGGGTAGTAGCGCAGGTACTTGAGGATCCAGGTGAGCACACTGGCCGTGGTGTCCTGCGCCGCGAACAGCACGCCGATGACGTTGTCGGCGATCTCGTCGTCGGTGAGCGCAGCAGCGCCGTCGCACCATGTCCGCATGAGACCGCCGAGGATGTCGCTGCCCTGGTCACCCCGTGCTCGCCGATCCGCCACGATCTCGCCCAGGATCTCTCTCAGCCGCTTCCTCGCCTGCATGCATGTATGCACGTCAGTTTGCCGGACATGGTGTTGCTGTTGAAAAGGCTTTTTGAGTAATGCATGGCTAGCCGCCCGGCCGTGAGTACGTACTTGGACAGCCCTGTAGTAGAGTGTTCCGGGGATGCCGTTCGGGAAGCAGTTGTAGCCCTTCTCCACGACGGAGTAGTTCATCCTCAGGTCCTCCTTGTGCCGGCTGGCGAGCAGGCCGCCGAAAATTGTGGTGATGCCGACCTCGAAGGAGAGCTGAAGGAAAAATAGAAATCTTGAAACTACGGGGATCCCTACTCACGCATTGCATCAAACTGCACATACGTACAAAACACAATGGAACCCGAACATTCCCATCGACACCCGTCAATCAGTGAGATGAAGGACACGTCAGCTCCCAGCTGGCACACACTCACCTTCTTCATGGCCTGGAAGGTGCTGCCGACGTGCCCGTCCCAGGCGCCGAGCGTGGAGGCGACGGCGGACTCGACGTCCGGCAACAGGGCTCGGAGCGCATCCGGGCCGAGCGAGCCCTGCACGAGCCGGCGCAGGCGGAGGTGGTACTCGCCTTGGTGGAAGAAGAGCGCGGATGGACCGATCATGCGCTCCTTGCTCGGCGGGTACGTCGGCTTGAACAGCTGCGCGTGCGTCACCAGCACGAACCGCGCGGCCTCCTGGCTCGCCAGCATCACACATGGGCACCCCAGCAGGTGCGTCTTGAAGATCTCGCCGTACCTCTTCTGCTTGGATGCAAAGAAGACGCTGGGGTTCTGGGAGTAGAGCTGGAGGGTCTCGCCGATGTATGGCCAGCCCATGGAGCCCGGAGGCAGCATAAGTTCTTGCTCTTGTCCGACGGCGCCCCTCCTCTTCTGCCTGCTCGTGTACAGAAGAACAGCAAGCAAAACGAGGATGCACACTGACGCGAAGAAGACGAAGAAGGAGGCCATGCTATGTGATCCTCTCAAGATAAGCAAGACTGGCTATACTTGGTGTGCCCCACCTCTGTACTCTCGTATCTAAGTGCGATTTGTGTGTGTGTGGTGCGATGCTGCTGCTCTTAGGAGAGAGAGAGAGGGACAAGAAGGGATCGAGCAATCTTGAGAGTATCCTCCAAATGGTGGGTGCTATGGCCTATGGGCAGACACATGTCTGGTATTTATAGCAGCCGAGGCTATAAATAAGGAAGCTCAGATCTGCCGGCTCAGTCCTTCAGAGGTGCTCATAGGGGTAGGGTGTGCGTGCGTGCGTTCATAGGGGTGAGTGTATGTGCGTATTTGTGAGCGTCTGTGTTGTACTGTGTTCTCAAAATAAGGAAGCTCATGGACGCCATGCGCGTGATTATAAATTGATCCAAAATCGTTAGGGGGCAGAGGAGAAACAATAATGCATCTAAAGTCCTAAAGGTTAAGTGTGATATCCAAAACAGTTTCGAAACTCGAGATTTGCGCCAATTTAGTCGTGAAAGTTACTCTGCTGCATGTACACCTACGGCTCTAAATATGAATGGCTAGCGTATAGCGTTGATGTAAAAGTTACCGGCGATTTCCACAATAATTAATGTTGTTCAACAACATCATCTAGAATTCTCCTCAATGGTGTTCTAGGGCCCAGAATTAAGCACGCCACAGGGTTGAGGCAGGAGATGCCTTATCGCATATGCTATTCATTTTAGCTATGGATGCCCTCAGCCACCTCTTTCACAAGGCTGAACAAGAAGTTCTTATGACGGTTCATGCTCAACAACCCTTACCACAACGCCTGTCAATATACGCAGATGATGTCATTTTGTTTCTCAAATCTGATCAAAGAGAAACAGTCACTACGAAACAAATTCTGGATACTTTCGGTATGACATTGGGACTCGTTTGCAGTTTGAACAAGAACTCAGTTTCGGCTCTGGCCTGTCCCAAACAGACCTTGCATGAAATAAGCAACATGCTCAATTGTCAGGTTGCGTCTCTACCGATCACATACCTAGGCCTACCCCTACACACTTAGAAGGCCAGAAAAGCTGAATTCAAGGCGCTGATCGACAAGATAAAAAATCGGTTAGCGTCTTGGAGAACACATATGCTTACTCATGGAGGAAAGTTAATTCTGGTTCAGTCCGTCTTGAGTGCGATTGCAATCTTTCATCTACTTTATCTTGAGCCTCCAGCGTGAGTTTTTAAGGCCATAGACAAAATTAGACGCGCTTTTCTGTGGAACGGAACAAAAGTGGTCGAGGGAGGTAAATGCTTGGTGAATTGGCCCACGTTCTCAACCAAAATATGTTGGTGGCCTAGGCATCTTGCATCTCGAGATCTTGAGCAAGGCCTTCCACACATGATGGGATTGGAACCTTCGTGCCAGTGAAAAAAAGGCCCTGGTGTGATCTTGCCACGCCGGAGGATTAGGACATGAGGCCGATTTTAACTCTGCAGCTAAGGTCATTCTAGGAACGGTGAGGGAACCATGTTCTGGCTACAAAAGTGGATCAATGGTAATACTATTAAATACATTGCTCCAAATTTTTATGAGAGCATCAATCCAGGCATCAAAGCAAAGAGAACCGTGGCTCAAGCTCTCAACAATGGGGCATGGATAGAGGACATAAAATCTGGTGACAATTAACACTTTCATGAAAACTCTTGAAATATGAGAGGAATGTCAAGGAGTGATTCTTTCACCTCTCATCTATGATAAATGGGGGTGGTCGTGGGACCCAAGAGGGTTATTTTCTACCAGTTTGGTTTATCAGGCTCATTTCAAAGCCAATATCACCTGTGATCTGGCCAAGGCCATTTGGAAGGCTTGACGACGAAATGCAAGCTAGCATTGTGGCTTTCCATCCGTAAGAGAGTGTGGACTGTTTATAGGCTGGAAAAAAAGGGGATTACCTCGTCCTGCAAAATGTTCCCATTCTCGCATGGTTGGAGAAAATGCTCAACATTTTTTCATGGGATGTGGGGTTGTCAACATTATCTGGGGCAGATACTTAGGCGGACAAATATTCAGAGGGTAGCACCTTCAGTTCAAGACAATCTAAGAGAATGGTGGGTGCATGCCCAGGGATCGTTCACATGAAAGACTAGAAAAAGTTCCTTGATCGTGCTGGTCTCCTGGGAGGTGTGGCGAGAAAGAAATATGTGAGTGTTTGACAAAATTATCAAGCCCAACAATGTTCACATTGAGCATATCAAGAACGAGGCTAAACAATGCGATTTAGCTAGTGCAGGTCGCCTGGGTCTTGTATAGGTCCTTGGGCTGATGGAGTTATTCTTGCTAGGGGAATAGGGCATAGTTGGAATTTGTTTGGTTCTTTCTTTGTTTAGGTCGCCTAGGTCGTTTAGGTCGCTTGTATTTGTTTTTCCTTTCTTTCTTGGCTTACGACCGTTCCTGTAAGAATATAGCCAGTTCTTTGGCTTTCTTTATTTCTATATATGTTAACACATGCAGTGCTCCTGCATGGTTAAAAAAAAAACTCAGGATGTTCACCTATTTTTTTCTTAATTAAACAAGACAAAAGATCTACCAGTGATGCAAATGCAAGTGTCCCTAAGCTCGACTCAAATATTGCTCGCATAATAGAATTTTTTCTAATGCATACTCACACATCTAACTCAGTCCGTTCCTAAATATAAGACGTTATAGGTTTTCTCAGTTTTTTCATGTTCGAATGCATCAAGACGCGTTTTAGTGTGTATATTTACTCATTTTAGTCCGTATGTAGTCCATATTGCAATATCTAAAACATCTTATAATTAGGAACGGAGGGAGTATTACACATCGATATCTCCGAGGTATGCCATGTTGATATATATCCTCCAATATTAAATCCTTTGTGATATTATATGGCACGGAATTGTTCATCTAACCATAGTTTCTTATTTTATCTTAAATTTGAATTTTATATATGAATGAAATCGTTTTGTACAAAAACTATTTTTTTAAATTTTGCGAGGAATGAACTACATAAGGAGTTTGTACGCTCGAATAAATTTTCTATGATTATTTCCGAATTTTGTATGTAATTTTAAGTACCTTATATTTCTAATCTATCACAATGTCCACCGGCACACCCAAATCACCATCAAAGGCTAATAGGGGTCCAAACGCAAAAAAACACCCCCAACAGCATCTCCATTCGTCGGTCCGACCAAAATTATATCCTACACCCCAAGGCCAACTCCATACTTGGGGGCCTGCTCGGGGCGCCAGACAAGCCCTCCGATAGGTATGGCCCCGATGTCATAGACAAAAGCCGAGCGCCAAATTATTCCTCTCCTTCCGCATTGCCGCCCGGATTGCCAAACCGCAAATTCTTCCCTCCCTTTTCAAATTGCCGTTGTCCAAGCCACACCTTCCCCAACCACTTGAAATGGACCCCTCTCACAACCTCGCAAGCCGCCCACATGAATCCGAGGCCGGAGGATCTACCGTAGGAAGAGCTGACACCGGAGCAGGTGAATGCCAACCACACGGTGGACTCTGCCAATCGAGCTAGCCGACGCAAACGAGCGGCAACAAAAGGGTGGCTGCAAGCCATACACGTGGACCTCTTCGTCGCCGAAATGCTCACTGATTTGAGCCAAGGGCCCTTCTGTGAGTTCCTCCCCCTCTTCCCTAAACTAGTTCAACGCGGCGCCGATGCATACACATTTCTCCTCCTCGCCCGAGGTGGACTAGACAACGGTGTTGACCCGAAAGCAGTTTTCTCGCGGTTGTGCCCATCAACCGTTGCATCGACCTCAACCAGGAGGCCGCCTACAACCTCGAAACTCGTGAACGGCGACATGTCCATCACGGGTTTCCGGCAGGAGCTGCTCGGTGATGGCACCGACAACGTGCTCGACGAAATGCCCGTCGTCTAGCAGGGACATTAGTTGTGGTGAAGACATCAGGAATACTGGAGCAACTGCATTGCTTGAAGAGGAGAACAACACCATCTGTTGCAGGTATAGGGAGGCGAAGCGGTAGATGGTGTGGGAGATCAGAGAAGTCGCTGATAAACATGAATTGGTTTGCATCGAGCCGGTAGGAGAGTAAACTCATGGTGAGTTACGGAGAAAAGAGGAGACAAAATAATGAGGAAGCCAGAATAACACCTAAGCACCTCGAAGAGAATAAGTGATGATGGTGTCTCCTTGATTTCTCGATGGCTTGCCTTATTACAGGGCATACAAATTCATTAGTGGGTGTTATCTATTTAGATACAGAAAAATATGAGTTAAGCATGTGATCGGACGGTTGGTAATCAATAAGATGATCATAATCAAAGGGTTGTGGATATGTGATGATGTGGATATGCTGCATGCGTAGATAGACTATCATAAAGAACTCTTAGTGGGGATTTATAAGAAAATATAGATTCACTGGTTTTACCTTCGCCGTCTCTAACTCGTTCTTGGATCTCCACTACAATCTCGTATGAAGAGTAGGGCTTTACCTCCACCTTCCTGAACCCGTTCTTGGATCTCCGCTACAATCTTGTCTCACTTTCCCTCACTTTAACCATCCCGATGGATAATGTCGCGAAATTACGGCGACACTGTCCTTGGCAGAAACTGCCTTTTTCTTGCAAATTTTCTGTTGCCTGTTAGTACCTCTGTGCTGTGGACTTTGCGACGACAAAATTCAGTTCGTCCTCAGAAATTAGATTATGTTGAGATATAACAGCCCTTCGATGCTCCGCAACTAGTTCACGCGACTTCAGACAAGCTCCGATCAAGTCTACGGATGCATCACGTACAATAACCGTTGCAGGCCTAGCAGCTAGCTCTAGAGCACGTGTGGCGACTCACGAACACGCAAGCAGACGAGGCCGACGCCGTGAGGTCATGCCGGTCGGCGGAGCCTGGAGGCAATGAAGAGGAACACACACTTCAAGATCCGGCAACTGGGCAAGCTCCTAACCGACGGCCGCCCGCAGTGAACAGAGCATCCATTTGTCACTGCTGTAGTGCTGTTACGAACAACTCTACCCGAACAAAGAAAGGTTCACCGGAGAGGGTAACAGTAACACACACTCTCACTACTATACTTACGCTATGTATATAACCATCTCGATCCCCAGGTTACCACGCTAGCTGCAGATCGGAGACTGAGCTAGGCGCAGTTAAGGAACGCCGCAAGCGTGGCCATATGCATGGCGGCCTTGAGGGAGGCGAGGTTGTTGAGGAAGAAGCAGTGCCCTTCCCCCGGCGTCTCGTACAGCTGCGCCTGCCCGTCCCACCCGCTGCCCCGGAGCGCGCCGACGTAGGCGCGCTGCCACGGGAGGAGCCGGTCCTGGCCCGACACCGTCATGAGCACGCGCGCGGTCCCGAGCCGCCGCCACGCGTTCCCCGGCAACGCCGCCATCGGGTTCACGTACGGGTGCTCCATCCCGTACCGCCCCGCGCAGATGAACCCCCACGCCCGCTCCGCCGAGGGGTCGACGTGCGCGCCGAGGAAGTACGGGTCGAGCAACGCCACGCCCTTGATCTTGATCTTGCTGCCGCCGCGCTGCAGGCCCGCGCGCATCGCCAGGTTGTGCGCGATGTTTCCGCCGGCGCTGTCGCCGGCGAAGAACAGGCGGGACATGTCCCCGTGCCTGGAGAGCCAGGAGGAGCCGTGCCGCGCGTTGGCGTCGGAGAGCACCCACTGGAGCGCCGCCCACGAGTCGTCGTAGGCGGCCGGGAGCGAGTGCTCCGGCGCGAGGCGGTAGTTCACGGACACCGCGATGACGCCGGCCTTGGCCGCGAGCGCGTTGAGGTAGCCGTGGTACGCGGGGTGGAAGGCCGACTCGACGACGAACGCGCCGCCGTGGAAGTAGAGGAGCACCGGGAGCTTGCCGGGGCGGCTCGGACGGTAGAGCCGGACCGCGAGGCCCGTGCTGGGGTCGATGACGACGTCCCGGGAGGCGACGCCGGTGCGCGCGTCCAGCGACGGCGGCACCACGGACGTGCCCACGAGGCGCTGCACCCGGCCACTCTTGTACTGGATGAGGTACGGCGTGAAGTCGAACTTGACCTCGTCGTCGACCCAAGGAGCACGGCTGCGCAACGCCGAGCCTTCCTCCTCTGCAGCATCCCCTGTCCCGAGAGATGAGCAGAGCGCGACGAGGAGCAAGGCGAGTAAGGCCATGACCGGATCCCGCACTGTGCCACGGCCCACGGTATGCGCGTTGAGAGTGCAATTGCCCGGCGATGGTGCGCTTATATGCACGGGTGGTGGTGCGCAAAAACTCGGAGGCGACCGATGACGCTTCTGGCCGCAGGCCGCACTCGCGAGCGAAACGATTTCGACCGGGGTCAATGCGCAGGGCAAACGATTTCCATAGTGGGGCGGCACACTCGCCAGTAGTGACCGTAACCATCAGGGCTCCTAGTGCTTAAGTGCGCGGACCTATCCTATCATCACTGACCCAAGCCGTGACTGGCGCCTAGCTAATCAAGGTACAGGCACAAACAAAACTTCATAAACAAGAAGCTCGTCACGGGGAGAAAAATACTACTCCCTCCATCCCACGCTAAAATACACGTATTTATACATATTTTAGTGGGACGGAGGTTCGCAGTTTATTCAAGCCGACGTTTCTTTTTTACAAACAAGGACATGCGGCGGCTAGGGTTTTCATCCCCTCCGCCGATGCTGCCACCAGTCCGCCTCGCTTCCGATAGCCTTTTAGGTCTTCGAGGGCGGCGGACCACGGCCTATCTCCGGAGGGAGGGTTCTCGTTTCTTGTTTTAGCTAATTTTTGTGGCTTTATCGGGATGGTGAGGCGGCGGCGACATCCTGGTGTCAGAATAAGATCCTCCTCGCCCTATTCTCGCTCTGTTGGTGCGCTTAGTGTCGGTGGAGGGCTCATGGAGTTGTGAGTCCGACGTATCTCCTTGGATCCGGTCTGTTTTCGTATTCGTTGATGCGGTTAGAGCTCTGTCTCTTCCAATTTACGTACTTATCTTTGTCGATGGTTGCTGCTCTTCGGAGGTGGTCCTTTGCGATCTTAGCACAAAAACTTCCCGTCTGTATACTACAACAAACTTTACTACGACAAGTTTTGTTCGGCTCCGACGAGTGAGGAGCGAGGATGTCAGCACGCCTTCGGCTAGCTCCGTATTCGTGGTTAGGTGGTCCAGTTTTCCATTTGTAATTTTAATTATTTTTAGGGAACTTTGTACTGGTCCCTCTGATGATTAGATCGGCGAAGCTTTTCATAAAATAATGTTTTTTACATGATTTAAGCCAATGTTGGTAAGAGGGGTTTGGAGTATCGCGTGCGTTGTGTACGTGGGTGCTCGAGTCGGCATGCGAAGACCACGCCCGGTGTAGATCCAGCATGTCATTTAGGCCTTGTTCGGCAGCAGGGTTTTGTAGTGTTTTTGGGTGTATTTTCCCTAGTGTTTTGGGTGAAAACACTGCTCACACCCAAAACACTTCAACCCCTCCCAATCCCCTTCTCCACCAAAACCCCCCACCATTTTATGTTGTTTGGTACACAGGTTTTGTAAAGGGGTGTTTTAGCAATAAAATCTCATCTTTTTTTCACAGGACACACAATTACAACACGTGAGCACAATTTCAACAATACTTCTGATTCGAGATCATCAATAAAAACTTTTTATAGCACGTGAGCACAGTTTCAACAGTCATATATTATTCCCAGGTTTATCACATGAATAACATCGATACAATTATTTCATCAAATCATCTCTCGCATCGTCGTAGGATCAAATAATCTCATGCATCATCGCAGGAACAAAAACGAGCAACGACGGCTCATGCAGGTTTCAACGGTCCTATCCTATATATCTCAGGTTTATCACAGGAACAACATCAGGTTTATCGCATCGTCGCAGGAACAAATCATCTCACGCATCGCCGCAGGAAGAAATCACCGAAACAAAGTTGCATGAGAGGAACCTGGCACAATGTAGACATTTTAGACAGTAGCTACACTGTTCTGTTGATCTCTACAAAAAAAGAAGCAACCCTGTTGTGAGAAAGAACAGAAAAAGTCTATCTTTTCCATTTCCATTTCATTTCAGGAACATAGTACATAAATCATACAACCACCACTAAAACCTAAACAACAAGTAGATAGACTGCAACAGCAACACAAGAATGTATGGCTGGGTATGAACCATAGTGACAGGCAGCTATGGAGATGAACAAAATAACAAGACATCAAATCATCAGCTGCACACATAATAAGCAACCTTATCAGCAGGATGAACATGAATTTATGGATTGATTGATCGGAGGAAAAATAATATTCCAAGCAAGAAAATATGAAGTTTACACCGGTCTGAAAGCATGCTAATAACAGACAACATGACCTTAACAAGTAAGACCGTCGCAGACATGCATGATAAGAACAACCGAGATTGTCACATATATCAAGTCTGTGGTGAAAACTATTGTCGACAAGCAGCAGCCTAAAATCGAGTCTGGTTGTCACTTGTGTTGCAACATTGTAGTAGACAAATACGCAGGCAACACTAGAGCAACGTTTCAGTGGATAATCAAGAGACAAATAAGCAGACTAGGTAGCAGTTTTACTAGAAGAAATAATCACAGTAGCTATTCTTCCTCTTGCAACCAGTATCAGCCATATATACGAAGGTTTCCTGCATCAGCAAGTTGTTCATAACATGTCTAGTAGTATATAAAGACTCGTTTATTGATCTATCACTGCTCGCCCTAATCTGCACACTACTAACATCTCCCTGTCTGGTTGCAAATATTCAGACAACCCACTTCATTCAAATATATAGGCATCATATACTTGCACAACAAAACGATATGTTGTGTCAAGAAACAGGAAGCCATCGATCAGGTTCCATGGCGTGCCTGCGTGACCAAAGCCATGACACTGTCATCATAGTTTTCAGATACGTGCATATGCTGTTATCAATGACTCGTATACACTGCTACGGAATTAAGCACAGAGCTAATGGTACGAACATACTAGCTAATGCAAGCACACACACAAGACGGAGTTTCATGGAATCTGCTGATTTCTTGATTCTCTAGTCAGATCGAAACCCTAGGCAGCCTAAAATTGCTGCAGATAACCTAGAACTAAATCAAGAGCAGGAGGGGAAGACGTACCTGATTGAATTCCCAAAGAAGTGCG
Source organism: Poa pratensis (assembly GCA_947311845.1). Lineage (NCBI taxonomy): Eukaryota > Viridiplantae > Streptophyta > Magnoliopsida > Poales > Poaceae > Poa > Poa pratensis. The sequence goes on from CAMZMU010000074.1 coordinate 99,057,820, forward strand.
ACGGAGAACGAGAGCTGCGGCGGCGTCAGCAGCTCCGGCGGCGGCGGAATCAAAGAACCCGTCGGCGGCGCGATGGAGGAAGGTGCCAGGAGATGAGCAAGGTCTTGATCTCGGGGAAGAAGAAGGCTTCCACGTCGGCGGAGGGCGGAGGCGACGACCGACGGCGGAGGGCGGAGGCGGAGACGACGAGCCACGACGGCGGAGGGCGAGACACGCAAGAAACGCGAGTACCCCCTCGCGTCTTCGATCCTGTCCAACCCGACGTGGTTTGACCGGTTTTTCTGGGTTTGGCCCTGCCGAGCCCGGCCTGCCGAACAGACTTCGCGTGTCTTCTCGGGTTTTTAATTGGGCCGAGAATTTACACCACAAAACCGGCCTATACTCACCTGCCGAACAAGGCCTTAAGGGTGTTTTGGTGTCTTGTGAGTTGTGACACTGAACGATGGAGCTACTTACTTTCCATCAGTCAGCAGTTTGTATCCTCCCGTCGTGCGAGGGTCTGTTGCTTTGCAGGAGATGCCGGCCCTTGTTTAGAGCCTAGCACCTTAGAGCATCTCCATCGGCGTGTCCCATATATTTGTCGGACATGCGTTATTGGGCGCGCCGACAACCGTTCCCGTCTATTGGGAGTGCCGCGTCCCACCGGTCGCTCCCAATAGGTTTTTTAGAAGAAAAAAAGACGACGGAATTCATTCAAACTTAAACATATTTCACTCGATTTCGATAGGTTTAACAAAATATGGTGAAATTTAAACTAAAACTAGTCAAATTGCCGGTCCAGTAGCCGTAGAACTGGTCCCGGTCGTTCGTCGCCACCGCATTTTCGACGTTCCACGCGCCGCCCTGTTGCTGCGGTGGCGCTTCGGCTGGCTCCTCCTTCACCGAGGGCGGCGCTGGTGCGGCGGCAATCTGGACCTGGGCGTCGAGGTCGATGATGTTGTGCTCGACACACGACCAGTGCTCGGCGAACTGCCGCGTCGCCGGCTGGATCGTGTCGAATGACAGCTTCTGGGCGATGGCGAGGTCCCTCTAAAACTGGGCCTCAGCCTCCTCGTCCGTCAGCGGCGGCGGCGGAATGGCAGCGCGCTTCTTCCCGCGAGACGACGTCGCCGTTCCCGGCTCGGCCTTCACCTTCGCACGGGGCGCCGGCGGGCCGAAGTCGCGGATGGTCACGCCGCCCCGGCGCGACGCTGACCATCCTGGCTCGTCCTTGATCTTCAGGACGCCCCTTAGCGGCGGTGTGGGCTCCGTCTTTATGTTGACGAAGCGTGGCGTCGTCGGCATTGTCGAGCGCGCGCTCGAGGACGAACTTCGCGAGGAGGAGGAACTCGACGACATCTCCCACATGTCGCGGGAGAGACCGCCCGCCGCGGTGTACCCGAACTCCTGCATCACGACGTGGAAGTTACGCCCCTCCCACCAGCGGCGGCGCCACTCGCTGTTGTTGCGAGCCGGGCGCACGGGGCCGCGGTGGTCGTCGATCGCCGACTGCCGCTGAGCGGCGAGGAGCGAGGAGCGCGGGCTAGTATTGGCTATCCTCCACGTACTCCGGGTCGGCCCGCTGCTCCGGCGTCAGCTGGCGGCGGCGCAGCCGGATGAGCTGCTGGAGCCGCTCCCCCTCCGGCAGCCGAGGGACGACGTACCCGAGCGTCGACAACGTCCACCCATTGGAGCTGCCGGTGCGGTTACTGGGGAGGCGCATCCCCGACGGCACGGGGATGCGATGCCGGTGGAAGAACCCTGCCTCCTTGATGCGTGTAAAGTCACACGTCCGTTGGAAACCCCAAGAGGAAGGTATGATGAGTGCAGCAGCAAGTTTTCCCTCAGTATGAAACCAAAGTTATCAATCCAGTAGGAAGTTAACGTTGCTCCGAAGGTGTTGGTGGAGGATGTAGTGCGGCGCAACACCAGAGATTCCGGTGCCAACGTGGAACCTGCACAACACAATCAAACTATTTTGTCCCAACGAAACAGTGAGGTTGTCAATCTCACCGGCTTGCTGAAAACAAAGGATTAGGCGTATAGTGTGGAAAATGATGTTTGTTTGTAGAGAATGTAAAAGAACAATGATTGCAGTAGGTTGTATTTCAGATGTAAAAGAATAGACCGGGGTCCACGGTTTACTAGTGGTGTCTCTCCATAATAAAATACTAAACATGTTGGGTGAACAAATTACAGTTGGACAATTGACAAATAGAGAGGGCATAACAATGCACATACATATCATGATGATCACTATGAGATTTATTTGGGCATTACGACAAAGTATACAGACCGCCATCCGGCATGCATCTGTGTCTAAATAGTCTACCTTCAGGTTAGCATCAGCACCCCTTCCAGTATTAAGTTGCAAGCAACATACAATTGCATTAAGTCTGGTGCATAATGTAAACAACACTAATATCCTTAGACAAAGCATTGCTGTTTAACCCTAGTAGCAACAGCACATCCACAACCTTAGAACTTTCTGTCACTGTCCCAGATTAAATGGAGGCATGAACCTACTATCTAGCATAAATACTCCCTCTTGGAGTTACAAGCATAAACTTGACCAAAGCCTACACTAATAACGGAGAGCATGCAAGATCATAAACAACACATATATGATAGATCAATAATCAACTTGACATAGTATTCAATATCCATCGGATCCCAACAAACACAACATGTAGCATTACAATAAGATGATTTTGATCATGATAAGCAGCTCACAAGATCTAAACATGATGGCAAAAAAGGAGAAGACAACCATCTAGCTACTGTATGGACCCGTAGTACAAGGATGAACTACTCACGCATCACTCCGGAGGCAGGCATGGCGATGTAGAGCCCTCCGGTGATGATTCCCCTCTTCGGCAGGGTGCCGGAGGAGAACTTCTGAAACCCCCGAGTTAGGGTTGACGGCGGCGGCAGCGGATGTTTTCTGGAAATATGGCTCGGTCTTTTAGGGTTTTCGCGTCTGGATGAATAAATAGGCGAAGGGACGACGTCGGTGGAGGCGCGGGGCCCGCTCCCCATAGGGTGGCGCGGCAGGGGGCCCACCCGCGCCGCCGTAGGGTGAGGGCGTCCTGCTGCCCCCCTTCGTCTCCTCTTTGGACTTCTGGAACGTGTCGGGAAAAATAGGCATCTGGGATTTTGTTTCGTCCGATTCCGAGAATATTTTCAGAACAACTTTTCTGAAACCAAAAACAGCAGAAAACAGGAACTGACATTGTGACATCTTGTTAATAGGTTAGTTCCAGAAAATGCATAAAAATGCTATGAAGTGTGAATAAAACATGTAGCTATTGGTATAAAACTAGCATGGAACATAAGAAATTATAGATACGTTGGAGACGTATCACTCCTCCTTCCGGAGGCAGCTCTTCGCCGCGCCACCGCCACTGCCTCCCATTTGGTCGTTGTGCGCCATCGCTGGTGGATTTGTGGAGAAAGGGGGGGGGGGGGAGAAGACAGGAGGAGAGCGACGGTGGGAAAACGGCGAGCGGCGCCGCTCCTTCTTTTATAGACGGCCGTGGGAGACGAATGGCGGGAACGCTGCGCGGAAAACTCCACCATTACTCCGGCGTCGGTTCCCGAGGCGTTGTAATTCCGGCGACGCGCGTCGGAAAGACGAGGCGTGAAGTGTCGCACGCGTCAGGAAACCGCTCAGCGGCCACAGTTAATTATGCTGACCGCTCCCGTCTCTTTGACGCGTCCGGCTCGCCCATCAGGAATCGATGTGGCGCGCGTTGCCGCGGTTGCCGGCGCGCTCGGTTGCGTCCCTAGAACCTGGACGCGAAGCGGAGTTGCCGGACGCTCTATTGAGACGTGCCGACAACTTTTGAACTATTGGGCGCGCTGCTCGGGCCGATTTTGTGCCAGCGCTTCCAATAACCCTATTGAGAGCGCAGGTGGGCGCGCCGGTGAAGATGCTCTTACTGCGACATCAATGCAATGGCTGGCGTTTCACTACTCGCACGACGGCATGGCACCCTGTTCAGTTCGATTGTCACCGGTTTAGACAGTGCCGACGCCATACGATACGCTTACTCTACTTTTAGGTCCCTCGGCTGCCATGCTACTGGCCGTTGGAAACTGGGAATGGTAAAGAAGGAAAAGAAAATGTGCATAACCGGATGGTACTACTGCCGTATGCATGTGCTGTGAATAATAAGATCTGTCATATCTGGCGGTTTTGCACGGTATGGCGACGAGCGTAACGGACATCTGGCCATGGTATGTACGTAGGAAATCGGTTCGGGATTCATGGAAGGAACTTTCTGTTCTCGTGATGAAGGGATGGGAATGGATAGCTTGTGAATGAATAATTCCAACGAACTTGCAATATGGCTCTCATGTTTTCATAGTAAGGAACATTCCGCCCGCTAGCGGGGTTCCCCTATACATCGCCTCAAGCGAGTCAACTCGCCCGCGCTCCGTCGCAACGAATTCCCTCACATGGGCCGGCCCACATGTACGGTTTTCCTGTTTTCTTATTGTTTTTAATGTTTTCCTACATAATGCCTAAATTTATTCTTTGTAGTTGTTGGACTACTTGAATATATTTTTTGAACTCGTGAACATTTTTTAAACTCGAGAGAATTTATTTTGAACCACGTGAAAAAAAGGCCAAGAACAATTTGTTCAACCTTCGTGAATATTTTCACGAAAATTTATGAACCTTCGTGAATATTGCCTAAAAAATGTGTTCACGGGTAAAAATGTTCACAAATATTTTCTCACAAATTTCGACTACGTGACTATTTTATTTTTGAACTAGGGAACATTTTTTGAACTCAAGAGCATTCATTTGAACCACACGAACAAAAATTCGAGCGCGGTGAACAAATTTTCAACCTTTGTGAATGTTTTCTTGAAAATTTATGAACCTCTTTTTTATAGGTGAACGCTTTTACTTGAAAATGTTCACGGGTAAAAAAATATTCACCAAAAAGCATGAAAATAAAAACCGAGAAAATGAAACAAAATGAAAAAGAAACGAAAATGAGAAGGTAAGCATGAAAAAAAATGAAAAAAAAAACGAATATCGATAATAGAATGATACCAAACAATAAATAGGAAAAAGAAACAGAAACAAAAGTAGAAAAAATGGCCTGGCCCATGAGGCCGTCTCTACAAGTGATAAATAGTGCTCACGCGCTAGCGCTCATGCGAGCTAGTGTTTTACTCCGAGCCCACAAACATATTCACCTTGGCTGGGCTTCCAACAGTACGGTATGGCCCATGTCTGGATATAAGGAGGCAAGTGACTTTGCTTTTGATTAAAAAAAACTAGCATGGTGGCCCTCACAAATGGTGTATTCTTCATTATCATTTAGTTATTTACTTGCAAAGTTGATTTCTATTTCTTATGATGTACTTATCATTTACAAGATACAGGACGTTCTCGATGCAAATGCATGTAGTAAGAATCAAATATTTTTAACTTTTATTTTATATGAATTTGTCGCTAACATCTTATACATAACTAAAAAAATATTTTTCATGTATAACAATGTTTTTTTGCTAATATATTATATACTTTATGGTTTTAGGTTTTTAGACGCTATCACAAGTGATGTCCTGCATGGAGGAATTTTCATTTTTATTTCTGTTTCTGTAACCCGATTTGTTTGACATCAATTTTTGGATTTGGTTGGCATTGTTTGCAGTACTAAATAATATAGGACAGTGTGCATCGACATATACAGAGATAGGAGGTTTGTCCTCCTTTTAGAAAGACTTCGATATTTATTTGTTCTGATTCTAAAAGATACGGAGTATATTTCTTGTGAAGTCTACCAGCCGGGTTTATTTGCAGTGCTGTGCACGTTCCAGTGGTAGGCCATAAGAGGCTGTGGAGTTCAATTAGGCAAAGGTGTTCTTGTTTGACTTTGGGTGAGCTGAGAGCATATGTAAGAGAATCTTTCTGAGCATAATATTTGCTCATTCACGCGTAATAAGAGGTAAAACGTTGTCTGGACCAAAGTTTGACAGAAGAAAATGGGCCAAATTCAACACACACATGCAAATCCCAGTCATTGAGCTAAGTTTGATATTTCAACCATCTAAGAGCATCTCCCGTCACAACCCCATATCCGGCTCCCAAACTGTCCGCGGACAGCCCCTAAATATTGCCTCCTACAACAGTATCCCCCAAAGTCTTTCCAAATTATGGGGCCAATTGCATGTGATTGGTGGAGAAAGAAAAAGAAGAATCAATGAAGGCCAAAAGAAAAGAAAAGAAAAGAAAAGAAAAGAAAAGTAAAGTGAGCCTGGACGCGTCCGGATGCGTCCAGCCACCCCCAAACCCTCCACAAATATGGGCTGGGTTTGGCAACTGCCGGACCGTCCGGACGTTTGGTGAGGGTTTGGCAACCGCGGTTGGGTGGTGTTTTTTGGGTCAAATGGCCTCCGGACCGTCCGCCCGGACGTATAGGGCGGGTTTGGGGCCTCCGCTTGGAGATGCTCTAAGCAGCTTAATTAAAGTGTTGAACCAATCGAATTTGGGCAAGCAGGTCATAATTCATAACTCCCATGTTCTGATCATTCTGCCTCAAGTTAAGTATAGTTGCAGCAAGCAGCCAAGCAACGACAATCCTAGGCCAAGCAGAGCCATTGCTTGACCAACGCAAAGTCTACAACCCCAACCACCATCGCCCGCCCAGATCTCCACCGCGCGATGGCGGCCGCCGTACCGACCACGCCCCCGCCCGCCGCGGCCGACGACGAGATCGTCTACGAGTCGATGCCCTGCATCCGCATCTACAAGAACCGCGTGGAGCGCTACTTCGGTTCCGAGTTCGTCGCCGCCTCCACCGACTCCGCCACCGGCGTCGCCTCCCGCGACCGCACCATCTCCCCTCAAGTGTCCGCGCGCCTCTACCTCCCCCGCCTCGACGCTGACGCACCGGCGGCCAAGCTCCCTGTCCTCGTCTACTACCACGGTGGCGGCTTCTGCCTCGGCTCCGCCTTCAACCCCACATTCCACGCCTACTTCAACAGCTTCGCCGCGCTCGCCAACGTCCTCGTCGTCTCCGTCGAGTACCGCCTCGCGCCCGAGCACCCCGTCCCCGCCGCATACGCTGACTCATGGGAGGCTCTGGCCTGGGTCGTCTCCCACGCCGCCGGCGCCGGGGCCGGTGACGAGCCGTGGATCGCTGACCACGCCGACTTTTCCCGCCTCTACCTCGGTGGCGAGAGCGCCGGCGCCAATATCGCACACCACATGGCGATGTGGGTGGGCGAGAAGGGGCTGGCCCACGGCGCCAAGATCCACGGTCTCGTCATGATCCACCCCTACTTCCTTGGGAGCAACAAGGTGGGATCCGACGACCTTGACCCGACGGCGCGGGAGAGCCTCGGGAGCCTGTGGCGCGTCATGTGCCCGACGACCACGGGGGAGGACGACCCGCTCATCAACCCGTTCGTGGACGGCGCCCGGCCTCAGGCCCTGGCGTGCGGCCGCGTGCTCGTGTGCATCGGCGAGAGCGACGTGCTCCGTGACCGCGGCCGCGCGTACTACGACCGGCTCAGGGCGAGCGGGTGGAGCGGGGAGGCGGAGATATGGCAGGCGCCGGGAAGGGGCACACGTTCCACCTCCTCGAGCCGTTCTGCGACGAGGCCGTCGCGCAGGACAAGGCCATCAGCGAGTTCCTCAACCGTTGATCGCCGGCCGGGGCCGCCGACGTCCTCCATATCGACTTCAGCATATACTCGGGAAATAACTGCAGCTTCGTCGCCGATGGATGCTGCTTTCTTTACTTATTAATTACATTACATTACATTTCGGGTTCAGATTTCAGAATTGTGTTCGTGTTGTTTTGTCTTTGTTGTACGGATGGAAGGGATCGCCATTGTTTTAGGCGTGGGTGTTGTATCAGGATTGTGGGAGGATAGTCGTGTCATACAGATGATATTATACATTTATTATACTTGTTGGATTTGACCCAAGAGTTTCTTTGCAGTATAGTACTTCGGAGTTCAAAGTTCATGAATTCTTTTCTCTTCACTAATTTTATGGCTGTACAAGTTTCTGAAATTGCTTGCCATAAGTTTGAAAGAGAACGGTCCAAGTTCATCTTTTTTCCCTTTTCATTCCGTCCGCTTAGAGCATCACCCTCCAAATTTGTGTAAGGCACAATGGGGTGCTACCCACAGCCACGCCCCCCAAACCAACACCCCAAATTTGTTTTTGATCATTTTTATCTATATTCTAAAAAAATTCATTGCAAAGTTGAATAGTAGTTCAAATATAAAAAATGTAAAAATTATTACAAGAAACTCAAATTCAAATTATTCAGTTCCCGAAAACAACACATGGCCTCTGGTTGAGCAACGTTGTTTGCTTTGATCGTCCACAAGTGCGCCACAAGGTCATTGTGCACGTGCTCGTGCATTGTTTCATCATGAATTTCCCAATGCATGGTAAGAAATTCAGAAAACTGCGTCGGCACTCGCGGCTGTGGCTGGGCCATAGGCCGCTGGTAATCAAACACCTCATTGATCAATGGCCTCCTGTATCTCGCTCACTCTCGATGATCATGTTGTGCATGATAACACAGACATTCATGAGATCACACATTTTATCTAGCGACCAAGAAATATAATGGTACAGGACAACGACAAACCTGGCCTGCACACATCAAATGCCTGCTCCACATCTTTGCAGACAGACTCTTGCCTCTTTGCAAAATGGCAATTTGCCTCGTCGACAGGGTTACGGATAGTCTTCACAAATGTTGACCAACTAGGATAGATGCCATCGGCAAGGTAGTAACCCTTGTCATAGTCATGACCGTTGACCACAAACCTATACTCTGATCCTCCACGCTTCGGCACGGCGTCAATCTTGGCCACCTGCGGATCTAGAAGAGTAGCCATGACCATCTCAGTCTCTTCGTCATCAACCGCAAGGCGGCAGCCTCCCCCATCATTTGAAAAACAAGAACTCGTCGTCGCTATCCATACCCTATTGGACAAATGAAGCAATGAAATTAGGTCACAAATCAACAATCAATCAAAGGAGCCTATTGGCGAATGGTCGAACACCTTGCATGCGGGCGGGAGGGAGGAAGAGGCGGAGGCGGCTAGATTAGCTGCACCGCCGCAAAACAGGGCAGAGATCGGAGGGGTGCGGCGGCAAACATGCCTATGTGGTCGCTGCGGATGAACTCCCGCGGTGCGAATCGAGTTGGCGACGACAAGGGGGCGGCGATTTTGCGATTCGTCGGCGAGAGGAAACAGAAGGACGAGGTGGGGGCAAATGAATCAGGTCGCGCCGGCCCTGTGTGTATGACGAGCAGGCCATGTCTATCGAAGGACGTGTCCATCTAGTGTTCAACACCCCCGAGTGGGCCGCCAAACTTGGGGGACCTTTCGGGGGTGCCGGACACAAATCGGCTCGACCCGGACACTTGGAGGTGCCACTGTGGGCAATTTTTGCGCTCGGACCCCCATTGGGCCTTTCGGGGGTCAATTGAGGGCGCCGGTGGAGGTGCTCTTAGCTGGTTTCAGATGCAAAGATACAAGATTTCCATTTGAGAACCTCTATTCTCTTCCATGTAGCGCCATCAGTCCATGAGACCATGACCATGTTGTACTTGTTCTGCGCCATCCTCCACAGAATTATGAACAATTTTCGTGTTGGAGCTGAAGAAAAATATCACTAGAATGGTGGGATTAGCCGATTAGGAGGGGAAGAGGCACAACCATGGTGCTCAACCTTCTGTACGTGTACTCTGGAGGAGGAAGACGACCACGAGGCTCGTACGGTGGGCTGCCATGAGGGCAACTCCAACGACGCGACACATTGAGTCCGCGTACATTTGTTTGGGTCGTGCTGGACCAAAATCATGGCCCAACGCGACGACGCAAATGCGGTGCATATCGCTTTCTATCCATGGCTGTCCGTCGTGACCCATTCCTAGCCCAAATTTGGGCCAGGTTTGCGTCTCCACGGACTCGACATACCGTTCATGTGTCTGCGTGGTGTCCACCCCGGGCCCACCTGGAAGCTACACTGGCGACGTCGCTCTCCCCTGGCGGTCCTTTTTAATGCTAGGGATCGACCATGGATAGGACAGCCATTCCCACTCCCACTCGCCCCCACCTTGCCCCCCACCGACGGCACAAACCCTAGCCACCGTGGCCATGCCGATCCGGTGGACAGGAAAAGGGAAGCACGACTACGAGGCGGGGTCGTCGTCGGGCCGCCGCCGCTGCCGCACACCATCTCCCGCACTTCCCGCGCCGTTCTCTATCGCGTCGCCGGGCGTCGAGGTGGCCATGCGCGACCGCCATTACGTCCCCGTGGGCAACTGTTGGTGGTACTGGGAGCATGCCGGGGCGGTGCCGTGGTCGGATGCAAAGTTGCCTAACCATTGGCACTTGAAACTATAGCGGATCCCTGTGCTGCCGATCCCGACCAGTGGCCGCACACGGGCCCTGGAGATCCAGCGCCGCTGCGAGCTCCTCCCTCCTGCCCACTTCTGGAAGGCGCCGGAGTACGTCGACCTCGGCGACGACGAGGACGACGAGTAGAAGCCCGCGAGCATTTTAGCTTTTCATATTTTTGTTTAGTTATATATGTAAAAAGGGCGTTTGTGGCCCACCCCCCCTATATATTGCAAACACGACCCATATAAGGCATGGTAGTAAATCTGTTAAAAAAAAATCAAATGCGTCGCGCCGTTTGGCGGATACATGCGTACAGGAGCTGTCCGTTTGGTGACCCAAACAGACAAAAGGGGGACACAATTCGTGTATGTTTGGGTCGGCCCGTTGCAGTTGCCCTGAGATACGACCTAGAAGAAAAAGAAAATACTTCGAAAAGGAAGACAATAATTATGGCCTGGGGGGGGGGGGGGGGGGTGTCCTGGGACGACTTGAGGGCTGGGTCTTTTCTCCATTGATTTCTTTTTCCTTATTTGTTATTTTCCATTTAAGGAATAGATTTTTGTATTTATATTGACCAAACATTATCCATGAAATTTAGAAAAATTCCATAAAATTGAAATAAGTATTTAGGACTTTAGAATCATATTTCCAGCCCAAATTAAGAATTCATTCTTTATATTTTACAAATCCTCTAAATGCCTTATAAATTCCCCAAACAACCTTTTTGAGTTTTTAATTCTCATAATAATTTATAAGTAAAAATATGCATATGGGGCATATCTTAATCATTTTCAAAGTATTAGTTTTGATAATTTTATGTTATTATGTTCTCTTTATTTCTATTACTCATTTCGAAATGGATTTAAATAACGAAAGATAAAAAATGCATTGAAATTAAAATAACAACCAAATAGAATATTTTCCAACATGTTTCATGTATTTGGGAAAGTCATATTATTCCTCTCTTATGATTTATGTTTTGGAAAATCTGATTCACAAAGTCATATTATTCCTCTCCTAAGATTTATGTTTTGGAAAGTCATATTAATCCACTCTTAAAAGTTTTGAATCAAGGTTTGTGAAAAGTTTAAACAAGTCCACCAGTTTTAAATCCTTCAAAATTTTAAACACTTATTTAATTAATTTGATATTCCAAAATTTAGGGCGTGGGTAGGCGATGCGTCTGACGGTTCGAGTGTCCTGTGCCGTCTTAACGCGACGTGTGAGTGTTCTCAACGGTTCTTTACCGAGGCGTGCATGGCGATGCTCTGTGTGTGATCCCATCAGTCAGACGAGTTGGTCCCGCCGGCACACGAGTAGATCGTGATTTAAAGTTAGGAATAAATGTTGTGTTTGACCAACGATGCGTCATCACGATTCTGTTCATATGCATTTGCACGTCTGCCGGCTTACACGCGGCTTGTACATCCCGGTAGAAACATCCTTGTCGTGACGCGCGGTCATGTCGTTTCGTCCTCCCATTGTTGGTATGGGAAAGTGGTTCCTCTATATGTATTTTTTGGAGTGCCTGATGAGTTTTGAAATGTGGAATATCCATCTATTGCTTTGCATAGACTGCTAGTGATGTTTATAGTTACGTATCTTCGATTCTACATGAGAGATTTTTATCCTGTCGTTTGAGTCCGCACATGTTACACATGGATGTTATAATTTCTAACAGTTGATTATTAGCATTGTGTATGACGTGTCGTAAACATAGGGCTCGGGGGATTCTCGTTTGCCAAGACGCACCTCTAAATCTACTTGGAGATGATCTGAGACCAACAAGGAAGATGGACCGATCCTCCTCGCGACAACAAAAGAGAGAAATCTCCATCTATCACACAAATTTGCAGTAAACTATGTGCTCTGTCGCACCGCAGATAGTACTGTGTGATTTTACAAGTACGATTGTCCTTGCCATAAACATATCTGAGCATTTTAAATCTAAGGGGAGTAGGGGACAAAGGTAATTGGCCAAGGAATCATAGTACTTTTGTTGGATGGCAGCGAAACCATGTAGCCATCATGTAGGAGCTGAAAGGAGGCCCTGCCGTTAATGGCAGATTTGTGCAATGATGAAACCATGAGCTCCTAATCACATAGGATTATTTCCTTGGCCAGTCAAAAGATGATTAAAGGATGGAGCAGATCATGAGAGTAAAACTTGAATACATACAAAATTAAAGGCAGCTCCTGTGGTCCAACAAGGAGATTCCCCGATTGTACCTTATTACAATGATTTCCATTTTTTAAAGATGCGAATCCTTTTTTCCTGAATGGTATTAACAATTTAAATGAGTATGTTCTGTCAAATTACTGTACGGACACACAAAATTCCCACTAGCCAGTAGTTTAGTACTAAACACTGCTAGTGTTTCTTACTCCCTTTGTTCCGATGATTAAGGCGTATTTTACTTCGTTAGGACAAGCATTTTACCAACAATTACTCGTTTAACATACAATTTATATGATATAAAATGATTAAAATCACAATCATAACAAGTACTTTTGATAACGAATCTAGTGACACAAATTTTTATTAACATTGTATGCATTGAGCAATTGTTGGTATAATAGTTTTAACAAAACAAAATACCGTATACTTCTAGAAATGGAGGGACTAGTATTTTCAGTGGCACTGAACACGAGATCATTGTCATGGGTTTTTCTGGAGGATACCTAAATTTCGAAACATAATTTCTTTAGTTAGAACAGCAGCTAACTGGTTCATTTTATACATTACCATATAATTTTCTAAAAAAAATGAACTTCTCTGCAAGCATCATTAGCATGCGGAAAACCATTTTTTATTGACCCCTCGCCCATTAAACCGTCGAGCTACACTTCTCCCACTATATATACCGGTCTAGTGCAGACACCCCATCTCACATTAGCCCCGAAGCATAGTATTGAGACTTTGAGCTAGCCTTCTAGTTCCACTCAGCTAAACTACACTGCCTTCCTCTTACTCTAAGTTAGCATTCTCACATGGACTGCTCAAAAGCTTTGTGCACTTGCATTCTGATCTTCATCGTCATCTCGAGCCAGGCCGAGGCGAGGCTGCTGAACAAGGCGAGCAAGGGTAAGGAGCCATGCGACGAACTAGGCGCCACGAAAGGTGACGGCAGAAGCTTCAGAGCAACACGAGAAAAGGCTTCAGCTGCAGGAGCAGGGCAAGACGGCAGCAAAGCCATGCCGATGGCGACCACGGTCGACTCCCGGGCGAGCCCCTGGGAATAGCCCCGGTATAGGCAACAAAGGGAAGACCAACAACTAGTAGTATTTGGGCCAAAGGCTCTGTAAGCTAGCTATGTGGTGGCTGAGTTGGTCTCTAGTTTTCTTATCACTTGGTTTCTTGAATTATGTTCGTTGTTGTGCGTACAATTTTTCAGTTCATTGCGAAGTGAGTACTCTGGTATCATTTAAGATTTATTCCGATAAATAAAGTTGTGAGTAATTGTGTCTCTTTTTTATCTTGCACGATTCAACTCCTATAGCGTACTCTGATTAGACTATAATACGCATTTAAGCGATTCAAGAACAAGGATCAAAGATATCCGGCATAAGGTGTGGATATTAGAGAACAAGGGAAGTTGTCAACACATTGTTACTATGCAAATGTGATGTGCATAGTAATTAACAGTGTGTTGACAACTGGATAATAGACCTGTGGAAACCATTGTACACTTGCTGTACAGCATTTCTTAAGGCACATAAGACAAAATGTTATGCTATACGCTAAGAACGTACATAGCTAGTAAGATTTTTTTCAACCTTACGAGCACAAAATGTTATGCTATACATTGTCGGAAAGTAATTTGAAACTCGTAACACTTGTACCGATAGTGTAGTTCAGTCAGTGGGAAAATCGAATCTCAGAAGTACCAGCACAACGACCTATGTTAAACTGGCATCATTCGCAGCTAAGCATTATGCACAGCACAAAAAATACCACATTTTGATCATGTTGTACTTGTGTGTCAATATGGCAACGGCCAACGGGGACACTAACCACTGGTTATTACCTAACCATAACCATCCCTGTACAAAAAAATTCAGATCAAGGCAGTGGGGAGATGGGCTCCGTAACTTGCGGAGACCCGTTGGAGGCGACCCATGGGCGATTCTGGGCGTTGGCCGGCGACCTCTACGGCGATGGCCTGGGATGTCTGCCGGTGAGGAAGAAGATGATCGCGAGGAGGGCGAGGAAGATCGCGAGGAGGGCAAGGTTGGCGGCTCAGGTACGTTCAGATATCTATGCCGTTCGCCGTCGCCGGAGGGGAAGACTTCCTTGGACGATCGCCGTTCGAGGGAGGAGAAGCGGATCGTCAAGCGGCAAGCCCAAAGGTACGTTGCTCTTGCGATGCAGGTGTTGTCGCCGGAGAAGATGCGTCGTTCTCGGATATTAAGAAACCTGGAGGTAAAATGAGGAGTGCGGCTCCTCGTTTGCCGTTCGGGAGGCCGGTGCGGCTCAAGCTGCCGTGCTGGTTCCTTCGCTCTCGATCGACGATGGATCGGAAGGTTGGGAACTGGTTCAAAGGATTGCAATGTAGCCACGCCGAGGATGTGTCGCCGGCGTCGGTGAAGATAAACGGAATTTGCGGATCCGTGAATTCAAATTTTAGAATTTTGCGAACAGGCCATGCGGGCCGATTGGCTGGGTTTGGCTTCGGTGAGGGAAAGGGTAGGCCTATTGGGATTGCGGCCCAACACGCTTGTCTACCGGCCGAGTCATGTGGTCGAATCAACCTGAAAAAAGACTCGGTTTACGTTCGATTCTAGGGTTTATCAAACCTGCACCTTCTACTCCGCCACCGAGTGGTCTTGCTAGAGCAGCGATGGTGCACAATGGTGGAGGACTGGAGGTAGAGGGGCGGTGACGGGCGTGGTGTTCCTCCAGGACGTGGCTATGGAGGTGGCTACCCTTCTGGTCGGGGTATGGCGGAAACGGACCTCCGTTCCGTGGTGGTGACGTGGGGCGCGGTCCTCATGCGGGTGGATCGAATGGAGCATAGGTCAAGGGGGGCAACGGCAGAGCACTTTCGAGGTCGGTGGCTCTAGTGGGACGGCTGGTCAGGCTGAATCTCGTCAACGTGGTTTTGAGGCAAACTTTGGAAGCTTCAATGCGGGCTCGGGTTTTGCTAATGGCGGTCAGCAGCAGCGGCAGTACAATTACAACCGGCCTTATCAGTTTCGTGGGGATAGGGCTGATGGAGGAAGAACAAACACATGCTCGTGGTAACCTGAGAGGGGGATATGCAAGTGCGACTGCAACTCGAGAGGTGGCATCAGGCCTGTCCGAGGAGGTGTTGGCTAGGATCGTTAGCCAGGTCACGGAAGCTCTAAGGCAGCCAGGGGTAGCTGCTGCTCAGAAGGGTGCTGTCTCACCATCTTCTGTTGCGACACAGATGGGGCCGACGTTGTCGGCGACTCAATTGATTGCTAAGGGTGCTACGCCGGTGGGAATGCGACCTCATCACAAGTGCTAGCACAAACACAACAATCGGGGGTGATCCTTCTCGTGGTGGAGGTTTTGAACATGGTGGGTCTGAGGTTACAGCAGCTAAGAAGGCAAAAAGAGGTGAGAAAACGCGTTGTTATCGTTGTGATGGACCTGGGCACCATGGAAAGGAGTGCACAGTTGAAGTGTGTGATATTTGTGAAAGCAAGGAACATGCGCCGGAGGTGTGCCCCTTGCTGACTGCGCCTAAACCACAAGTTATCATGCATGGATTGATAAATGAGGGTCTAATGTTTTTTGAGCAGCCAACATCCGAGACTTATAAACCAAAGATTGACAATGCTCGGTTGGCTATGTTGACGGTCACTAGTGGTGAGCTCTCAATTCCTCAAATTGTGACTCAACTGCAAAGGTTGGTGCCTTGGGAACAGTTTCATTGGGATGTTCAGCAGTAGGGCACAATGTTTTCAAAGTGCCGTTCCCTTCAAAGAGTGAACTGAAAGGCTGGCTATTTTTGGTGCGTGTAGGGTGCCCAGCAGTAAGTGTGAGATTACAGTTGTTCCTTGGGTTGCTACGGTGGAACCATTGGAGATGCTACCAAAAAAATGGATTAGAGTATATGGTATCCCTCCCAAGACTACAGGGGATTTTCTATCCCTTTGGAGTTTGGGTTCTTTGTTCGGAAAAACAATCAAAGTTGATATGAAATTCACTCGCAAACATGGGGTGCTTCGTATTCTCGTGGGTTGTGTTGACTACACTCTTATTCCAGCTGGTTGGAATTTTTTATTAAGGATGGGTTTTATCGGTTGAAGTTTAAGGTAGAGCATCTGGTTGATGTTGCTGATAAAGAAGATGATGACCCAAGGTCACACCGCCGGGTGATGATGCTGATGATAGTGCTGATGAGGGGTCTAATAATCAAGATAAGGCGAGAGGGAGAAGGAAAAAAAACCACAGACGATATGGTCACGATGAGACCACAAAAGATTCAGGTGTGAAAGATAATTTGGGGGCAGCGGCTCCAGATGCCATGCAAGAAAAGTTGTCAGGTGTGATTTTCTCTCCTACGGTACAGAAACAATTTCAGCTAGCTAAACAGGAGTTGTTATCGCTGGTTCAGAGAAGCTTGCGGAGAAAAAAGAAGTGCCTCGGGTTGATGAGTTTACAAACTCGGGAGATTGCCTGGTTGATGTTTCTCGCGCCACTGATGTTAAAAGCTGCAGCGAAGGGGTTCGATGAGTGTGCTAGTGTTGATTTGAGTGAGAGTGTTGGTGTCGTGGCTGATCCCGTGCCTCACGCTGGTGGTGCATCAAGTGGATGCGCTGGAGCAGTGATTGCTGCCGGCTGCGGCAGCGATAGGCCAGGTTTCTCTGCCGGAGAGGAGCTGGACAGTAAAACTCGTGGTGCTGCTGGTTCCGATCTTGGCACGTGTTCGGAGGAGGGCTCTGCGGATAACAACACTTCTCAGCTTTGGGCAACTCCTATCAGACCAATGGCTCCGTTTTCTTCACCGGTTCCACCTCTGGAGGTTGATGGGGGTTTGTACATGGACCGCCTTGGCAATACGGTGGTTTCGCAGCCAAGCCATGCGGGCATGTTATCACTAGCGGGCTGCAAGCGGTGGAGGGGAAAGACCGTCAGAGAGGGATATGATGCGTTTGGGGGAATGCATGAGGTCGAGGTGAGATCAAGTCAAAGGTTGAGGGAGCAGCAGAATGCCGATCTTCCTCAACTGGAGCGTGCGATGGATCTTACTTCTCGCAAGATGTACGGTTCCCCAACAGGTACTGCTTTACACTCCAAGTTATCATTATGCTCTTTATCCAATTCTGAAATAAAGCGTAGAGCGGATAGATTGGGCATTTCTTTAGGAAAAACTAAGGAGCAAGTAGATTCTTCAATTCTGGGTATTTTGGAGCTAGAACAAGAGAGGGAGGTCATTTTTCTTAAAAATCTTTACCTCCTGTTTCTGAGGATTCGGAGTCTAGTTTGGTTTTAAAAAGAGCCATTAACCTTTGCGAGGATCTTGAAGATGATGAGGCTGAGGTCTCGGATGATCATGCGGATCTTAATGAGACGTTGGCATCAATAAAACGTAGGGGCAAAAAATATGACTACTCTAAACGTGCGGTTCGGAGGAGTGTTAGATTAAGCAAATTTACCAAACATTAAATGAAAGGTATGATTTGGAACTCTGATGGGTTTGGGGACACAACAAAACATTTGGCGGTTAATGAATTTGTTAGGGAACATAAACTTAATTTTGTGGCCATAATTGAGACAGGGAGATCCACTTTTGCAACACCTTTTCTTAATTTTTTGGCTGGGGGTTTCGATTTTTCTTGGTACTGCATACCACCACACGGGAGGTCGGGTGGCATGTTGCTAGGATTTAATAATGCTACTTTGGCTGCACAAAATATGATCTCAGGTGATTTTTGCGTAAAATTACACTTGACACTGAAATCTGATGGTTTTCGATGGCATTGGTTGTGGTTTATTGGGCGGCACAAGATAATAAAAAACCGGAATTTTTGGCAGAATTGGTAAGAGTTTGTGAAGGGGAGACGCTCCCAATGTTGGTTGGGGGGATTTCAATATTATTAGGAGACAAGAGGAAAAAAATAATACAAATTTTAATGCAAGATGGCCTACTATTTTTAATGCTATAATCAAAAGTTTAAGCTTAAAAGATTTGAAAATGTCTGGAGACAATTTACCTGGGTTAGTACGAGCTAGCCAACTTTTGAGAAGTTGGATCGTTTTCTAGCCAGTGTTGATTGGGAGCAAAAATATCCACTTGTCACGGTACAGGCTCTAACCCGAGCGGGGTCGAACCATACACCGTTGTTGTTGGATATAGGATCATGCGTTTTCAGGCAACATAGTAAATTTTCATTTGAACTATCTTGGTTTCGGCAAGATGGTTTCTATGATATAATTGTTCGGGAGTGGAATGCGGTGCAAACGGGCAATACTCCTGTTGAGCGATGGCAAAATAAAATAAGACATTTGCGTCAATTTCTAAGATGGCGGGCCAAGCATCTGAGTGGGGAGTACAAAAAATTGAGAGATAAACTTGTGTTATTAGTTAATGAGTTAGACATTAAGGCTGAGATGACAGTAGATGAGCGGGCTGCTAAGAGGGAGGCGGAGGATAGTTTAGCAAAGTTGCGACGTGATGAGGAATCTAAATGGGCGCAGCGAGCGAAAGTTAAGTATATCCAGGAAGGTGGGAGTAATATGAGATACTTTCACATAATTGTGAATGGCAAGCATAGGAAAAAGAGAATCTTACAATTAGAGCAAGATGAGGGTACTATAGTTGGTCAAGAGAACCTAAAAAGCTATATCTCTAAATATTACAAAAAATTATTTGGAGCGCCGGCCACAAATAATTTTTCTTTAGATGAAGAGGTTACTCTGATATGCCTCAAATTTCCCCAGAGGAGAATGCAATTTTGACTCAAGACTTTTCTGAGAAAGAAGTGTTTGAGGAAATTAAGCAAATGGAGCATAATAAAGCCCCAGGACCGGACGGGTTTCCTGCGGAGTTTTATCAGAAGTTTTGGAGTATTATCAAAGTTGATTTGATGGCAATGTTCTCTCAATTGCGCATAGGAAACTTGCCGTTATTTAAATTGAATTTTGGTATTATTACCTTGTTACCTAAAAAAGAAGACGCTTGTAGAATTGAACAATATATACCTATTTGTTTATTGAACGTTAATTTCAAGAATTTCACAAAAGTGGGTACAAACAGAGTTACATCTATTGCGAGTAGGGTAATTCGTTCAACCCAAACAGCATTCATCCCCGGACGAAACATTCTGGAAGGGGTGGTTGTTCTACATGAAACGATACATGAAATGCATAGAAAAAATTTGGATGGAGTCCTCTTCAAAATTGACTTCGAAAAGGCATATGATAAGGTTAAGTGGTCTTTCTTACAACAGACTTTACGAATGAAAGGGTTTGCACCGCAATGGTGTGAGTGGATTGCTAGGTTTGTCCAGGGAGGGAGTGTAGGAATTCTCATTAATGATGATATCAGTCATTATTTCCAAACACTAAAAGGGTTGCGACAAGGTGATCCGTTGTCTCCGTTATTATTTAACCTGGTGGTAGATATGTTGGCCATCTTAATTTCTCGGGCAAAGGAGGATGGCCAAGTGGGGGGGGGGGGGGGGGGGGGGGTTGGTAGCACACCTAGTGGAAGGGGGTGTCAATTCTCTAGTATGCCGATGATACGATTTTGTTTCTTGAACACGACATTGCGAAGGCCGTGAACATGAAACTGATATTGGCATTTTTTGAACAACTTTTGGGACTGAAAATAAATTTCCATAAAAGTGAATTATATTGTTTCGGGAAGGCTAAAGATGAACAGGAGGAATATCACCGCATTTTTGGCTGTGAGCTTGGGTCGCAACCGTTTAGATACTTGGAATACCCATTCATCATCGCAAATTATTAAACAAGGAGTGGAAATTAGTCGAGGACCGGTTCGAAAAGAAATTGGTAGCTTGGGTTGCTAAGATGTTGTCTTACGGTGACCGTCTTGTGCTTATAAATTCGGTGTTAACAAGTTTGCCTATGTTTCTATTATCTTTCTTCGAAATACCTAAGGGGGTTCGAAAAAGATTAGATTATTATCGATCCCGCTTTTTCCGGCAAAGCGATCAGCTTAAAAAGAAATATAGACTTACGAAGTGGAATATAGTATGTAGGCCGAAGGATCAAGGGGGGTTGGGAATTGTGGTTTTGGACATTAAAAATAAATGCCTATTGAGTAAGTGACTTTATAAATTATTGAATGAAGAGGGAGTCTGGAAAGAGATTTTAGTAAATAAGTATTTGGGGGATAAAACGTTATCTCAAGTGCAAGCTAAACCTTTTGACTCGCCCTTCTGAAAAGGGATTATGAGGGTAAAAAATGAGTTCTTCCGGCTGGGTAAATTCGTACTTGGAAATGGGGAGCAGGTTCAGTTTTGGGAGGACACTTGGTTAGGTCCAATGTCGTTACAAAATGAATATCCGTCATTGTATGCCATTGCCTCAAACAAACACAGTACGGTGACTGATGTGATTGGGGCAGTTCCTATTAATCTCCCTTTTAGACGGGCGTTAGTTGGACAAAGGAGAGTGGATTGGTTTAGTCTAATAGAAAGATTGATGCGAATTAATTTATTAGATGAACCTGATAAATTTAAATGGTCACTTACTACTAATGGAGTATTCATGGTTAAATCTTATTACGAAGATTTATTGAATGGACACACTAGGTACTTGCGTAAATACCTATGGAAATTAAAGATACCATTAAAAATTAAGATTTTTTTATGGTTTCTCAATAGAAAGGAATTGTTGACCAAAGATAATTTGACTAAACGACAGTGGATTGGATGCAAGAAATGTGTTTTCTGCGACGCAGATGAGTCTGCTGAGCATCTTTTCATAAAGTGTACTTTTGCTAGAGACATTTGGCAATTAGTGCATTTTACTTTTAATATTTCTCCACCCCATAGTATTGCTAATATGTTTGGAAGCTGGTTGAATGGAATAGATAAAGTAACAAAAGCTCGCATTCAGATTGGTGTAGCGGCCATCTTGTGGGCGATGTGGAATTGTCGAAATGACATTGTTTTTAACAAAACAACTTCTATTCATTATTTGCAGGTTATTCACAAGGCTTTCTATTGGATCCACTCATGGTCATTCCTGCTTCATGTGGATCAACGTGGTCTTATGGATGCCGGTTGTACCCGTATGCTGACGGTCGTGCGGGCTATCTTCAGTCGGGCTGGGTGGCTACATCCCATAAGAATTGATGTTTAGTAAACTTCTGTTTGTGTGGTTGATCTTTGTAGCCACTTTATGTGATCCATGAATTGTAAACGTTATAACTTGGATGTTTAATTATTGCGGATGGCTGTGTGCATCTTTTGGATGCAGAGGCCGGGGATTTGCACCCCTTATCTAAAAAAAATTCCTGTACAAAAAAATCCCCGTCCCCATCCCATTAACTGTCACTGTGATAATTCTTTTACCATTCCCATCCCCATCGGGTTAGCAAATAACCATCAGATGGCGATGGCAGGGATGCGGTGACGGTTTGCAGGAGGGAAGGAAGACTAGAAGAGGGAGTGATCGAGTGAGAGATTGCGAATTCGGGTTGGCAGCGGCGGCTGAGAAGGGGGTAAATTGAGAAGGGAATGAGCTGGGATTTTAGTGTTTTCTTTATATACATACTTGTCTACTACATTTGCCCCACATGTCATTTGTGCTATCGGGTGCCAGTTATTTGCCTCACAGGGAGTGCTCATCCATACCCGACACCGGCTTCTCCAATGGGGACAAGTTTGCCCGTGATAACAACCCCATGGGGAATAAATCTTTATCATCACCGTCCCCTAATAGGTGAATTAACCACCGGGTAACGGGGAAACAATCAAGCAAAAGGGGCATCTGAGACGAGGCATGTCTAGAAAGGGGCGACCGCGACCTCCCCACAATGGCATCATACGAAAAAAAATGAATGTTGTCGATGTTTCCCACGATTGCAACGTAGATTTCCCGATGCTTTAGTCTATTGTATCCCTCTGAGACAATAGTTAAACGAGGGATATGACCACGACAATATATCGCCACACAACTCTCAGAAAAAGACCCTTACTTTCCCCTCCTCCCTCAACTTGGACACGATGTGGAGGAAGTGCTCACAGTGGTCTCGCTCTCTCGTACCTAGATGAGATAGTGTCTTTGGCGTGTGAGGGGATAGCGGCTCCTCCTCGTCTGTGTCGGTTAGATAGTTTGCATTCTCCCCTCCTGGTTGGCAAGATTTGATGCCAAAGAGTATGTGCCAAGGGGCCTCCTCGTTCCCGAGAGGAGGGGGAAAAATGGGCATTCTAGATGCAAGGGGAGAGATGGAGGCGGCATCGAAGCCATTATGCACGGGACGAGAGCTGGAGGCATAGGTTTCACGCCCTAAAAGGCTGAGTCGAGGAGAAGACTGGCGAGACCGGGACACAGCCGTGTAAAGGAGGGAGAGGGGGGAAATGAGGCTGGTGCCAACGCAAGGTGTATCCCATGTCCCTTGGACCTTATATTCATGGTAAGGACGATTGTCTCAGATCAGAAGTGGCCAAGAGAGGAGCCTCACCGGCGGAGCCGTTGGAAGGACATGAGGAGAACCCCCCACCCCCATGAGGCACCTCCCGCAAGATCTAAGGTATAAATCGGTGTGGTACCGCCCGTCGTGCCAATGAGCTATCTCTGCACAGAGGTCATCGTCCAGATTAACTTGCAATTTTTAGTTTGATTAACATGGAATTGTTTATATGTTTTATAGTACAAAGTAAGTAGTACAATTTTTATTGCTAGTTTAATTAAAATGTGAGTGTTCATATGGTTAATCCTGCAAATTATGTATTGTTAATTAGTATGATAAAATGTCACTGTTTAGAAGCCTTTCCGTTATTGTTAGGGTTTACAATATGTGAGATTTTATTAAGGATTCATGTACTGTACTATACTTACAATTATTCTTCTCCCACTGAAATTCCATAATACTAATGGGTCTTGTGGTTATCCTTGTTTGTTCATTCACCTGGTTTTCTAGTCGGAGTCAGGCTTAACACATTGTTGCCATAGATTGTAATCGCATATCACTCGTTTGGGTCATATTTCTATGAAAGTATATGAATGTAAATTTGAGGAAACATCATGCCAACACATAATTTTTTAGATAGAAATATATGGAGAAAGTTAACATTTATCTTCTGATAATCTCAGTTTTCTCTTAAATCTATTTGTCAATTAAATATTGAAGTCCAAAATTATGCGAATCCTACCACAACGGTCTTAAGTGTAACATCCCAATATTTTGGAATGTTCAAAAATCACTAAAATTTAAAACTTTTGTTTTTGGTAAAAAGAAAACATTCAAATTTTAATAAAAACCAAATAAAAGAAGACATTTGGCATTTTTAAAAGTTCAATAGTTTAAATATCCAAGTGATCATTAATACAAAATTTGGAGTTTAGTTTAAAATCTTTTATCCAGGGTATTTCATGACCCCAATAATTTGGCAACGTGAATTAAAATTATTCAAAGACACCTTCACCTCATAAAATGTTTTATTCCAATTATTTGATTTTAAATATTTAACTTTTGGCTATTTATTAAACCCTAAAACCATATTTGCAAAGTACTAATGTTATTTAAAGTATACCTATTTCTAAAATGGTTTCGGCTAAACTATATGATTTAAAAATTTGGAGTTTGCAAAACCCTAAAACAATGTCTATAAAGTATTCTAAATTATTTAAAGTTGTTCTAATTTAAAATCTTATTTTGATTCAATTATATTTAACTAAAGAAAATAAGCTTAATATAGTTTTCTTCCAATATTTACAATTGTGGTATTTTATTTGATCTTAATAAGCCACAAATAATTTTATTTAAAACTCTATTTCAAAATTGACATAAAGTGTCAATTAAGTATTTATACAATATTTTAAGTTTATTATTTTGTATTTATACAATATTTTAAGAGTAATTCTACAAATTATTACAAATTTGTTTGGTTGCTTATTTCAAAAAATAGAAACGTTTTCTGAAATAGAAAAGAAGAAGAACAATACAAAAATAATAAAATAGAATGGGCCGCCTGCCCGAGCGAGCCAGCCAGCCCAGCCCAGCCCAGCAAGCAACAGCGATCTCCATCTTATTTTTTTTTTCACACGCGCGCTTAAGCCCAACAGCAGCCCACCTCCAGCCGCACCCTCTCTCCCTTAATTTTTTTCTTTTCTCTCACTGCCATGCGGGGCCCACTCGTCAGCCCGAGCTCGTCTTCAACGTCCGGCCACAAATCACGCTCGTGATGAACACGCCGCGGCCGAGATATTCTCGCCTTAAATCTGCGCCTTTACGACCATTAATCGACGTCCCGAGCACGTCTATTTGAAGCCCTCCACCTCCACTCCATTTCCCCTCTTTCCCCTCACCAAATCGTGCCCCAGGGCCGTCAAAATCATCCCCGGAGCTTCGCCTTTGCCGCCGACGAAGAACTCGACGTCCGATGAACAGAGTCGACCCCGAGTTCTCCTCTCCCTCCCATTCTTTCTATTTCAACCGTGCGCACCTCCTGAGCCCCTTCTCGATTTTTTTTGCGCAGCCGTTCATCGCGCCCGTGCTCATCCAAAGTTCCCGGCACCCGCACCACTCCGGCCGCCCGTCACCGTCATCCCAGGAAGCGCGCGTCTTCGTCGACCACACCATCGAGTCCACCGCGCCGCGCCGCACCTCGTCTTCATCCTCTCGAGCCCAGGGGCCTCCGGAGCGCCGTCGCCATCCACGCTCGAGGCTCAGCGCCGCCACTCCCTCCATTTCCGGCAAGGTCACCGCCACGGTAATAGTCAACCCTCTTTTAGCCGTCCGATCTCCCATCAACGGCCTAGATTAGATCCTTTTAATCGAAGGGGTATTAACAGATCTAGGCCATTAGATCTAGATCCAATGATTCAGATCATTTCACTTATCCAACTTATCAATCCAGTCAACACCCAGTCAGCGGCCACGCCAGATCCAGTCAGCACCCGCGTGGAAAAAGATTTTTCTATCTAGATTTATTTGGTAGTTTTGCAGAAAAGACCCTGGATCTTAGATCTGTCATATTTTTTCAACCACATATCCAAATTTTACAAACTTTATACCCCTGGAAAGCCCTTGACCTATAGAAACTTTTGGTACTGTTAGTTTTCAAATTTGTCTAGTTTAAATTTATTCAAAGTTCAAATGAGGAGTTTGAGTAAATTTGACTTAACTTTAGATTTCCAAGTCCAAAATTTTCAAATAAAATAGTTTTAGAAACCTTAGAATATGTGTAATAATATGCCTCTGTTATAAAATATTTTTGGGCATTATTTTGATGATTTAAAAATCAGAGGCTTAATTTGAGTAATTTTGGCATATCTTTAAATCTATAAATGCAAAATTTACAAATAAAATATTTTTGGAAACCTTTAGATCTGTAGAATAGATTAGACACTGTTAAAAATATTTTTGGTTACTTTTAAACTGATTTAAAAATCAGAGGCTTAATATGAGTATATTTGGTATAGTTTAAATCCTACAAACTATTTTATTATGTTTCTTTTTGCAAAATGTCACAAATTTTATTTTCTGTCAAGTAGTACTGTTTATTTTTATTTTTAATAAAACTTTTAAATAGAGAAACCATTAATCTTGGGTTTATTCCCTTTTTAGGAATTGTGTTGTTTTGTTGTTATATTAAAAATTGTTTTAATTGCATCTTGACTTCATGCATGATTTCCTAAACCAGAAAAGTTAGTGTAATATTTTATTGTGTTGTTATTTTGTTTCATTGACAAACCTATAACCACAATGGAAAATCCTAAACCCAATCACATTAATTCTTTTTGCATATTGAATTGTGTGATAACCCTTGACCAAATATTTTGTGAAGTCTTTGTTATGCATGATTGCTTTGGTATGCTATGTGTTGTTAAAATGTTTGTTGTGTTATTTCTATGTATAGATTGAACGGAGTGCAGCGTTGTTCCTTGTTGAAAAGAGTGTGTGAGCAACGACAACTTCCAAAGGCAAGTGGCACACCTCATAAATTTCCTAAGTATTTTGTCTATGCATGACTTAGAATATTTTCTATAAGCATGTGTTGGATAGTATTGCTATGCTAAGACTAGACCATCTCCCTTACTAGTTGTCTAGCATCCCATGCTAACTTAGTAGTTTATTGAAGTGCTATGCAAAAGATGTTTTATGAAAAGCTAAATTCTACTAAGTTAAAATGAAACACCTGGGTGGAGTTGGTTTTGATAAGAGGATGTTTGAGTTGAGTGTTGTCCCCAGGGGTTTTACCTGAGGGATATTCACTTGTGGATGGCCACCCAGGAACAAAGGGATCTGAAGAACTCCAAGTGAAGATTGCTTCCAGTGCAGCCATTTGTCATATGGGCTCTGTCTTAACGGAGTACGTTGGTGTGAACCTGGGTCAGGAGATCGACATATGTAGGGTTGATAGGTGGGCGGTGGTCTCCTGGTATGATCATGGGATCACAACTTCTGAAAAGTCTCGTCTCGATCTTCTCCTTTTCCTTATCACTAATGGAGTGTAGAGGATAGTTTGGGCTGATTGAGTCAAATGGTGAACGTGCACAACCTCTCGAGAGTGTCAAAACTAAGTACTTAGCCATGTCCCCGGTTACGGACAATTCTGAGCAGCTGATCAAGGATGTCAACGGAGGATCCCAACATTCCAACTTCTCAAGTAAAATTTGATGGGTGAACAAGGGTAGATGAGACTATGGTTTTCATGCCATACTTGTCTCGACTATAAGAAAAAGTTTTCCAAAGAGTTAGAAAAAATTGGCTTTCTGCAAAATAGCCTTTGAACTCCACCAGCCAAATATGCATATAGGTTATTAGAGTTTTTCCGCTAAGTGTCCACAGAGTGTCACTTGCCAGATCCATTTTATATGGTTCTGACAAACCTTGTTGCAACATTTTTCCTATTGCAGGTTGTTCCGACGCTGAGTGAGATTTCGTTTAAGGGTTTCGAGTCTGCAACCAACATGTTTCGCCTGTGGCACATGAAGATGATGGGGACTCACTGCTACTTTTATTCCGCTGTGCTAAACTTTATAAAATGCTAGCCTTGAGCTATGCAATTTGTAATGAATATTGTAAGTCTGGATCATGCGATGTAATAAAATTTGACGCATTTGCATGATATTCATCTTAGACTGTGTGTGCAAATGAATCGATCCAGGGGTTTGCACTATACACAGGGATCTTGCCAATTTTTAAGTGCAGGTCCGCTACATTAAGTTTATAAACGTTATATATGCCATTTTTTATTTAGTTGTCGACAATATTTTATTGCTAGTATAATTGAAATGCCAATGTTCATATAGTTAATCATGCAAATTTTGTATTGTCAGTATGATATTAAGATGTATACTTATTACTATTTTCTCCCGTGGAATTCAACAATACTAGTGGGTCTGGTGCTTATCCTAGTTTTATGCGTCACCTGATTTCTAAAATCGGACTCAGGTTAGACACATTGTTTGCCATAGATTGTAATCACATATCTTTTAGATTTCTATGAATCTATCTAAATGTATAATTGAGGCACTATTATGCCAACACATACCATTTTTACCAAGAAGCATATGCTAGAATTTAACATCCATCAGTCTGATAAATCTTAGTTTGCTCTTAAATCAATATATCAATTAAATCTTCAGGTTCAAAATTGTGTGAATCGTACCACAATAGGGCTTAAGTTTGTGAGCGTTATAGATGAGATATTGTTTATTCAAGTTGTCATATATATGTCGCATGAACCTGAGTCATGTCTAGATCTCTACAACATGTACAATAAGCAAAGAAGAGGGAATTAAAAAAAACTACCACAGTTGGGGCCGGAATAACGGGTCAGTACCGATTGTACTAATTTTTCAAAAACATACCAACACTGGGTAATGAAAACGCATGGCGCAAATTTCTATCTAACCGCATTTTGACAGACGCCCTGACTGATGGGACCCATCTGTAAGGGCCTAGGTGGCAGCACACGTGGATGTGGAGCCGACGTGGAAGTGGGGCCCACATGTCAGCCCATCTTTTTCTTCCTCCTCTCTCTCAATCCCGGCGTGCGCCGCCCCACCCCTCACCACAACCGTGCGCCACCCCGCCCCACGCCCCTCACCAGCGCCACGCGCCTCCCCCGCACCACGCCCCTCACCACCGCCGCGCGCCTCCCCCGCCCCACGCCTCTCACCACCATATGCAGGTCCAACATCAACAGGGACACATCGCCGTAGAGGAGAGGCTCTAGGACGCGAGGGACTTTGGGGCTGCGCCTTTAGCTTCGTGGAGTCGTGGGCTAGCTCTAGGAACCAACGGGGAAGGCCTAACAACACTGTTGAGGAGATCGAGGCGGCGGCGGCCGGAGCCGGAGTCGGGGAGGACGCCCTCCACGCCGGCGATTAGAGACGAGCTGTCTCGATTCCTTCTCAGGATAGTATAGGAACGACGAGGCGGAGCTAATGGACATGACGACAGAGCTCGGAGAGGCCCACGCCGACGAGGAGGAGTATGATGCCGTTGGGGGGGCGCTCTGGAACGCCGGCCGCGTTCTCCGCCGACGTCCTACGCGACCCCGCGCCTCTCCATCATGTCCAGGAGCACTGTCTCGTAGTCCTCTTCGTTTCTGTACAAGGAATCGAGACTAAGTGACTTTGTTCATCGCCACCGAGCTCGTCTTCCTCGCGTCTCCCCGATGTGCGGGTCACCGCCGCCCTCGCTCCGCATCCCCGAGGAGCGAGGCGCTGCCGCTGCGCCGCGGGCGGTGGGGGTGGGCCTCCCCAATGTGCAGGCCACCGCCGTCCCACGCCGACGTGCTCCTGCTCCACCTTCTGGTACGGGTCTAGCTGGGCAGAGGGGAGGAGGAAGAAGAGAGATGTGAGGGATAAAAAAGAGGAAAGTGGAAAAAAATGTGGGCTGACGAGTGGGCCCCATGTCCACGTCGGCTAGTTCTCCACATGTGCTGCCTAGTCAGTCCTGACAGGTGGGCTCCATTAGTCAGCAGTGCTGTCAAAATGCAGTTAGATATAAATTTGCGCCATGCGTTTTCATTATCCCAGTGTTGGTATGTTTTTGAAAAAATTAGTACAATCGGTACTGACCCGTTATTCCAGCCCCAATTGTGGTAGTTTTTTGTAATTCCCTCGACATACGTCACATCCTAAAAAAAATCATACGGCTCTTACTTGGTCAGTGCTCGTGCTAAACTTTTTGAGTTAAGAGGAGCTACAATACCTACCACAAACCGCGAGAAAGAATCTATGCTTCTATCGGACACTCTGGACATGTTAGAAGATTTGCTTTCTTTTACGAAGCAGCAACGTTTGGTTCAAATAATTTTTATAGAAACTTTGGAAGATTCTATTTCTTAGTAAGCTTTGTCATTAAGGTAGAAGTGAGGACTCGAACCCGAGACCTAGCCCATATGCGCATATGCACGGCTACCACTAGTCCACGGAAGAGTTTTCCTATTTCTTAGTAAGCTTTCCTAAAAAATTATTCGGTTTATAGGATTTGATACTGATGGTCCCAAAGAGCAAGGCCTTGATACCTGCAAAAGTAAACGAGATTAGGTTGAGACTCCAAGTGCAGAGTGTATAGTAAGTGGAAGACAGTTTTCCCCACGAGGGGTGACTCGAGGGTTTAATATCGAACTCTCCGAGAATCTGAAGTGGTAGATTTATCTTCTTATACTTCTTTTGGTTACCTACAAAACAAGGTTAGATGTTTTGGTCCTCAACCTCACCTGTGGTTGTCAAGCACAAGGTGTAAGAATGATATCAGGATAGTTATGCAATGCAAACAAGAAATAAATATGCAATGATGGTGGATGCAATGATAAATGATATTTTTGGGTTTTTGAATGATGTATGCAAGATGAAAAATATTTTTGTATTTTCGGATTTAATGATGTCTGAAAATAGAAAGGTGTTATATGGTGTTGGAAAGGTGTTTCTTATGATTAAAAATGGACTGGGGTTCATGGTTTCACAAATGCACTCTCTCTTTATAAAGTGGTAGACAATGGACCATACGAAGTTAACATATGAGATTGCAACACAGGGTTTGATAACAAGTTACTTAGATATATGGGCATCACGTCCTAACATAGAGATCTTTTGGTTATTAACCTCTCTTATACTCCACCAAGATGCGAACTAAATCATAACACCTCAATAATTAAGATAACTCAGAGTATAGCATTAAGTATCATGACATGAAGTGAAAATAAGAACATGCTAGATCTAGTCATGGAGTAGTGGCAATGGTCACGCCCACATCCCCGGTAGCATGATATTTTAGTTTATCCCTAGTGAGGTAACAAAGTAAGGTAAAAATACCAAAGTGGATCGCAGAACTTTCTCTCACGTTCACTGCACTAGCCACCCCCGTTACTCCAACTAATGCACACGTTCCCCCACACACGCTCTCATAAACATGCTTGATCAAAACAAGTAGACAAGAACGGGGTACATAATATGCATCTATACTCATAACTGAAACAAACATTGCAATCTCAAACATATATTAACTCATAAAGATCCACCACAAAGGTATTACAACGGTGACCGTAATCATATTCAGCAACTCATACGGTGCTCATTAGTGAAGCTCAAGAGAGGAGAGATACATAAGTTACTTCCACAAACCCATAGTCCAGAGGTGGACTACTCCCTCTTCATCATGGAGACGGTGGAGAAGTCGATGGAGAAGATGGAGACCACGCCGGCAGCGCCCCGCCGGAGTTTCCCCCCTCCAATCTGCAGCACCTGATCTCCGTTTCGGTGTTTCTGTGTTTGTGCGGCGCTCCTTCCAGAGAACGTCGGGGGACCTTTTTTATATGCGTTTTTAGGTCAAGACTATGTCGGTGGAGCGAAAATCGACGACAACGGAGCCACGAGGGCCAAATGGGTGGGCCCACGAAGCCACAGTACCTGGCCACGTGGGCCACCCCCGTTTGGGCCTCGGGCCTCCGCTTGTTCGCTTCCTTCGCCCACATGTCTTCTTCCTTCCAAATATTGACGCCCGTAAATTTTCAGGTGATTTCGTTGACGTTTGGGTCCCTGAAACATTAAAATAAGAAAATGGGGTTTTCTGCCTGTGCAGGGTTAATTCCATAAAAATAGGAAATAAATGAATATTCCCAAAAATCATTATAAAACATTGATATAACCCTTATATGATGCAAATATGATTGGAATATAAGCAATTAAAGTGCAAAGTTCATGTATGCATTTTACATGCATCAGATACCATATTTTTTTCTTGATCTACTTCGAATATAACTCCATAGGAAAGTTTTACTTTGGTCCAACCTCAAGGAAAATTTCCATTGTTTCTACGACAACTATGACAAACACAGAATTTCAAGAAAAAAATACTGCGTTTATTCTGCGATGGAACCAAACAATAGCACTTTCCTAACTAACAGGAACATAAAGACCACATTCGAAGTTCCTTTGGCAACTAAGTTTGAACTATCATTTTTCTGGCATGTATACTATGTTTTCAACACCCTGAGCATTAAGCATGCCATGCACATGCATCTTTCGATCTTACCGATGCATCAAGCTGGCAGGCGAACATGCAAAATAATGTATGTACCTGTCTGACACACAGTGACATGCCATGGTGAAATGGATGTCGATCGATCCGATTCTCGATAAGATCTGCTGCCGCAGTCACGGAAAGAAGAGACTATGAGATCCTCTCCAGCTTGGAACTTCTGCTTCTTTTCCCTGTCATATAGCCAAGATTCCAAGCACGTTCGCTCTATCCCACAGAATATTCTCACTCATCGTGTAATGGATGGTCACCTCGATCTGACGACCGTCCATAGCGGTGGTGAGCTGGGACCAAAAAAAGAGGTCCCATTGCCACTGCAAACTCTTAGGCTATGTTTGGTGGCCCGTACCAGCCCAGAAAATCTCAGCTCAACCAAATTTAGCTTGTTTGGTAGCCCGTATTAGCTCTCTCAGCCCTGCCCACCCGATGCAAAAAGGCCTCTCAGCCCTGCCCACCCGATGCAAAAAGGCCTCTCAGCCCTGCCCACCAGCGAAGCTCGATTCCAGCTTCTCCACTCGACCGGGGCGAGCTCGTCCGAAAAAGGAGACGCGCGTGTCTCGGAAACAATCTCCGCGCGTACCACCCGGCCCGGTGAAATCTTTTCAGCCCGCACCCCTCACGAAACCCTGGCCTCATTCTCTCCTCGCTCATTCTCCTCACCCCTACCGCCAGCTCCCATGATTCCCACCCCCGCCCCCAGCTGCCCTCCCCCGCCGCCGCCTCCCCACAAAGCTCTCCCCCGCTGCCGCCTCTCCCACGAATCCCTCCGCCGCCACCGCTGCTGCACAGGCCGACGAGCTCAAGGATGACCGCCATGGAGCTCGAGCTCGAGGACAGCCGCCATTGATCTGCATCTACAGCGTCTCCCGGTAGCAGATCGACGGTTCCCTAGAGCAGATCGAGGGGCCGACTCCACCTCGTCTCCGGCAGCAGATCGACGGGCCAGCTGCACCTCGTCTCCCACCTCAGACCAGTAGCCCTCCACCTCGTCTCCCAGCAGCAGATCGAGCAGATTGACGGGCCGGCTGCACCTCGTCTCCCACCTCGGACCAGCAACCCTCCACCTCGTCTCTCGGCAGCAGATCGACGGGCCGGCTGCACCTCGTCTCCCACCTCGGACCAGCAGCCCTCCACCTCGTCTCCCGATAGCAGATCGAGCAGATCGACGGGCCGGCTGCACCTCGTCTCCCACCTCGGGCCAGCAGCCCTCCACCTCGTCTCCCACCTCGTACCAGATCCACTCCGGCCGTCTGCACCTCCTCCACGCTTCGGACCAGACCGACAGAGGTAGCCCAGCCTGCATATTGTGTTGTATTGTGCTTGTTAAAAACATGTGAAGTCCTGAATATTGTTATTGTGGTGCCTTGCGATTTATTGTGATGTATATCTGTTTAGATGGATGATTTGGCAAGAAAACGTCGGCAATTGATTGTGAAAGCAGCTGGCCATGCAGCCGTAATGGGTGCTTACATGGTGTTTATCTCAAGGAGAGCTAGGAAAACTGCAGCAATAACTATAGGTCGTAGGATTGATATGGATGTAGCTAGGGAACTAAATCTGAGATTCATATATCATTCTAGCGACACAAATTGCCTAAATCAGTTAAGACTGAAAAAACCTCCCTTCTTTCGTTTGTGTACTTTGTTTAGAGAGAGAGAATTATTGTTGGATAGCATTCATACTTCTATCGAGGAACAAGTAGCCATGTTTCTCCAGGTTGTTGGCCATAACACATGGTTTAGGGCTCTCCAACCTACTTTTAGAAGATCTACCAAAGTAATCGGTAGGTATTTCAAGGCGGTATTGTATGCTGTTGGAGAGTTGCGAGATGAGATGATCCGGCCTCCGTCCACTCAAACCCACCCTAAAATTCTAGAAAACAACCGCTTCAATCCCTATTTCAAGGTAATACTTGATTTTTTTATTACAAAACAGATCTCAACATTGGTATCCTTATAAAAGAAATGGAAGGCATAAAAATACTTGTGTTTTTCAATTAGGATTGTGTTGGAGCAATTGATTGGACACATGTGCTTGCTAGAGTCCCAACAAGTATTTCAGCCGCCTTTCGGGGTAGAAAAGATGGCACTACCCAAAATGTCATGGCTGCGGTAGACTTTGATTTAAAGTTTACATACGTTCTTGCTGGTTGGGAGGGGTCAGTCCATGATGTCCTCATACTTGCGGATGCTGTGGAGAGGAATGATGGGTTGTCACTTCCTCCAGGTAAAAAGTAAAGCCTATTAGCTATATAACTCAACAGTTTTTTTTGCTATAGCTAATAGTTGCAATTTTATAGGAAAATTCTATCTGGTTGATACTGGGTATGCTGTGAGACCGGGTTTCCTTCCACCGTACCGTAAAACAAGGTACCACTTGTAAGAGTATGGTGGAGGGAATCATCCGGAAACCTATAAAGAGCTTTTCAACTTAAGACACTCTTCGTTAAGGATAACGGTTGAAAGGGCTTTTGCTGCGTACAAGAACCGTTGGAAGTTCGTTTACAATAAACCATTCCATCCATATAAGACCCAAGTCAAAGTAGTGATTGCTTGTGCCATTCTCCATAATTGGATACTTCAGTGGGGTGAGGATGATTTTTTCCACCGGAGGCTACATGGGAACCAGAACCCAATGATGAGGACCACAATGATGTTGCTTATGATAATATTACTTGGAAGCTAAAGAGAGATGAATTTGCACAACAGATGTGGGCCAATAGCGGATTAGCCCACATTTGATTTACAATTGTGTTAGTTGTTGTAATAATTGCATTCTACGAATATTTGTGCTGAAACCTATCATATTTTGGTGCTGAAATCTATTATATACTGCTGGAATTTGTTATTTGTTGCTGAATGTCATATTTTGGTGCAGTTTTGGTGCTGTAATGTCATATTTGTGCCGAAACCTGTCATATTTTGGTGCTGGAATGTCATTTTTTTGTACTGAAATCTGTATTGTTGTTTGCTGTAGATGGATGACGATGTGGAGGAAGTTCCAGATGTTGGTGTTAAAACCAAGAAGACAGGGAAGGTGATGAATTGGACCCCTCCTATGTCAGCTTGCATGATGCGATGTCTTGCCAACATAGCAGCGAAAGGCGTGAAGACTGACAAAGGATTTAAAGAGATTCATATTAACCAAGCTGCAGCTGCCTTGACCAAACTTGTTGGAAGAGAAGTGAGGGTCACCCAAATCGCAATCATCTCCGCAAGTGGAAGGGTAGATATCAAAGAATTGAAAAACTGAGAGGTTTAAGTGGGGCACTATGGGATGGTGATCAAAAAATGATAGTCCTAGAAGAGCAACATTATTTGGGCCATACGCTGGTATGTACATTTATGCTGAAATTTCCATATGTCCTGAACTGTCCTATTTTCAAGCTGGAATGTTGCTGCAGTATATTATATAGTGCTAGAACTTTTCATTTTCGAGCTGGAATACGATATATATTGCTGAATATATTATATAGTGCTGAAACCTGTCATTTTGTCGCTGAAACCTGTCATTTTGTTGCTGAAATATGTCATTTTCGAGCTGGAATATGATATATATTGCTGGAATATATTATGTAGTGCTTGAAACCTGTCATTTTGTTGCTGAAATCTGTTTTTTATATAATTTTAGGATACTCCTAAGGATGCTGAATTACTCAACAAACCACTTGTTAACTTTGAATATATGGAAGCTTGCTTTGCCAATAAACTAGCCACGAAAGTTTGCAGTGGGGTCGAATGAGCCTTTGGGGAAACCCACTGGATTGAATGGCGAAGGTATTGCTGCATCTACTCCTATTGTTTTGGACTTCAATATTGGTGGTATTGGTGCAACTACTCATGCCTCTACTCCTGCCACTACTCCTTCACCTATTGCCACAAATAACAAGAGGAAGAGGGTTATGAGTGAAGAAGATGAACTTCAGTGTCGCAACATGTCCGATGCATTGCGTGATGTGGCCGGTGCTATCAATAACACTTGCCATACCGAGACACACCCAATTTGTATAAGGTTGTACTGGACCTTCCTTTTGAGATGGATCAACGTTTGGCTGTTCTTGATTACTTGACAGAGCACAAGGGTAAAGGCCTTAATTTCGTGAAAATGGAAGTTGCAGTCCGTGAAGCCTCGTTTAAGCGCATCCTAGAAAAAAATCCTGATCTTGTTTGACTTGGAGTTGAGATATCATCTCTTTTGTAATGTCTCGTAATGCAAACTTTGCAATATGGATTTATTATGGATGATGTATGTACTATGGACCTTTTATGTTATATCTACCTAATTTGTGTGCTGAATTATGTGATTTAGATTGCTGTAATATATTGTTTATGTGCTGAAACATATTATTTATGTGCTAAAAATATGATGTCCCTTCATTAAATATTTATTTTATATCTAATGTTGTCCAAATTTTGTTTAACAGTATTTATGTTGAAATCATTATACAATTGCATAAAAAGCAGATTTTTACAATCTCACCAACTCAGGAAGGATTTTACAACATCAAATTCAGAAACAGGCTACCAAACAACATCTCAGCTCAGCTTATCTCGACTGATACAGGCTAACAAACAGCATCTCAGCTTAGCATGTCTCAACTCGCACAGGCTACCAAACACACTGCAAAATCTCAGTTGAGCCTGTATAAGGTCAGCTTGTATGAGGAGAGATAGACTTGGTGGAGTGGCACAGGCTACCAAACACACCATTAGTAACCGTTGGTGTGTTTGAGGACAGATGGAAGTCCAGCATCATGTATGGATGCAACTGATAACTACGTCGTGCTAGCTAGCACTTTAAACGCTTATTTTCCTTTAAAAAGTTCACATAATTACTTTTACTAAAGAATGGAGCTTAATTAGGCGTGTCCGGTGAAGTCTGGCATGATATAACCGTGAATCCTGTCAGTGCACCAGTTATAGATTTCTATTCTAGTCAAGTATAGATAATACAATAATTTGATCATGCAAATGTATTCCTTTACTAACTAAACTAATTCAACGTCACAACAGGAACACTAGTGAACCAAAACAACCGTATGGTCTTTTACATGCACCTGGTTATACCAAACAGCCCAATAAATGTAAAAAAAAGTTCTTGATATGCGTTCACCCATAATGGATCAAATGTTCAAGCCGATGTTGTTTGGTCCTTAGCATAGAGAGTTGCACATACTCTCTGTTTTTTATTTACCCTGTTTTCTGGGTTTTTTAACGTCAAACTTGTGAAAGTTTGACCAAGTATACACAAAAATATCAACATCTAGAATATCAAATCCATATAAAATGAAAATATATTACATGACAATTCTAATAATATTAAATTTATACTAGCAATGTGCGAGTGCGTTCCCATGGAATAATGAACATATTTTTTTTATACCCTAAAACTGTGAGGCAACAGCCCCACAACACTTTTATTACTCAAGAAAAAAACCATTGTACAAAGTAATTACAAAAAGGGGAAAAGAAATACTTACAACCTATACAAGGCAAGCGACCATGACATCAAAACCGCATGATGTTTCCCCATAGAACTATGACCTATGCAAGCCTAGTGCAAAGCACTAATCCAGGCAACAAGAGCATCTCAATGCTTAGCCTTTATCCTGTAAGTTAGTAATGTCATGTCATGAATGAAGTTGCTCCTCCATCTAGCAAATGATGGCCTTTCATGCCGGAAGATTTTGCCATTTCGAATTTTCCAGATATGCCAGCATGCCGTTATCATCACCTCCATGAAAAAGGGCTTGGCAAAATCCTTCCTAGCTCCCGATACAATGGACTGAATATCATCTCCCAGGGGCCAACTGATCTGCAAGTAGCTCCCTATTCTGCTACTGTAGTTACATGTAAAGAAAAGATGGATTCTATCTTCGTGAGCTCTTAGAGGACACATCACACAATGTTTATGTTCAGTAACTTTCCACTTCTGTAGCAAATCCCTTGTGTTCAACCGATCGACCAAGAGAAGCCATGCAAACATTTTTGTCTTCATAATACAAGTAGAAGACCAATCCATCGAAAAATCGGAGGGGCAACCATGGTGACATGTAAATGATCATAGTATTTTGCCGATAAATACCTTGGACCCCAAATGTAAGTCCAACGATCCTTACCTCCCTCCAAAGGATTATCATTCAGAGCTGTATCCAGTATACAAAATTCCTGATAGGCCTCTCTAGACAAGGGTAAGTGAAAGAACTCGGATCTGTCTAAAGAACTGTAAATATCCGCAGCCGACAGATTTTCATCCAGGCATAAGAGAACAGCCTCGGAAACCTTTGTGACAGAGGTTGAGAAGATCCTAGAATTTCCCAATTGTCACTCCAGAACAAGAACGTATCACCAGACCCAGGCTGAATACTAGCAACGCCTCTAAACTGATCAGAGAGCTTGCAAATGTCCCTCCACCAAAATGACCCACACAATTTCTCCACATGAGGAACCGAGCCTTGGTAATATGTATGCCATATTAATTCAACCCAAGGTACATGTGCTTTGTTATAGAACTTGTCTAGTTGTTTCATGAGCAGTGAGTCATTCTTTTTTCCAAAATTCACAATTCCCAGCCCACCATTCGTTTTTGGTTTGCATATCATCTCCCATGCCGCTAGAGATTGCTTGGGCCCATCTTTATCACTCCAAAGGCACATCCTTAATATTCTGTCAAATTGCTTTATCAAACCAGCAGACAATTTCAGAGATAGCAAGAAATATATTGGCATTGAACAAAGCGCAGAAGTGACAAGCTGCAGCCTAGCCCTTGAGACAAAAATTGAGACGTGGAAGTCAATCTTCTTTCCAAACCTTCCACCAAGGGCAACATGTCCTGAATGTTGGGCCTAGTAGTACCCAATGGCAGACCGAGATATGGAAAAGGCATGGATCCAATTTGGCATCCAAATTCATAAGCTAAAATGTTCATCATATTCGAATCCACATTTATAGGCACCATCATTGATTTCTGAAAATTAACCTTGAGCCCAGTAGATGCAGCAAATTTGTGCAAAACATCTTTCAACGCCTTGACCTGATCCAACTCAGCCGAAAGGAGTAAGATAGTATCGTCGGCATACTGTATTACTGGAAATTCAGGGTCATTTGTCCGTATGGGTAATTTAAAGATTCCTTGCAGCAAACAATCATTCATTACGGACTGAAGAAGATCACCACCGAAAACGTATAACAATGGCGAGAGGGGATATCCTTGCCTCACCCCCCTTTTGCAGATGAACTGTTTACCAGGTACCCCGTTTAAAAGAACGGAAGATGTACCAGAACCCAATACAGACCTCACCATGTTTAACCATTTATCATCAAAACCCTTGGACTTCAAAATTTTCAGGATCGCCTCATGCTCGATAGTGTCAAAAGCCTTTGCGAAATCTAGCTTAACAATAAGCACAACCTTCCTGGACTGGGCACTGAAAGATATACTCATAGGCCCACGCCAAACAATCTTGAATTGCCCTAGTCTTTATGAAACCGTACTGGTTCTTATGCACGCAACGAAGTATATGATCCTGCAGCCTATTAGCTAAAAGCTTAGTTAAAAACTTCAAGCAAACATTGGTTAATGAGATTGGCCTGTAATCGTTCACACTTTCTGGAGCAGCAGTCTTTGGTATCAAGGTGATGAGAGAACCATTGATGCTTTGAAGTGACAAGTTCTCCTCATGAAACTCATTAGCCAATTTGTAGAAATCAGATTTAATGAAGCTCCAACATTTCTTCAGAAATAACCCATTAAACCCATCCGGTCCGGGTGCCCTATCCGTGGGATGTATTTGATTATATTGTCCATCTCTTCAACCGTAAATGGCCTGGACAAATCGTCCAGTCCATCAATTCGCGAAATAATTCTCTCAAGATCAAACTGCATGGAAATTTCCTCCGAAGAGCCCATTCTGGATTTATACGAGGCCCAAAGTAAACCAGCCATCTGTTGGTGATCGGAGACTTCATGGCCATCCCCATCCAACAGAGAAGAAATACAATTTCTTCTATAACTTTGAGCATGGCATGAAAATATTTGGTGTTGTCTTCCCCAACTTTAATCCATCTGATAGTACACCGTTTCCTCCAATAATTGCACTTAGCTAGTAAAAGGCTCTCTAAATGCAGCTTGACAATATTTCGGAAATTAAATTCCATTGTGAACAAAGGCCTCTTTTCCTCTAAATCATCAAGTAGAAAAATAGCCTTGTTGCACATCCGAATAAGCCACTTCAGTTTAGAGAGACTAGTCTTCCATTTTTTGAGATCATACCGCAATGTTTTCAGCTTGTCAGCCATGATAGCAGCCATTGATTTTTTCCTAGAGGGTTTATTTCAAGAGTTTTTCACACAGTCCATAAACCCTGGAAGATCTACCCAATAGTTCTCAAACCGAAAAATCTTAACTTTAGGGATAGTTGTATCGATGTTGACCACACAAGGTACATGATCTGAGGCCGGCTTGGCTAAAGGAAATACCATTGTATTAGGAAAATCCAGCGTCCAATTGTTAGTTGTGAAAAACCAATCTAACTGTTCCATCAAGGGATTTGCTGCATATTGGACCATGTGAAGGATCTGCCTTTCAGGGGTAGTTCAACCAACTGAAGTTGTGCAATGATTTCATTGAATAAATATGCATGTTGTAGAACTATGACAAAAATTGTCTCTCTCCGGTCCCTGACAAGTCCCATACACGTTCACCAAGGTCCAAGAGGCATTATTATGTGTAGAGGTAAACTGAATTTTCACTCCAAAATGCTGTATCTCAAGCAACTGTCCACTGAAAATAGAAGAGTTTCAAATGACCAAGATGCCTCCTGATGCCCCAATGGATGGTGAGTACGCAAAGTTATCAAACCTTTTAGGACAAAACTTGCGAATAAGACGATGATCAATGTATTCCAACTTTGTTTCTTGTAAACAAATAATAGAACATTCACTTTCCTCAATTTTGGCTCTGAC
The DNA here is from genome assembly GCA_947311845.1 of Poa pratensis. Classification (NCBI taxonomy): domain Eukaryota; kingdom Viridiplantae; phylum Streptophyta; class Magnoliopsida; order Poales; family Poaceae; genus Poa; species Poa pratensis. The sequence goes on from CAMZMU010000074.1 coordinate 99,098,831, forward strand.
TGCACATTACCTTGGTTCAGAGTTTTTCGGTCAACCCTTTGACCGTGCCTGGGTCGCGTCTAGGGGCTACGGGGCCCCCTGCAGCTCCCCTCCTGGCTCCGTCTCTGTTTCTTCGTAAAAAGAATTTCATTAAAATTTCAACCAATTCCGAGAAAATTCCCCGACCAGATTTTCTGAAACAAAAAGACAGCAGAAAACATGAACTGGTACTGGGCATCTTGTTAATAGGTTAGCTCCATAAAATATGCCAAAATGATATAAAAACATTATAAAACATGTGGCAATGTTATATAACAAGCATGGAACAATAAAAAATTATAGATACGTTTGAGACGTATCACGGGGCGCCACCGAAATTAAGGCCCCCAAATCCCTGCAGTTACGACATCACGGCTGTCGTGGGCTTGTCACGTCAGATGTCATGGATGACTTCGTAGGTGTGGGATTACGCGAGTCGAACGTCTCCGAGCTTTAGATCGCAGGGCACGAAGAAGACAATGTTTTTTACCCAGGTTCGGCCCCTCAATGTGAGGTAAAGACCTACGTCCTGCCTATCCTAGATTGGTATTGATATGAATATGGTGTTACAAGGGGTTGGCGATCGATGTGTCAAGTTGCCTATCTCTGGATGTATGAGAGCTTCTTTTTGCTTGGGGTTCTAGGTCCTTGGAGTCCACCTTATAAAGACGATGGCTCGCAAGGTTACAAGGAAACTTCTCTCCCAAGGAAAGTATGAGCCGGAGTCCTACTTGGAGACTAATCATATGTCTTGTCTTCCAAGTCAAGTTATCTTCGAGCTTCTGGATCCTTCCTCATGATCTTGAGTCTGCCCATATTTGTGCAAACCCAATAGTGGTGCGACTGTGAATAAGTCGCGCTTTGCTTGAATAAGTCGCGGGATAATTATTCCCCCGACATTAGCCCCCAAGCTTCCGGGTGATTCTTAGAATGAGGCGGAAGATTCTGTCTTGATGATGATCTTGTCGGCTTGCGTATGTAGTTCTTGCCGACTTGTCGATGTTGAGCTTGGCGACTCGCTGATGATGAGTCGCGAGCATAGCGGCTTATTGAGTCGCCAATGTAAAAGTGATGAGCCGCTGATGTTTGTTGATATAGTATCGCAGGCATTCGAGGCCGGCGAAATCTTGCTGAAGCTTCTGAGTTAATGTGAAGGCGACGAAGCCTTTGGTGAAAACCACCTTATCCTGTTGGATGTAAGACTGAGCTGAAATCATAAGAATAATAACATATGAGCGTCAAGATATGTCAGCCAAATGTGTATAAGGTGCTGAGTCATAGACATCAAAGCAGAAAAGCCATAAGCATAAATCAGCTGGTGAAAAGTATAATAATTTGTCAAGTTATCATGACAAGCCATCTGAGCACATGTTGAATCATGGCGGCTCAAGGGTATATAACCACAACCTGTATTTAAAGATTTTCGAGTCGCTGATTTGACTCGCAAATGGATATATATATTCTCATGTGCTGCAAAAAATGAAATCTGCATATAAACATGGTATATGAATAATAAAGACCGCCAGATATGGTGAATGTGTAGCCCCCGAGGGCCGGGTTGCATGCTTGATCATGCTGCTCGGGACTCAAAAACATCTCAATTTAGACAAAACTTAATTGTCCTAGCCCCCGGGCATTAAGCAGGCATGATTTTATTATCCTGCTTGATGGCATATCATTGCAATTTGATCCTGCAATAGATTGGCAAATATTGTTGCCGCAAGATAATAATGATATAAATTCCACTTTGATGCGGCTGAAAATAAATAAATAATGGTGGCTTCATCAGCCGATATCAGGAGATAATTATCTCAATCATAAAAAATCTGGCCATACCAATTCAAACTCGTATGGCCGAGTTATAGCTTCCTGTTAAATCAAAAGGCAAAAGCCCCCAAGGAAGCAATGATAATAATTTGATGATAATATGTTAGCCTCGACGGCTGGTAATAATTATGATAAAAAGTTAGTACTCCGCATAATAGCATATGGTACCCTGCATGATAGCATATTATAATATGCATGATAGCAAATAATATTTTGCATGATAGCAACTAGTTGCATGATAGCAACTGGTAAGATGCATGATAGCATATTGTACGATGCATGATAGCATATTATAATATGCATGATAGCAAATAATATTTTGCATGATAGCAAATGGTTGCATGATAGCAACTAGTTGCATGATAGCAACTGGTAAGATGCATGATAGCATATTGTACGATGCATGATAACATATGGTACTTAACTCAGTATTTCCCAGATCTAATGCGTGTTCAGGGTCGAGAACGGCCATGATAGGCATTCAGACTCGATTGACGCCACACGCGTGTACTTTAGCCATTCTGAATTATCTCTATTACCGTTAAGTAGGTCTTCGCGCGGCTCAGTATTTCCCAGGTAAAAACGCGTATTCAGGGTCGTTGAGAACGGCCATGATAGGCAGCCATGATAGGCATCTGTCTCATGATTGACGCCGCGCCCCAGTACTTTGGCCGCGTAGTGCAAAGATACTTCTGACTTAAAGCGAGAATAACCAGGATTATTACTTTTAGCGGCTGCAATAGCCGTGACGAGCTCTAATTAGCTTTGATGATAAACAGCTCTGATTAGCTGTAGATGTGGTACTGCGAGTCACCTATTTTAACTCAAATATTTGATAAGATAATGATTCATTAATGACTCACAAACTGATGTAATGATGAGTTGTTTGCGACTCATAAAATGATATGGGGGTAAATCGCTATGCGACTCATAAATTGATATGACAATAAGTCGATGATGATTAATAAAATAATATGATGATAAATCATGAAATTATATAACGATCAGTCATAAATTGATATAATGATAAGTCATAGAATGACAAATGAATCGCCAAATATCAATGCTTGAACATGTAGTGGTGATCTTGATATTCAGTGCAAGCAGTAAATAGCTAGACTTTACAATGCGAGTTATAAAGAACTCTAATTTGACGAATGTATTGTGAAGTAGATGTAATTAAATCTACAAAAGCTGATATGAATTTAAAGTCTTCGACATGATATAATATGAGTCGCAAAAACATTTAATAAAAGGCATAATAACCTAAATATGCAGTCCCCGAGATGAACTCGAAGATGAAATTTACTGATAAAAGTAAAAAGCTGCAAAAGTTTGAGCATGAAAGCGACTTATCTTGTTTATTCTCGCGTAGGTGATAACGCGGCTTGAGCATTTGGTGAGATCGAAGTCAATCCACCATGAGTTGCCGGAGCATCATAGTAAAGTAGTCCTCCGACGGATCGCCAAGAAACGGTGGAATTCCCAACTGTGCGCGACGGCGCGAGCAACTTTGACGTAGGGCCCGTGGGTGGCATTGATGCAACGCCCACAATGCCGCTGAGTTTAACTTATTTACTGCCTCCAGGTCGACGAGTCGCCTTGCCGCGTAGTACGGCCGATGTTGAAGTCGATCGTGCGAGTCATGTTGCCTTCATGATTGATTAAGCTGACCATCTCTTCCTTTTTTCCTTTTCTTTATTGGATTCTGAACCAAGCGGTGGTTTGTACGTGGCCTTGCTTTCATGGCAATTTTAGCAAATCACTCGCTTTTCTGCTTCTTGATATTGATGCTTGCGCGAGTCAAACGCATTAGTCGCTCATGATTTTGGCCTTCACGTGAGGTTGCGCTATACAACCAGTATCGAGCTGGCGTTGCCTTTTTTCTTTTCCTTGATTATTCTTCCTTGACCTTGAGTCGCAGCTCGCATCCAAAGATGAGTATTCTCTTTTTTCCTTTTTTCTTGCTACCTTGCACGTGAATTCCATGCATGTACTTAATGTCCACGTAGATATTAACATGCTAGGAGCTCCGATCTCTTCCTTGCCTCCTTATATTTTCTTTAAATCCAGCTACGACTCAAGGCAGTACTAACTGGTAGGTAATCCTTTTTGGATCTCTGACCGGGTTGCTGGATCTGCTTGATCTGGTTAACATCACATGAGGACGACATCGACGTCGAGCCCCATGACAAATTTTGTTTGATCCGGTTTTATTTGGTCAGCCGCAGGCGACGGAATCATTGACAGCAAGCCCCTGGGCGCTGATCTGTAGAGTTTTGCGAGTTATCCTTGGCATATTCGCGACAAGTCTTCCCCGGCGTAGTTGATGTTGTTGCTAGCAGCGCGAAGGTTTGAAGTTGATTGCGCCGTAGTTTTTGGAAATCCACGAAATCGATTTCGAACCAGTTTCGTGGTTGGATTCGCGAACTTGTCTAGGTCTGAAACTTGCTGCAATGTTTGAGTCGCCGACGGAGATCTAACCGTTGTAATTGTCTCAAATTTCTTGGAGTTCTGCGCGATTGTATTCCGCAGGGATCTACCGGAGGGATCTTCGAATTGATGTCCGAGTCGACCTCGATAATTTTTTCCCAAAGTCGCGCGGAGTTCCGTCAGCTTTCAACAGGGCTTCAGTGTTTGAGTCGCCCACGGAGATCTAACCGTTGGAATCCGATGCGCTTTGGACAGCTGCTAGGAAACTCGATTGCGCATCTTTCCACCGAAGGGATCGTCGAGATGAGTTTTGAGCCGCCATCGGTGAGGTCCGCAACACGGACGTTGCTGCTGTCCTGCAACCCGTGAGTGAGGGGCGTTGTGGAAATTGAGCCCCGAATCCCGCGGTCGAATTTTTCCATGCTTTCTCCTCGAGCTTGAGGTAGATCTTGATGTAGATGTTCATATCGCCGAGCTTGAAACGGCGCGGCAATGAAGTCGCCGAGATTGTTGAAGTCGCCTAGCTTGAAACGCCGGCGCGATCCTCCACCCTGGCACAGATCCTGCTTGGAATATGACGCTCTTGACCGCAGGCCCCACGGTGGGCGCCAACTGTCGTGGGTTTGTCACGTCAGATGTCATGGATGACTTCGTAGGTGTGGGATTACGCGAGTCGAACGTCTCCGAGCTTTAGATCGTAGGGCACGAAGAAGACAATGTTTTTTACCCGGGTTCGGCCCCTCAATGTGAGGTAAAGACCTACGTCCTGCCTATCCTAGATTGGTATTGATATGAATATGGTGTTACAAGGGGTTGGCGATCGATGTGTCAAGTCGCCTATCTCTGGATGTATGAGAGCTTCTTTTTGCTTGGGGTTCTAGGTCCTTGGAGTCCACCTTATAAAGACGATGGCTCGCAAGGTTACAAGGAAACTTCTCTCCCAAGGAAAGTATGAGCCGGAGTCCTACTTGGAGACTAATCATATGTCTTCTCTTCCAAGTCAAGTTATCTTCGAGCTTCTGGATCCTTCCTCATGATCTTGAGTCGGCCCATATTTGTGCAAGCCCAATAGTGGTGCGACTGTGAATAAGTCGCGCTTTGCTTGAATAAGTCGCGGGATAATTATTCCCCCAACAACGGCGGGGGGAAAAGCTAATTTGGCAGCGGCGCCATTGGAGCTGTGGTCGAGAGCGCGACGACGGCACGCTCAGCGGCGCGGCCGGAGTCGAAGTTCACCACGCAGAGCTCCCCGGTGGCGAGGGATTGGAATCGAACGACGTGTAGAAGGCGAGAGAGCCGCGATGGCAGACAAATCGACCGGCCGGAGTTGTACTGGAAGAGGAAGACAAAGATTGATGCGGCACCGACGATACCGCTCGGATAGAGAAAACAGATAACACGGCGAAGTGGGCAGAAACGAATTTGTACAGCGACGTAATTTGATTCCGTGGGACCTAATTACAGCCAAGTCCAACCAAACAGAAAATAACGTATTTAGATACCTCCATTATCGAGTTAAGTTATAAAACTGCGAACCAAACACCTCCTTAGCTTATTTGGGTTTTCTTCAGTTTTCCTGTTTTTTTCTGTCAGTTTTCTTTTTTGTTTCCTATTTGTTTTTTCTCTTTTTTGTCCCATTTTTTATTTAAAAATGTTAAGTTTCGAAAATTATCCAAATTTGAAAATTGTTCAAATTTGAAAAATGTTCAATTTTTAAAATGTTTGGTTTCGAAAATTGTTCAAACTCTAAAAGTGTTTACATTCGAAATTTGTTCAAATTCGAAAAATGTTCAGTTTCGAAAATTGTTCACATTTGGAAAATGTTTAGATTTCAAAAATGTTCAAATTCAAAAATTCTTCACATCCAAAAATTGTTTAAATTCGAAAAATGTTCCGATTTTAAAAAACAATCAGATTTTGAAAAACGATCAGATTTTAAATATAAAATCGAAATATGGAACTTTTTTCATCAATTTTTTCAAACTACCAAAAAAAGCTGGAGCTGTTTTCCCGCGAGACAATAGGAAAAAAACGGAACGATAAAACAATTAAAGCTAAGGAAGCGGTAATGTGCATGTTGGCTGGGCCGGCCAAGTCTAGCTCCAACGCGGGCGTCAAGGCCGTAGCGGACGCTACGAGCGCACGATAGGGGCTCCCGTGTTTCACGCCTGGTATCGATCTGGAGAGCGGTCCAGGCGTGGATCGGAGCCACTAGTACAGAACGACACATCGGAAACGGCCAAAACCCTTATCGGAAACGGAGAAACGATCCGTGTCCCTACTTCCGATACTGATGTGAAGAGCTCAATGGCAACAGAGTTGATTCACCGTTGCCCCTAATATGGGCAACGGTCATTATATTACACCGTTACCGATATGTTCCACATTAGACACGGAGTGTTACTAATCACCGTTTCCATGCGACTAGAGGGCCGCCCCTTCATCACCGTATTCCTGTTGGCCCTGCTGTACAAAAGTTTATCGGTGCACGTGGCTGGAGCTATGCTCCTATGTCTTCACGGCCACCGGATGATCATCCACTGTCTTCATCGTGCTGCACAAAATGTACTGCTCCTGGTGACGACACCGTGTACGGAGCCCCGCTCCTAGGTCTTCACGGCAGCAGCATCGTCACCAAGCATCCACCAATCCCTTCACACAACGAATATTCATTGTTAAAAAGCAGCAAACGGAGCTAAGAATACAGAGGTAAATAACACTAAATAACACATCAAACTAGCTAGGAATACAGATCAAGTACAGAGCTAAATAACACGGCAAAGTAGATAGGAATACAGATCAAGTATAGAGCTAAATAACACATCAAACTAGCTAGGAATACAGAGCAAGTACATAGCTAAATAACACTAAATAACACAACAAACTAGCTAGGAATACAAAGCAAGTACAACTCTAAATAACACTAAATAACACTGCAAACTAGTTAGGAATACAGAGCAAGTTCAGAGCTAAATAACACTAAATAACACAGCAAACTAGCTAGGAATATAGAGCAAGTTCGGAGTAAACAGAGCAAACTACCTAACAAAGCAAATACATAGCTAAATAACACTAAATAACATAGAAAATTAGCTAAAATATAGAGCAAATACAGAGCTAAATAGCTAAGAATACAGAGCAAATACAGAGTAAACAGAGCAAACAGATCTAAACAACAGAGCAAACTAGCTAAATAGCTAATAATATAGAGCAAATACTGAGCTAATACAGAGTAAACAGAGCGGTATTTACCTTAGCGAGGCGGGGTCGCTTACCGCCGCTAGATGCGTCCCAGGCGCCGGAGCCACTGTGAGAGGACATGTCAGAGGAGAACTCATCCTCCTCGAACACCGGCGGGTCCTCCTCCATCTCGATAGCCGCCGTCGCTGTCGCATCTGGCCCAGGGCCCTAGCTAGGGAGAAGAGACCGGTGTATTGCCGCCCGGAGCTGCGTTTGGAACAACGCCTCCTCGGCTGCTTCTATCGCGTGCTCGGCGGCGGAGATGCGGACTGCTCTCTGCATTGCAGACTCCCGAATGACACCGTCGGCGCGCTCGCGCTCAAAGGCGGCGCGAGAGAGGAGGAGACCGACCTCCAAATCCTCGTCCTCTTCATCTGAGGAGGACGAGATCCGGGCGTCAGGGGCCTCCGCCGCCGTGGATCCGTAGGGGATGTGACGGCTCTGCAAGAACTCGTGACCTCGCTCGCCCTGGACCTCGGCCCAGTTGTCGGGAGATCTAGCTCCGGTTGGCGCCTTGGAAGGTTGGCGGAGGAAGATGCTCTATCCTGACTTCCGTCGGCGCCGGAGGGGTTCGCCATCGAGAGAGTGAAGTGTGTGGAGAGAGTGTGCGACTAGGTTAGAACCTGGGGAGAGTGAGAGTGAGATTCACTGGAGTGGCGGATATTTATACGTGCACCCCTTAATGGGCCTTCACATGGGAAACGGAGATTGATAGAACTCTGTATCTGTTGTGGGTATATCCGCAACGGAGTTTCTTTTTCTCCGTTGGCAATATATGTGAAACGAAGATATTTTTCCCTTCGTTACCATTGTGTTGGGTTCATCGACCGACTAGCGCACGCACACTCTCGCGGAAGCGCGCGGAACTCATTTCTTCCGTCTCCTAACTTGTGTTGTTTCCATAGAGGGGTATCCGATGTGTCGTTCTGTACTAGTGAGCAGAGCGACGCAAATGGAATTGGTGGACTCTAACCTCTAATTTACATATTATATTTCGATTCAACATAAAATGTACATAAAAAATTGTACGCGTCAACCCGTGCTAGGTTTCGAGTTTCGTCGATTGTAACTCCTTAATTTTGAACCGATATTTCGAACTTTTTAGACGAATTTTATCAAATTCATCGCACTCGGTTGACCGTTCAAATTTTTTTTGACAAGGTCAATCTCGAGGTTTCACACAATTTTCACGTTGTAAATTTCTATTTCGACGATCATATAGAATGAGATTGTACTGAGATGTGTAAGTGTTTTTCAACCTCTGTTGTCGAAGCTCGCCTCCATGAACTTCGTCGTCGCAGCAGCAATTATTGTGTTTGGTATAAGTGTATTTTTACCCTCTCCGTCGTCGCCGATCAACCGCCATTGCTCGTAGCCGTAAACACGTCATAGCCGAAGTGGCTATTAATCTGTGCTTACTGCACGTGTGTTTTTAACTTCCATTGCAACCTCCACACCGCATCGTCACTGTGTCGTATTGTCCTCCCGCTCAGTACCGATGGTAAAAATAGTGTGAGGTAAGTCGCCACGTAGATAAGATGTGAGAGTATCTAAAAAAAGATGAATGCCAAACGACGGTGGTTTAAAACTCATTTACTGCTGAACGGGAAACACTTTGTAGAGAACCAAATGACATGCACAACATGACTAATTGTTAACTGAAAGATATTCAGTTAGCTAGATTAGTTAGTCTGTTAATATTTCTAACGTTATCTAGCTACGAGATAAGTCTCCAGCCTGATCTTGCTTTGTTCCTATCCGCAAGACACGGTGTTGTTTGTAAGCTATTTATAGCAACCGATCATTATCAATGAATTCAGTTGCCCAATTGCCGATCTCCTTACGTAGCTAGCTCAGGCTCTTTCATGGTATAGACTTCTAGATCCGATCCACCCCTTCCGCTGCCCCCTCACCTCCACGCCATGAGCTCCTCTTCCTCCTCTTCGTCCGACTCCGGCTCCGGCGCCGACGAAACCTTCGGCATCCCCGTGGCGACTCAAACTCTCCCCACCCCCAGCTCCAAGCTCTCCGCATTCGTGATCACATGCTCGTCAGACCCGATTACGAGAAGGAGAACTACGGCCTATGGCGCCGCCAATTCATCACCGCCCTCTCCAAATTCGGGCTGCGTGATCACATCGGCGGCTCCCCCGCCCAGGGCACCTCGGACTGGGTCCTCAACGACTTCGCCATCGTCTCGTGGTACGACGCTACGGTCACCCCCTCCACCCTGGAGATCGTGGAGGCCCGGCACGCCACGGCTCGCTCCCTCTGGCGCTCCATCCGGACCGTCTTTCGCGACAACCGCGACACGCGCGCCACCTTCCTCCGTGACGAATTCCACAGCTTCAACCAAGGCGAGCTCTCCGTCGTCGAGTACACCTCCCACATGAAGCGCATGGCGGACACCCTCCGCGATCTGGGCTCCCGCGTCAAGGACCGTGACCTTGTCCACAACGTTCTCCGTGGCCTCGATCAGCGTCTCCAACACGCTGTTCCCCACATGACGCACGGCCGCCTCCCCTCCTTCATCAAGCTCCGCTCCTTCCTGCAGTTGGAGGAGCAGCGGCTTGGCCGCCAGGCGCGCGTCGTCGCCCACAACGCCCTCATCGCCCAGGCATACCAGCAGGCGCACCAGCAGGCGTACCAGCCGGCGCCGCCTGCCCACTCCAATCCCGCCACGCCGGCCTACTTCAAACCGGCCCCGCTTGGGCTCTACGGCGCGTCGCCCGCCAGCTCCTCTGCGCCATCAGGGAACGGGAAGAAGAAGCGCAAGAAGAACCCTAGCCCTTCTGGACCGCTCGCCATCGGCCCTGCGGGTGGCCCCTCCGGCGGTTCTGGCCGCCCGCCCCACGCCCGTCCACCCCTGCTGCACCAACGGTGGCCGGTACCTTCTAGGCGTGGGCCGCGCCGAGCATCCTCGGGCCTCGCCCACACGCTCCGTCCGCGCCTCTCGCTCTCACCGCGAACTCGGCGCCCGCCGCCCTGGCCAACACCGTGCCGCAATGGGACCAGGCCGCACTGATCGCCGCGCTGAACCAGATGTCCCTCCAAGCAAACTCAGGGACAACCACCGGCCCCGGCGGCGAGTGGGTCTTCGACAGCGGCGCCTCCTCCCACATGGGCTCCGGTTTCGGTATACCATCTACTCCCCTCTCTTCTCAATTCCCCTCTCGCATCATCGTCGGTGATGGTTCCTCTCTCCCCATTACCGGCACTGCCTCTCTTTCTCTCCCACCTCCTCCCGACACCTCTCTCTCTCCATAATATTCTCATCTCACCCACACTTATTAAGAACCTAGTTTCCATTCGTGCTTTTACACGTGACAATTTTGTTTCAATTGAATTTGACCCTTCTGGTTTTTCTATCAAGGATCTGGCCACGGGATGTGTGATTCACCGATGTGACTCTACCGGCGATCTCTACCCCCTTGTGCACCCGCCTACATGCCTCCACGCCACCGTCTCCGCCGCTCTTTGGCATGAGCGACTTGGACACCCGGTGCAGAAGCCTTGGCGCGTGCCTCCGCATACTACAAATTCGATTGTAATAAAAGTTTGCCCACCCATTGTGACGCATGTCGTTTGGGCAAACACACTAGGCTTCCTTTTTCAGTTTTCCACCACAAGAACATCTTCCCCATTTGAGCTTTGTCATTGTGATTTATGGACGAGTCCTGTGTTAAGTCTGTCAGGTTTTCAGTACTACCTTGTCATTCTCGATGATTTTACGCATTTTGCTTGGACCTTTCCCATTAGACAGAAATCCGAAGTGCACCCCTCCTCACCCGTTTTTACGCCTATGTTCGCACCCAATTCTCTCGCTCCATCAAAGCCTTCCAAACCGATAATGGACGCGAATTCGATAACACTGCCAACCAAGCTCTCTTCCACTCCCACGACACCATATTGCGTCTCACATGCCCCTACCCATCCCAGCAAAATGGCAAAGCCGAGCGCATTCTTCGCACCATTAACGACGGCATTCGCACCCTTCTCATCCACGCCTCTATGCCGCCCAAATGGTGGGCTGAAGCCCTAGCCATCTCCACCTACCTCCTCAATCGCCGCCCGTGCAAAGCTCACACCCACACCACCCCATACGAGCTGCTTCACGGCCATGCACCCGACTATAGGGCTCTACGAGTATTTGGTTGCTTGTGCTACCCCAACCTCACCTCAACGACACCGCATAAACTCGCACCTAGATCCCTCCCGTGCGTGTTTCTCGGCTATCCTGACGGCAGAAAAGGTTACCGATGCTACGATCCTGTTTCTCGGCGCATAATCTTTTCTCGTCACGTCACTTTTGTCGAGCAGGTTTTTCCCTTCAGGTCTCTACAACTTGGTGCTCCCATCGACACTGCCTCGCCCCTGGTTCACATCGATCGCATGCCGCCTGCACATTCCTCTTCGAGGCCATGCAGCTAGTCCGGCTCACCTCGTGGCCCACCTGGCTCACCTCGCGGCCCATCTTCGAGCTCCCGTGCTCCATTGGGCCACGACCCATCTATGGCTCCAGCTGCGCCCCCGCTCGCCGCACAGAGCCGTTCTTCCTCGATCGTTGCAGCACACCGCCGCCACCCGCGCCTCCAGCTCGACATCCCATGTCGACCCGCGCTCACCACGGCATCGTCCATCCCAATCCCCGCTATGCTCATGTCGCCACAACTCCAATCTCGCCTCTTCCTTCCTCTGTCCGGGAGGCGCTCCGGGATCTGAATTGGAAAGTGGCGATGCAAGACGAGTTTGACGCCCTCTCCTCCAACCAAACGTGGACGCTAGTTCCACGGCGGCCGCGCACTAATGTTGTAACTAGCAAGTGGGTTTTCAGGAACAAAACTCGCGAGGATGGCTCTCTCGAGCGGTACAAGGCGCGTTGGGTCGTTCGCGGCTTCGCCCAACGCCCTGACATCGACTACGGGAAACCTTCTCTCCCGTCGTCAAACCGGCAACGATCCGCACGGTGCTCACCCTGGCATGCTCCCGCAACTGGCCCGTCCACCAACTCGACGTCAAAAACGCGTTCCTGAACGGCGTTCTCGACGAGCAAGTGTACTGCTACCAGCCGGCTGGTTTCGCTGATGCTCTCCGTCGCGATCACGTGTGCAAGCTCGTCAAGTCTCTCTACGGCTTGAAGCAAGCACCTCGTGCCTGGTTCCAGCGCTTCGCCACCTTCGCCGCCACCATCGGCCTCACTGACTCTCGCTCTGATGCCTCGCTGTTCATACTACGGCGGGGCTCCGAGGCGGCGTACCTGCTCCTGTATGTCGACGACATCGTCCTGACGGCCTCCTCCTCTACACTGCTTCACGAGCTCATCGCCAAGCTCAAGCCCGAGTTCGCTATGAAGGACATGGGGGCCTTGCACTACTTCCTCGGCATCCGCGTACGCCGCACACCTCGTGGATTCTTCCTCAGCCAAGATCAGTACGCGGAGGAAATTCTCCATCGCGCCGGCATGGTCCAGTGCAAGCCCGCATCGACACCCATCGACACCTTCCCCAAGCTTCCTGCTGATGCTGGTTCTCCAGTCAACGGCCCCTCTGAGTACCGCAGCCTCGCCGGTGCCTTGCAGTACCTGACCATGACACGGCCGGACCTTGCCTACGCCGTGCAGCAAGTCTGCCTGCACATGCATGATCCTCGCGCCGGTCACCTCGCCCTCATCAAACGGATCCTCCGCTATGTTCGTGGGACTACAAGCTCTGGTCTGCTTCTCTCGGTGTCATGCTCCCTCGACATTGTCGCATACTCGGACGCAGACTGGGCAGGCTGCCCGGATACACGGCGCTCCACCTCCGGCTACTGCGTATACCTCGGTGATGCTCTGGTCAGCTGGTCCTCCAAGCGTCAAGCCACCGTCTCCCGCTCCAGTGCGGAGGCGGAGTATCGCGCGGTTGCCAACGCCGTTGCCGATTGTGTCTGGTCGCGGCAACTCCTTGACGAACTCGGCTCCTCTCTTCTCAAGGCCACGGTGGTTTTCTGTGACAACATCTCGGCGGTGTACATGTCCTCCAATCCTGTTCATCATCGACGAACCAAGCATATTGAGCTGGACATCCACTTCGTGCGTGAGAAAGTGGCTCTCGGCGACCTCCGTGTCGTTCACGTTCCCACTACTCAGCAGCTTGCTGATATAATGACTAAAGGACTACCTACGGCCTCCTTTCAGTCTTTCCGGTCCAGTCTCTGCGTTTTGCCAAGCGACCACGCATCGACTACGGCGGGGTGTTAACTGAAAGATATTCAGTTAGTTAGATTGTCTAGTTATATTCATTGAGCAAGAGACCTTCTTCAAAGTGGATGAAGATGATATTATTGAGACTTTCATGGCCATGAGAAGGCGTAAGCCTGATAAATAGAATTAGTCTTCTTTTGAGTTTTTGTATCCCCTCTTTTATGTAAAATTCAAACTTCCTCCTGAATTATTATATGTTCTAAGACTCGATCAAATTTTGTTCAATTATGTGCTATCATGTTGACATTTCTGTATTAGTATTGTGACAATTTTATGAAGCCGGACCACCCTGTGTCAAAATCCTGGATCCGCCAATGCTTATGAAGCACAGATGCAAATGGCCGAAAAAGATGGAGGTAACCAAACATGCCCGACGAGAACACTGAACACGGGATGATCGACCAGAATGCAGAATCCATCTGAATCTAGCCCTTTTTTAGGTCATAGAGCGTTGTTGCTAGGCATGTGCAATTGGGGTATGTGGGCCAAAGGAGATAAGCATACACGGGACCAGACCGGAAAATTGTCGTTCAGCTCCAGTGCAAGAGCTCACTTCGACGCAAAATAAAAAATGAAGCACACTAGGATTATGCCAGGCAATGTCATCCGATCGACAGCCATGCCGTCTTGTCATCTTGATCTTGTGCTCTACTCTGCTAAGGTGAAAGTCACGTCACATCCGCCATTGGTACGGGATGAGTCAGCCTGGCTGGTATGCTACATGTAGAAACCAACGGAGAAACCGAGACGGGCAGCCGTTGTCTGACCGAACTAAACTGCTAGCTCCCAGTTCAAAACCGAACACAGCAACTGCTTGCTGTCTCGCCAAGTGGAGTAGCTGCCCGTCTTCCTCTCCCTCTCTCTCTCCAGAGCTGGCTACACATATGCTGAGGTCGGTGTCCGGGTCGACCTCCTCGAGGGGCATCGCCGCCGTGGTCGGCGTCGGCCCCAGGCTCGGCTCGGCGGTGGCTCGCAAGTTCGCTTCCGAGGGCTACACTGTTGCCATCCTCTCCCGCGACCTCGGTACTACAAAACCCTGTCTGCTGCTGCTGTCGTCGGCGACGTTCTCAATCGTCCATTCTTTGTCCGTCGTTCTTGCATGGCGACGAGCGATAAATAAGTACATGATCTTGTGCAGATAAGCTGTCTCAGCTGGCGGAGGAGATAGCGCAGGAGGCCAAGGCGCAGGTGTTCGCGCTCCACGTGGACTGCGCCGACGCGCGCTCCGCGCGCGAGGCCTTCGAGGGTGTGCTCTCACTCGGCCCCGTCGAGGTGCTCGTCTACAACGCGTGCGAACCACCGGGCGACGACGACGGAGATGCTGCGGCCGGTCCCAAGCCTTTCCTATCCATCTCCCCGGACGCCTTCCACCGCGTTATCGCTGTCTGCGCCGCCGGGGCCTTCCATTGCGCGCAGCAAGTACACCTACTGTACCTCCCTACTCAATTCGTCCACCTCCATCCCCTTGCTGACTGGCCTCAGCTTCAGAGTTCAGTCTAGCGTGTGATATCGATCTTTGCATGCCAGGTCATCCCTGGAATGGTAGAGAGGGGCAGGGGCACCATCATCTTCACAGGCTCGTCGGCGTCGGTCACCGGATTCGCCTGTTATCCTGATCTAAGTAAGTCGTACGCAATTTTCTATACGCTATTTGTCAACAATACCTTGTTTGAACTTTGAACACATCCGCATCTGTCAACAAGAACATCTTGAAAGCTGTTGCCCAAAACGCATGCAGGTTGCGGCAAGTTTGCTCTGAGGGGCTTGTCTCAATCTCTCGCCAAGGAATTCCAGCCGGCCGGCGTCCACATTGCGCACATGATCATTGACGGCGTCATCGGAGACCGGAGGTTAGTGAAAACCATTCACATCACATCGCTCATGAATTCCTCTTCTCGGCTACATACGTGCAAAGTCTAGAATTCCATCCTACCATATTGCCAAGTGGGCTTGGAATATTGTCCCTAGTGAGCTATGACGAGAAGAAAGATGTGCTTCTACCACGAAAGTTTCGGGAGCTTGATCTGATCCCAATTATCATCACTTCCTCCCTAAAGTCCCTACCTAGCTGGGGAGTGGTGCTCTGCTGTCCCCACCTCTAGTCTGTAGATCTGATACATCCATATGACATAGACCATTTTTGGGAACACAACAAAGTAGTAGATACCAGGGTTCAACATTTAGTTTTTAGTTTTTCTTTCGCCCATGACAGAGATTTGCAAATTTCGCGAAATTAAAGAAATTTCGAAGAAAATTTTCAAATATTTCGGCCGGATTCAAATTCTAGCGCTTAAAAACATTTAGCAAAATAAAAGTAAAAGTACAGATTCGAACTCACAACCTTGCACAGCACTGACCGGACGCTCACCCAACAGATTAGGGCCCAACCTGTGATAGATACTTGATTTCCAGGCTTTATAAACATTGCGTATTTCATATTTTCAAATTAAGCCGAAATTTTTGATCGATTTTAGCTTCTCTCGCCCCTTCCCGAGAATCGTAAATTTCGTGAAATTCGTCCGAAATTTCGACGAAATTATTATCCCTGGTAGATACTAGATACTAGATACTAGATATGGATATGTACATACGAATTCCGTGTTTGCCACAACAAAACACGTGAGCTCTCTTTTGGGCACCCTCTGTATGTATCTGTATGATATGTTTGTCGGGCTGTCACAATAACATAGCTTGCTAAGAGCATCCACCGCAGCACCGGCATTTTGTCCGGCACCCCTCAAACAGTGTCCCCTTTTGTGGTGTGAGACACATGTCTGGTGCAATGAGGGTTGTCCAGCAGCGCCCTAAACAGATCTGACAAGCGCTATCAAATTCTCTATTCAGTTTATTTTTGTACCCCGTGAAAAAAAAACGACATATAAGAGGGCAACTAACCACCTAAAATCGTGTGAGGATATTTTGTGCCCATATAGCATGTACACACGAGTTTGCACAGCCCAAAAAATTCTACTCCCTTCGGTCCCGTGTATCGGTCCCGCGCGTGTCCTTATGTCGCCAATTTGACCAATGTGATACGAATTATATATTACAAAAAATATACCATTTGAAAGGTATAATTTTTTGTGTTATACAACTCAGGTTAAATTGATCAAATTAATGATCTAGGGACACGTGGATGACCTATAAACCCGACTGGAGGGAGCACGAGTCGATCCCTTGAGAATGGGCATGCCACTCGATCCAGTCGGTGGATCTTATGTTACCATATAAAACATCTTGTTATTTTTAATGAATCCCATAATAACACACTGTCGTTCCTAGACACAAAAAATCTACCCAGTGGATCACTCGCCCGTCTGGCCGCGCATTAGAGTGGGTTAGTCCAACGCACGGGTGTGCCCGGACGTTGTCTGGCGCCCGGGAGCGGATCCTCAAACTTGGGGTTTCACTCAAGGGGTGTCGGACCGCTGGGGGTTACCGCGGGCCGCGTTTTTTGTGTCCAAACACCCATTGGGTATTTTGGGGTACTTTGAGGTTGCTGGTAGATATATTCTAAGTATTTAAAATAAACTGCAGAAATGTTATGTTATATGGTTCACAACGGAATCTTAAAAAAGCTACTCAATATGTTCTAAATTAAATTTCTAGCTTTTTCATAGGTTAAACTTCCATGAGTTTCAAGTCTATAGAAAAATATAGTAATATCTATATAGTATGAAATATATTTTAAGGTATCGTGCATTGATCAAATAACAGTGTTTGGATTGCAATCTTAATTTCAAAGCAGATGTCGACACGCAGGTTGGAATCACACTTCGTAAAGAACCTCCACACAACCCCCTACGGCCTATTTGGTATAGATCATGAGCAACTTAATTGCAAGCCTACTAATTTTTTGATAGAACAGCTGACAATCTAAATGTTTCTTTGGCTTGAACTTTTTCGCAATCAAATATACTTCTGACCGATAATGCAATCCTCTTCAAAAGTCTCCGGGTCAACAAAACATATTTTATAATGAATCTAGTGAGACTAGTATGACCTTATAGATGTTAATATATTTTTCTATAATCTTCATCAAACTCGAACATCAATAAGTTTGCAATGCAGATCTAGCATGAGTCAGGAGCAAATAAATAAGACCATGTATGATACTAACTTTATATATTTTATACTGTTGAGATAGTCTAAGTTACTCCACAATACGACCATCCTTATGAGCCTCGCTGGCTCACTAGGAGAGAGAACCTAAGGCGTACACCTTCTTATATTCCGGCACCACGTGTATGGAAATCGCGATTGAGAAAGCACGCCATGTTTTGGCATCCTCCAACTTGCTGGGAGGCTTTGGCACCTGGCTCGCCCTCTACCACTGGTAGAAACAAGGGCTCTAGTCCCGGGTGGTAAGGCCTTCTAATACCAGCTTGCCACCCGGGACCTCCAAATCGGGACTAGAGGCCCCCCCCTCTAGTCCCGGGTCAGTTACGAACCGGAACAAAAGGCCACCCACGTGGCCGCTGCCTGCGCGCGTGGGCGAGGACCTATTGTCCCGGTTCGTAATACGACCCGGAACAAAAGAGCAACACACGTGGTAGCCTGTGGATTTTTTGTATTCCCGCCTTATTGAATATTTAAAACTATAATCAATTTTGCAAAATATATAGTTAATTAATTACAAATCAGAGAAATACATATAGTATATCAAAATGTTCATAAAAGAACTATCTATCTAATAAAAATATACTTTATTCTTTATGGAGATCACAACCGGGACTAGAGCCCGTCTATTTGATTACATAGAGATCATAACGGGGACTAGAACCCGTATATTCAATTACATGGAGATTATAACCGGGACTAGATTCCGTCTTCCCTTTGGGTTTATGACATGGTCATTCAAAAATCCCGCAATTTCCTCTTGACGCTGATCGGGACGGTGTCCCTAACAACAACTCTGCATTGATGCACAAACTTATTTGCGTTCGCCTTGGGCTCCAATGGTTTGCCCTCTTGAGAGACCACCTCAATTCGGAGATGCGCATTTTCGGCCATCCCTTTGGCATGACCTCGTTTACTTCCTCTAGATTGGGTCGATGCGGAGGTCTAAAAATAAGAAACATTTGTTAATATACATACATAAACAAATCAATTGTTGCATCTGATCAACAGAGGCTTAATATACCTCGCCAGACCGCGGATGTCCACCAATTTGCAAGTCGTCATCGCACTCGACGCTCGTTTGCGCTTCGTCTCTTTGGTCCACCTCCATTCCTGGACCGGAATCGTTCAAAACCTGTGAGTCATCTTCTGCTCTATTGTCTTCTGCTCCAGCGACTTCTGTTCCACCCTCGGGTTGCCGCATAAGGGCAAAAATGTCCTCTTCACCGTCTCTGCTGTTGAAGTTATCCATTGCTTAACTAATACAAAAGAAAGATAAAATAATGTTAGCATTAGCAAAATAATTCAAAGGTAGGGAACATTATTTTTCCTCACTTTACAAAAGCAGCATTGATCAAGTATGCAAAAGTATCACTAATACATCTCCCATGAACAAAACTCGTCCATTTTTATTTAACCCTAATACATCACGAATAATATCACTAATACATCTCCTCTCCCATGCATGAACCTCTCAAACTAATTTCGACCGGGTCCTGAGCGGCGAGATGCTGAGCCGCGGGTGTCGGGGGAATACTTTTTGGATTAACCCGCGGCCCAGTGCGACTTACTTTACTCGCACGGACAAAGGCCCACTTGGGAGTAAGCCCAGTATTGAACCGCCATAAGGGAAAAGCTCTAGAAGACATATCCCGGAGGACGTGAAGACCAAGTAGTCTCCGAGTAGGTCTCTGGGGACGTATTCCTTGTGGGGAAAGTTTCTTTTGTAACCTGATGAGCCTCTGTGTATATAAAGAGGACTTGCAGGACTTAGACGGGGTCAAGCTATCAAGCCCTAAACCCTAGCTCATACGGCGAGTACCAGATCGGATCGCCTCCGTTGTAACACCTCGATTATCATATCAATACCAATCTAGGGTAGGCAGGAAGTAGGTCTTTTACCTCACATTGAGGGGGCCGAACCTGGGTAAATCTGTGTTGATCTTTATTCCTGCGATCCCAAGCTCGGAGATGCTTGACTCGCGTAATCCCACACCTATGAAGTCATCTATGACACCTGACGTGACAAACCCACGACAGTTGGCGCCCACCGTGGGGCCTGCGGTCAAGAGCGTCACGTTCCGCGCATGATCCATGAAGGGAGCTGAAGATCTTGTTGTTGGTCGTATCATCGCGGTCAATGGCACACCCCTCATTGACGATTCAAGCTGGGGGCCGGAAGCTGACTACCTGGAAACCGGCCACATCATCCCGTTTGGATTCGTCCATGTCTTCGTCGTATTCATTGGCGGCGAGTCAGAGGATCCATCGCAACATGGCGACTCAGAAGAAGGAGTCGCGGTAACAGTGGACCAAGAAGAAGAATCTATCAACTACGAGTCACTGCCTCTTGAAGACGAAGAAGGCCAATCAATTGAGTATGTCCTTGAAGAAAGGCTATGCGGAGGCTCTGTGGATAGTGGCTCACCCTCTGTAGAAGATCGACACATTGAAGGGGTCTACAGGACCACAGAAGCAGACGAAGGGCTGGGCATGCCACCAGGCAGCTTAGCCCCCACACCGCCGGAAGCAGCAGAACAAGCCGCACTAGATGCATCAGGAGTCGCGGCATCCGCTGCGATGATGCCAGGAGTCGCGGCCTCAGGAGTCGCAAACAGAGAGACTCCACATGGAGATGCGCCTGCGGAATCAGGGTCAAGGGTAGCCCCCAACGCAACGATCATGCCGCCACAGGGAAGCGTGTTGCTTACGCCAATATCTGCGGTTAACGCAGCTGCTAGGGTGACAGAATTGGAGGCTACCAGGATCGGGCTATATGATGAAGTCCAGAGAATCGCAGATGAGAGAGCCAGGTTGGCGCGAGAGGAACAGCGCCTCCAACAGGAGCAACTGCGACTCATCGAGGAAACCAACACTCTGCAAGGGTAAAGGCCACCTTGCCACACAGACGCCATGCGAGCCGCCTACAGCAGGAACAGTAAATCCTATGGAGCTGTTCCAATCGCCTACCGCTGAACCAACAATCGCGGTTCCGTCAGTCGCCACCAACATGATCCCATCAGTCGCCACCAACACAGCGTGCCCGGTCGCATGGTCAGGGGTCGCACAACCTTCAGTCGCGGTACCCACACACATGGCACCGTCTGCCTTGGTTATGCGGTCCGTGGCCCCGTTAGCTGCGCCAGCGGTTCAAGCAATCACTGGACCATCAGTTGTACCAGCGGTTCCATCTTTCACATCACCAAGAGCAGCGGAGATACCTGGATCAAGGGCCATATTATAGGCTAACAACAGGGCCATGATGCCCCCGCCACTGCCGCAGCCAACCTTTGTTCAGCAGTCGCCACAGCAGTCTCAAAGGTTCCACACACCGCACGGACATTATGTTAGCCCGATAGAGAATCTCTTTGCGGCTACGAACATCTTGGCCAGGTTAGCACAAGCAGGAAACACACCAATGGAGAGAGAGGCGAGGCGCGCCATTGAGATGCTGAGCATAGCAGTAATACAGCAGGCAAACATGTCCGAACACGCGGGACGGCTGCACTCCACTCCCTACAATAGCAGTGCGACGGCAGAAAGAAGCATCCACGCGGAGTCGCCGCACGTTGCGACTTCAAGTTCGGCTAGGCGACAAAGGGAAGATCAACTTGCGGCTCAAAATCAACCTCAGCAAGTTCAACCCATAGAAATTGTGCAGCCGCGCGCGGCGGCTAATCCAGTAGGAAGACCAGCTTCGTCCAATCTATCATCGCGACTCAAAGGCCCGGTCTGTTTCAGAAAAAAATCAGGTCTGAACCGTTTCCTGCAGATTTCAAAGGACCTCGCAAGGTCACCAATTACAACGCAGCATGGACCCTGTTACTTGGCTCAACAATTACGAGATGGGCATGAGCATCCTAAACGCATCCGAAGAGATCTGCGCACGCTACCTAAACATGATGTTAGAAGGCGCAGCTCACATATGGCTGCAAAATTTGCCGCCAAATTCAATAAACTCTTGGGATGAGATGAAGGAAGCTTTTATCAAGAATTTCCAAGGAACATGCAAGCGACTCTGCAGCATAGAGGACCTTGAGCGTTGTGTACAGAAGGAAGGCGAGTCGAGTCGCCACTGGATGAGAAGAGTCGCAGAAATCATACATCCTCAGATAACATACCACCCAGTTCAGCAGTCCTTGTCATAGAGAAAAATTGCAAATTTGAGCCGCTGTCCACAAACTAGGTCGCATGAAGGACAAAGTCAAGAGCCTAAGCGAGGTAATGGCGGCGGCCAACAAGTATGCTAGCTCGGATAAACCAGG
Source organism: Poa pratensis (assembly GCA_947311845.1). NCBI lineage: Eukaryota > Viridiplantae > Streptophyta > Magnoliopsida > Poales > Poaceae > Poa > Poa pratensis. Next base: position 99,120,974 of record CAMZMU010000074.1, read on the forward strand.
GATGCATCTGATGGGGAGGAAGAGGAAAATACTGGCAAGGGAAAGAAGGCCAGTAGCAAGCCTCAACAACAGCAAGCTAGCAATGCCAATGCGAGTTATAACAAGCGCAAAAACGAGGAAGGAAACTCAGGGTTAGTCGCAAATACAAACACTCGTTACAAACAAAGCAGCAGCAGAGGAAGGAATTTTCACCCAGTTAACTTGGAAGAGGTTTTCAACCGCCCCTGCGACATCCATATAGGAAAAGATGGGAAACCACCCAACCACACAAAGGCACAGTGCTATCACTACAAAAAGTGGAAGGATGGGCAACCACTCAACACAAACAACAATCATCAAAACAATGAGGGAGGTAACCACGGCGGAGGCAACAACAGCAACAACGCCGTCCCAAATCCGCAGCCAGATCAGCCACAGTTCCCAAAATAGTTGGGTCAGTATCATACCATTGTGGTGAATACTTCAAGAGGGAACAAAAGCTGCGACGACGCAATCAGGCTGTTAACGCCATAGTACCAGCCGTCCCACAGTGGCTAAAGTGTCCGAGCAGCCAGTAGTTTGGAGCCGCGAGGATCACCCAGGAGAAATAAATGAAGAGGGCAAACTCGCGCTGGTGGTTGCCCCTCAAGTCGCAGGGTACAAGTTGAGCAAAGTACTGATGGATGGAGGCAGCAGCATCAATATATTATATATGAAACCTTCAAAAGAATGAACCTCCAAGAAAAGCAGCTACACCCATCAAGAACAACGTTTCACGGTGTCGTGCCAGGCATATCAGCTCAGCCATTGGGGCGAATCAACTTGGAGGTCGCCTTTGGGACACAAGGCAACTTCAGGAGTGAGTACATCTGGTTCGAGGTTGTAGATTTCCAGAGCCCATATCATGTGCTGTTTGGCAGAGAAGCATTCGCAAAGTTTATGGCTAGGCCATGCTATAAAATACCAGGCCCCAGGGGAGTCATCACCATCAACGGCGACAAAAGAATAGCTCAATAATGCGAAGAAGGCGACAAGGCCATGGCCAGAGCAGCTTGCATCGCAGAGAGCGCGCCCATGCGCGAGTCGCATGAGAATTTTGATGACATCGTGAAGGCTAAGAGGCACCTGCCTGACTTGCGACTTCAGACTACGGCCGCAAGGGAGGCAAGGAAGTCAAAGGCTACAAGCCATTGCCAATAAGGACACATCCCAGGCATCGCGAGTTGCCATCAGCAGCCGCAACAAAATCATTAAGAGTTAACATCATCAAGCTGGCCACTCAGGGCTAAAAACTTCAATTCTGATCGCCACCTAGGCGCGATCGACCCAATTCTGGTCGCCACTCAGGCGCGACCGACCCATGTAACATCTCTGGTTGCCACCTAGGCGCAACCGACCCAAGCATCACTTCTGGTCGCCACCTAGGCGCGACCGACCCTATGTATCATATAATGATTCTGAAATAAAGCATCTCAAACTACCAATTGAGTGTGAGTCTTTTATTTTTTAATCATTGGTCCCTTGGGGGTGCGGCAGCTTTTTAGCGCGGCCTATTCCTTGGGATCGCCAAACAAGTGGCATTTATCGTGATTATACTCAACCTCTCTTGGATGCGACTTGCACTATGCGGCCAAAGTACTGGGGGTGCGGCGTCAATCGAGTTTGATTGCCTATCATGGCCGCTCTCGACCCTGAACACGCACTTTTTACCTGGGAAATACTGAGCCGCGCAAGGGCCTAAGTGAGGAAAAACCGAGACAAATCATAAGGACCAGCCTATTGGTCGAAACATGTACTGCTGAGAGTACTTAAGCAAACCATAATATTGTCTTATGACACATAAATTCTAACAATTATTACAGGCCGCTAAGGGCCAAGATCATAAAACCATTGTTTCTTTCTTCATTTGTGCGCAGCTTTTGGCCTGGGAAGGAGGAACAGGCGGCTTACCAAGCTTGCCAGAAGGAGCAATCGCAGGCTCGCTGGAGGGCTCTTCAGTCGCGGGCTTGGGGGCTGCAGAGCTGGATACGCCTGGAGAGGGGTTCTTTTCCTGCGGAATCACCGCACTGGATGACGGAGCGGGTAACTTCTCCCATCTGCTTCCATCTGCATTATACTTGCCCATATAGGTCGCAAGATCTATCCCCTCCACCAGTTCAGTCGCGTGGCCGCGCATATCCTTCCAAGTCGCGCATATTCTGAGGCCGTCAGTTCGGTGCCATCCACCTTCTTCGAGGGCCTACCTTTTGCAACCTTGGCAGCATCAAAAGAAGGATAGTATGTCTTGGCCAAAGCAAGAACATGAGCCGCGCCGGTGCGAGCTGAGGACTCCTTCCAGTCCAAAAAGAACTGAGGCGCCCTAAGCAGTCTTTTTAGCAACCCTTCAGAATCACCGGGGACTGGCTTGGTCGGCAGCAGGCACTTAGACAGTGATTTCATGGCATCACAAGTTCTTCGCGAAAAATCGCGGATATACTCCAGCTGTTCTTGAGTACTGCCGCGCTGCTCCGGCATCTTCACCTACATCGAGGCATGTCTCCGTCAGCTCTACAACATACAGGCAAAGATAGTAGAGAAAACAGATGCAGATATGAGTCGCAACATACCAGTTAACTCTTGAGTCATGATGCACACTTTGGCGTGGACAAGGTTATGGGCATCAGAAACTTTTTCAACTTTTTCTCAAGCTCGCCAATGGAAACAGCCTTGCCTTGCGTCCTCGTTGGCATCAGCAATGGCGTCTTTCTGAGCACTGACTTGGAGGTCCAGCTGTGGACCCTCTCTTGAACTTCTCTTCAACAGTTTTAAGCCGCAGCTCGGTGGCTTTGGCTTGTCAGATAACTTGAAGCTTTCATCAGATAGCTCGCCCATCCTGGTTTCCCTCTTCTTCAGCTCAGCGTCACGCTGGCCAAGGAGCTCGCGCAGCCTCTCCAGTTCAGAGGAGTATCCCCCAACTGCTTTTCCAAGGCGAGTTTGGCAGCTGTTATGGAGCTTAGTTCCTCCTACAAAGGTACATCAGTTAGTAAGTACATATCAACAGCTAAAAGAGAAGCATCAAGTCTCCCTTTAAGTCAAAGAAGAAACTTGATCCTTGGGGGCTAGAGACAGATAAGTGGAGAAGAAGTTTACCTTATAAGCCGCAGACAGGTCAGACAGTGCCTTGCGGAGCTCCATGGCTTGCTTGTCATTTGAGGCAATGATGCCTCTGACAGTTTCTCAGCGCGGCTTGGAGGAGGAGGAAGCAACCTCAGCACGCAGAATTGGCGACCGCAGGCTGTCGCCGCTGGCGACTCAATCACTGGCGCATCAGCATCCTTGGCCATTACATCTATGGAGGAGGGGTTGACCTTCTCCACGTCTGGATCATAAGGGGATCCGTTCTATCCTCCAGAGCCACCTCTTGGGCTGTGTCAAGAACAGGGACCGTGGCCAGTCATCAGTGGTGGCCACGCCCTCTACCATGGCGGTATGAGCCGCAGGTGATAAACGCGGCTCAACCGCGGTTTCAGCTCAGTCAGCGGGTTTAGCCGCACTTCTGCAAAAAGCAAGGGCATTGTGTGAAGAAGAAGCACATAAGCCAGAATAAAAGTATTATAAGCACAGGGAAAATTACTAACTCTGGAGCCATCTTCACAAAGGCCATAAGTCGCGCTTGACGGTGAGGACAGGCCTTGGGTCCCAGAATCTACGAGCAGAAGTTTTGCGTGTCAGTAGAGGAAAAAGAATAAGCATTCAAGATGACAAGACAACAGAAATTACCAGAGTGGGGACCCATGTCTTCTTCAGTTGAGGCGGTGGCTTTGACACACGCCTGGCAGCGGAGGAGGTCGCGCCCGTAGCAGGTTTGCGACGCTTCGTGGCCTCAGGATTTTCCAGAGCATCAATCTGGCTCCTCACGAGATAGCCTCTTGGAGGCTCTACGGGGAGTTGGTCCAGCCGCGGCAGCAGAACTCGCGGCTGGCACTGGACTGTCATCCTCGTCCAGTTCAGTCTCTTCACCTCTGAGGCCGCAGAGCAAGAGGGATATCAGCAGTTCGCTGCCCTCTAGAGTGGGCAGCAACTTCTTTCGTGCGGCACGCTTGGGAGCAGCAGTGCCGGCGACGGTCGCAGGCAGCGACCAGTAATTCTCATCAGCCTGGATCAGGAAGATATAAGTTGCAGTATTAAGAAAGGAATGCGACTCAACTACGAAGGCGAAAAGACAGAGAAGAGGAGTTACCTCAAAAGGCTTGTTGTTAACACTGAAAGGGGCAAGCCCCACCTTATCGAAGGAGATGTCCTTCTCCTCAGTCACGCGGGTGACAAATTCCACCCAATCCTCAGGCCTCCAGTCCGAAGCCTTGATACGATCGACGTCAGCAGAGGTGCCTGTGCACTCAAGGAAGGATCGCTGTCGTGGACTCACGGGCTGAATGCGCCATTTGGTCCAGCAAGAGAGAAGATCAAGGCCAGTAAGACCATGACCTATTAAGGCGCGGACCTTGATCAGCGACTCATTGATGAAGGGCATGGCCGAGTCGCGGGTTTTGATTTCAGTGCCTCGGTAGGCACGAAGAGGGTGTTAGACCAGGAGGGAAGGCGAGTTTCGCCCTCCGGTGAAGTATCTTGGCAATAGAAGAAAGATTTTTGCCAAGCCCTGGGTCGATTCGCCAGGGCTAGCTTGGGAAGGCAAGAGTTTCTATGGCGTTGAAGAGAGATGGCGCCGACCTGAACGTAGGCGCCACCCTTGGAGACAAGTTGGCTGTTGCAGGTGAAAGAGGCCAGCCACAGATCGATGTTGGGGGCTATGCCAAGATAGTCCTCGCACAACACATGAAAATTGCTCACCTGGAGCATTGAGTTGGGCCCGATGTCGTGAAGACGGAGGCCTAGGCGTTGCAGCAAATTGCGGAAGAAGGGAGAACCTGGCGGCGTGAATCCACGCTCCACGTGCTCCACGAACATCACCAGCTCGTTGGGCTTGGGGCGCGGCTCGATTTCATCGCCTGGCGCCCGCCAGACGCCGTCCTCCTTCGGCGGCAAGAAGCCAGCTCGGCCAGATCTGCAAGAGTTTCCTCCGTTACCCAGGATCCTTCCCAGTTGCAGGAGATCTTGCGCTTATCGTCAGATGGCTTCGCCTTGGGCGCCATTGCGAGGGAGATTGGATTGGGGAACTAGGCTCGGGTCGAGGAAGAAGACGGCGCGGCTAGGGATGAGGATTGCAAGGGCAAGTGATAATGACCTAGGTGGCCGCAGCTTATAACTGAAGGGGCCCGCAACTAACGGCACAATCTGCGCTCGCAACCAACGGCACAATTTGCGCCCGCAAAACGAGTAACGGTCCGCAATTAAAGGAAAAAATATTTCCAGAAGGGGAGATGAGTCGCGCAGATAAGTCACAGCTCTGAATCGCATAAGTCAGAGATTGGTCAGAACGTTTGCAGTGCGGCTCAGTGACCATTTCAAGAGGTCAGAAGATTCTCACCGTAAAGTCCTAACCAATCTTGGGGGCTAATGTCGGGGGAATACTTTCTGGATTAACCCGCGGCCCAGTGCGACTTACTTACTCGCACGGACAAAGGCCCACTTGGGAGCAAGCCCAATATTGAACCGCCATAAGGGGAAAGATCTAGAAGACATATCCCGGAGGACGTGAAGACCAAGTAGTCTCCGAGTAGGCCTCTGTGGACGTATTCCTTATGGGGAAGTTTCCTTTTGTAACCTAGCGAGCCTCTGTGTATATAAAGAGGACTCGCAGGACTTAGACGGGTCAAGCTATCAAGCCCTAAACCCTAGCTCATACGGCGAGTACCAGATCGGATCGCCTCCATTGTAACACCTCGATTATCATATCAATACCAATCTAGGGTAGGCAGGAAGTAGGTCTTTTACCTCACATTGAGGGGGCCGAACCTGGGTAAATCTGTGTTGATCTTTGTTCCTGCGATCCCAAGCTCGGAGATGCTTGACTCGCGTAATCCACACCACGAAGTCATCTATGACACCTGACGTGACAAACCCACGACAGACGGGGACGGGGCGCCGCCAAATCTTTACCTCTTGGAACACTTCAATAGAAGGGGATCTTGACACTTCAATAGAAGGGGCGCCGTCAAATCTTGACAAATCATGGAGAAAACAGGGATAAACTCGAGCTCGGTGGTGAAGAACAGAGGAGAAGGAAGCTGGCTAGCTCGGTCATTTCATCGAACACCTCTTGTGCATAGGAAGTAAACAACAAACTAGCACACACCTCTCACCTCTAAATGCTGGAAAAAAAAGAGAGAGAGGGGTGAGCAGGGGCGACATATATAGAGCAGAGGACCTCTATTACCGGTTCGTAATACGGACCGGTACTAGAGGGGTCTCGCACGTGGTCCTGCCGGGCCAGACCCCTCACTAGTACAGAACGACACGTCGGATGCCCCTCTATGGCAACGGCAGGAGTTAGGCGACGGTAAATCGCGACATCCCCCGCGTGCCCGCACTGGGCCGTAAAGCAGGCCCACAACAAAGGCAACGGGTGAATAGTGGAATATATGTTGGCAACAGAGTTTGGTTTAACTCCGTTACCGATGTGTGCTCATCGCACACGGACAGTTTCGTAATCTCCGTTGCCATTAGAAGCAGACTGACAGCCGGCCTATAAGAACCTACTATGCCCTTCACTCTCACTCTCACTGTCTCACTTCCAACCCTAGCCGCCGCACAGTCTCCTCTCTCTCCACTCTCTCGCATGGCTTCCACCCTCAGCGCTGGTAGATCCGGCCATCGCGGCCGTGGCCGCCCCACCCTCCGGGCCTTCAGGTAGCAGCAGCGTCAGCTGGTGTTGCGGGACGAGCTTGCGGAACAGGCCGCCGCCGATCCGGCCCCCGCGGGCCGGTCCCGCAGCCTTGGCGCTCGTCCGCACGGCGAAGGCTCCGGCCGCACCCGCTCATTTGGCCACCATTGCAGCTACCGCGAGATCCACCAGGCAATGTACCCCGGCCGCCATCCGTCTTCTTCCTCCTCCTCGTCCTCGACGAGGAGGAAGAGGAAGAGGGAGAGGAAGAGGAAGAGGAGGAGGATCGTGATCTGGAGATCGCTTGCCAACTCTCCCGCGCCGATTTCGAGCGCGAGGACGCCAAGCGTCGTCAGGGCGAGGCCGATCTGGAGGCGGCGGTCCTCCTCTCCGAGGCGTCGACCCAGGTCGAATGCGCCGAGGAGGCGGTCTACCAGTCTGACCTCCGGGCCTCCATAGCCCTCTCTTTGGTCCACGGCGAGGCAAGGCGCCGCCAGGGAGGCCGGCGCTAGCTCCGTCGCCGGCGGCGACGCTAAGCGAGCCCGCCTCGCCTAATGTAAGACCCAGTTCTGTAGGATAGCTATTTTCTAGTTGTAAGTAGCTAATTGTTTATCCATAGATTTGCTCTGTTTTTAGTAGACATTGTTTACACATAGATTTTAGCTGTTTTCTAGTTGTATGTAGCTAATTGTTTATCCATAGATTTGCTATGTTTTTAGTAGGCATTGTTTACACATAGATTTTAGCTGTTTTCTAGTAGTAAGTAGCTAATTATTTATCCATAGATTTGCTCTGTTTTTAGTAGGCATTGTTTACACATAGATTTTAGCTGTTTTCTAGTTGTAAGTAGCTAATTGTTTATCATGGATTTTCTCTGTTTTAGTAAGCATTTGCTCTGATTTTAGCTTTGTTTCTGTTATGCCGATGATTAAAATTAGGTGACACCGTGTGATCCGGGGGTGGCGCTAGTGATCCTTGTGATATGCACAAATACACATCGATCTTGTGCATCCTACTTGGCTCGCTTGCTCCATCCCTGAAATTTGTGTGTCCAATCTACCTATATATGAGGCATTGTTTAGGCTATGTTCTAATTGTAATTAGTTCTATATTTTCTGTAATGCCGATGAAGAAGCATATGTCTTGTGTATAGAGATGAAGGAGCTTACATTTTGATTTTTTCATCTCCTTTAGGGCGAGGAGGAAACCTGGAGACTATGCGGCGGCCGTGAAGACGTAGGAGCGGGACTCCGTCCACACGGTCCACTGAAGCCGGCGCCTCCAGGAGCAAGACTTTTGTGCAGTACTAAATAGGTAGAAGAATACCACGCAATGAAGCTGGACGAAGAGGAAGGTGCAAGCAGGAACCACAGGGCTCCGTCGACGGTGCAGCAGGCGTCACCGGCTTTTTTTTGTTTCCTTTAGCCCTCATTACAAACGGTTAAAAACTAATCTCCGTATCTGATATAAAGACTAAAAGCAACGGTTATATATTATGCCCGTTGCTAAACTTATTGCAAACGATAAAAATCTCCGTTGCCATTTTAAGGCTTCACATCAGTGACAGAGGCGGAGACACGGACCCTTTCTCCGTTGCCGAAGGGGTTTTTGGCCCGTTTCCGATGTGTCGTTCTGTACTAGTGCCTCTAGTTCCGGTCCGTATTACGAACCGGGACCAGAGGTCCCTTATGAAATTCGACAAATAATATGTATAAATCGATCAAAAAAATGATAGGAATCTAAATATTCTGTCCATATCATCTTTTGCATAAATATTAATGATTAAGTAATAATAATTGTTAACAAATAACAAAAAAAAATGAATTTTACATTATTATTGCCATTTGCAATTTAATATGGATAAATTCATATCTTTAAATCCGTAAATCGAAATTCGACAAATAATATGTATAAATCGATCAGAAAAATGATAGGAATCTAAATATTGTGTCCATATCATCTTTTGCATAAATATTAATGATTAAGTAATAATAATTGTTAACAAATAACAAAAAAATGAATTTTACATTATTATTGTCATTTTCAATTTAATATGGAAATATTCATATCTTTAAATCCGTAAATCGAAATTCGACAAATAATATGTATAAATCAAACAGAAAAATGATAGGAATCCAAATATTTCGGTCATTAGTTTTTAGGTAACCGAATGGACCGAATTGACCGAAATTTACATGAGAACACACAACGAGAGCACACACATCACTGTATAGCTAGTCTACTCATCAATGACATTAAGACGATCGTCATTGGTATTATAGCCACGTAGACTATCCCACTTCCGTGCAATCTCGAAGCTGAGGCGAGCGTCCAGAGCGATATACAAGACTTGCTCATAACTCAATGGAACGTTGCCCCAACCGAAAATTCGGAGGTCTTATAAGTCTTTGTCGTCCTTGCCCTTCTTCTTGTCCTTCTTGTTGTTCTTCTTCTTCTCAAGTTTTATCCCAATGATAGCATTGGAGAGAGCATAGAGACTCGGAGTAGGATTGCCGGTTGGGTTCCGGCGATCCCTCTGGAGGTTGACCGCGGACGGAATAACAATTCCGTAGTAGCGCAGCATCCGCATGTCATTGTGGATAGCCACGCCGTAGAAGTTGATGGTCTCGTCACCTAAGAAATCCATGAGGAGCTGCGGCACCCCATCGGCCTTGCAGATCTGGAAGACAAGAGTCTCGGACGCCACCGAGAGTTGAAGGACGGCGGCGCGCTGCCTTTTCTCGGGTGGAAGATCCCTCTGTCGACCCGGGAGAGGGTCGGTAAACTCACAGTCGAGTCCAACGCACTTGATCGGTGCGGTGTCGAGGAAGAACTTCTTCACGTCGCGGATCCACCTCTCCACGCGTGATGCAGGGAGGGTGACCCATACCTTCAAGTGCATATCTTCTTTGATGAAGTAGTACAACCGAGACGGAGGTACGCGCGCGAGTGGCTCCATTGGAATAGAAGGAGATGGATCGAGAGAGAAAGAGTTTGCAAGGATTAGAGAGATAATTAGGTGTGCTTAAGGCCATGGATTAGTGTAACTTTTATAGGGCAGAGAGGGAGGCCGGCGGGCGGCGCAGTGATTAAATTCCCGTAGTAATCAACGCCGGGCTGATCATCTTTCAAAGAACAATCAAAACGCTGGGCTGATCAACTTCCAAAGCGCAACCGCGTCGGCGGGAGATTTATAGGTTTAAAGAGATACCTCTAGTACCGGTTCGTAATACGGTACCGGTTCATAATACGGACCGGTACTAGAGGGGTCTCGAACGTGTCCTGCCGGGCTAGACCCCTCTAGTCCCGGTTCGTATTACGAGCCGGGACTAGAGGTCCCTTACAAACCGGGACGAGTTCGTTGCAGCCTCGTAACCTTCGAAGGTCTTGTTTCTACTAGTGCACTCGGCATCTTACTCTTACGCATAGAACCCTCCGAGGTGATCAGCAAGACAGCAAGGCTTCTTTCTACGATGATTGCACATCTTCGTTTTCCCTCGACTTTACACGCGCGCACGGAGAAGCGCGGCGAAATCGACCCGCTTCTCTCGTCGGCCGTCGCTTTTGGGGAAAAGGGCGGCGATCTGTCACCGTCGGGCTGGCGCCGTACGTTGGCGATCGATTTTTTGTTCAAACACAAGATCGGGATTCACCAGAAAGCTGTAGGTTTCGCAAGCTTTGGACGCGAGCGATCCACCTATGGGTTGTGGATGCGCCTAGTTCCACGTAACGCAAAAAAAAAAAAAAAGGATGATCCTTATCGGCGTCGGCGGTCGGCCGTCGCCGCAGTCGCCAACTCACCGTCACATCGTACCTCGATCAGTACTGTAAACCAACGTCAACAGTGCGGCAAAACTGATGGAACGTTGCTCTATCTTCTTGTCAATGGTCAGGTCACAGAGGGGCAAGCCCGGCGCCGACCCGGACGCGGTGGCGCAGAGCTACTGGCACGTCCACGCCCAGGACAAGAGCGCGTGGACACAGGAGATGGACATCCGGTCGCCGTTGTCTATGTAGATGGAGGAGCTCATCAGCACATGCAGTGGATGCTGCGTGCGACTGACGACCGGTGCTGTGAAATATCTGGTGTCTCCGGTAGTCAGGGAAGATCCATCTGTGATGTGACGCGAGCTGCTGGCTTTATCCATTTGGCGTTGTTGCTGCCGAAAGCGATCTCGTCGCCGGCGATGGCGAAATGTAAAATTCATGTGATTTCTACGATTTTTACGGCTTGTTTTATGCGTGTGCCTGTGATTAATGCTTGCTACTGAACCAGTAGTGGATGATATTAACGGATATCCATCTTCTTCGCAAGAGATTCATTGAGGGCTAAGATATGTGTGTTCAGATGAACTGACCAGTGATACTGATGCCAAAGCACCATGACAGGGCGTGCTATGCAGCCGCGGTCATCGCACGAGTTAGGTGTTGCGGAGCAATCGAAACGCCCTTTTATGTGAAAGAGAAGGCGGTCCCGAATTATGTGAACGGTGATAACCAGCATTTCAGTTTTCAAGTGGTTAGCTAGTACGGTGCAATCATGCTGCATTCACTTTTGATGCGAAAGAGAAAGCTCGATCGACAAGTTATCAGGGAAAATGCAACTCCATAATTAGTTAAATGTCACTCGCTTATCTGGAACGTCCAACTGCTTTAAGATCCATACACAAATTATTAATGATTAATCAAATATCAACGCATTATCAATAATTTTCGGATTTATGTAATTTATTTTTTTGGATACATGTAGTAACAAGAAATTTCCGGGCATGCATTAAAAAAACTAAAACCACAAATTAATATGATTTTTTGTTCTACCAAAACATTTATTACTAAGAATCATATCGTTCGTTGGAAGCAAATTTGACGGTCATGATAATTGGTGGATATCCAACTAGCTGTGGTATCGCTGTTACCAGCCTTCGGTTACTTGCTCTGACCATCGAAAAAAATCAGTTGCTCTGAATGATAATGTATGCCCCGCTGGTGCCCAGCCGTAGTTTGCATGTGAGAGATCCCACGGTTTTAATGCAAGAAATGGAGGAGGATTCCAGCATGGGGGTTTCAATGCGGGATCGGGATTCAACAACGGATATGGTCGCCGGGATGGCTTCAGTGGAGGCAATTGGTACCATGATCGATATGGTGGTTGGTCAATGATTTCAGACGTCGTGGTGTCGTAGAAAGTGTTTGGAAACCCATAAGGGATGATGTGCCAACAATTACCTTTTTCCGGGTTGAAAACACAGGTCTATTAAACCCTTAGGAGATAGCAAAAACGTCAACCAAGTATATGGTATCTGCACACAAAACAAAGACTACTTATCCCCATCGTCCTAATATTTTGTCATGTTTCATGTCTTACAAGGATTAAACGAAAGGTGTGGTTTAAAGTGATGAAATACAATAAAATTAAGAAGAACCAGCGAGAAAACAATGGTGAAATCAACTAACCAAACTTGTAAACAATATTAAAAATGGACAGGGTCATAAATTCACTAGAGGTGTCTCTCCAAATAGATAAAACATTGTTGAGTGAACAAATTACAGTTGGACAACAATTAAATTATACTTACTTTTACTACTTATGATAGAATGTTCATTATAATATTTCATATATGCATTAAGTTACTGGACCACGTAAATATATAACTAATACTTCATGTGGAGGATATTGGTTTCATAAAATATCTCGACACTTCACTTCGTAACCGCTTCTATCCTTCTATTTCTAAGTTTTAAGTAGAAATAGAGTATTAGCATGGTCACATAATGTAAACAATAAAATATCATCTATGTCTGACAAATCAACCTTTATTTTATCCTACTAGCAGCAAGACATTGCATTATTTGCACGTATGTTGTCACTCGGTATAGAACATGCACGATTTAACCCACTATCATACATAAAACTCTATTTTAGAGATCTCAACATAAATTTAGCCAATGTAAATACGTAGATCAGAAAGCATAAAAGACTACAAAATAAAATAATCATGATAGAAAATAGCACCAAATTAGAGCATGCGCAAGCTGATCTTAAAGTGACAATTGATCTTATCCCAACAAACACAACAGCGACTAACAATTATATTATATGGATCTCAGTCATGTAGGTCAGCTCATGAGACATTTGTATTTTAAAATATGGCAGAGATGATGCCATCTAGCTACTACAATTGACCCTAAATGCATGGGTGGACTACTCACACAATATTATAGAGGTGTCAATGGTGATGAAGAAGCCTCAAACGATGATTTCCCCCTTTGTCAGAGTACCAGAACAGGACTCCAGATTGGACTCGCTGACGGCAGTGGCTTTGTATTGAAAACTCATGAAATAACTCTTCGTAACGTCTAATTAGATCACAAGCATTAAATATGCGAAATGGTGTCGCGTGGCGATGCTCCAGGAGGTGGCGCGGCCACGTGGCGCAGCCCCCATGGTGCGTCGGGGACCGTGACGGTGATGCGTGCCCCGTGGCACATTGCTTTGGTTCTCGATCATCATATCGAAAAATATTCTTTTTTCATAATTTTATCCATTTTTTACATCCACGGACGTGCGTATTTTTTGCGAAGCAAAAACAGGTAGAAAACAACAATCGACACTTCCAACAAAACTGATTTCAATCTATTATATAATTAAAACACAAGACAAACAACGGTTTAGATTAATCAAACATGTAGCAACATAAAGTAAACGGCTCAGATTAACGGAAAACGATTGACGCGCAAAGAGATTTTTGACCGGCAGCTGTAGATAAAAGTCCATAATCGGTACATGTCATAATCAATCACGTCTACGTACGGACAGGCTTCCTCCCTACTAACGTGAGATCTGAGCATTAATAACGTGAGATCTGAGCAGGACATCTACGTACGGACGGGGTTCCTCCGACTAAGTTGCATTAGACCTGGACTCTTTCCCTATTTAAAGTATATACTACGCTAAGAAATCAATCAATGGGTGCGCACTACAACCTAGCTAGCGGTGCTTTATCAGGCCCTTCGTCCGCCGAAAAAAATCGCGTCCATACTTCGGCGCCCCCTGGATAATCTCCGATGAGTTCCCGGCGACGACAGCAAGGCCTTTGGCGATCTCGAGCTGATGTAGTTGCGAAACTATCAAGGCCTCTGGCAAAGTCTACCACGAGTATACATGGCGATGGCGCTATCGATCTGGCGGCAACCGACGGCGCTCAAACCAAGTCCATGCATGTGCCGACGGCCCGGAAGCACCACGCCACCGAAGGTCCGGAAGCATCACACAAACCGATCATCTTCAAAGAAAGAAAAAAGAGATAGATTTGTGTCCGGCGGGCGTACTCAAGGCTTTCTAGCTTCACGCAGCCACACAAAATCCCGGCAGTCACCGTCCTTGAGCGATCATGCCGGCGTAGGTTGCATGCCGCGCGCGGCGTCGCACCGTTAGCCCGCTGTCATGCAAGCCGCTTCCCCTAGCAGAGCTTTCTCCATCCACGAATTGGAAACATACAGGAGCACAATCGTCTTGGCCGCCTCCGTCCTGCCCTCGCACGGTCCAGGTGAAGAAAAAGGGTGTTATGTCCTCTGCTCTAGCAAGGCAGGCGCCACTCAGGTATCTCACGGGCGTTTCTCCCGTGTTGGCGACGCTCCGTTGTGTTCAATTGACAGCATGTGCGTGACCGCCCCCAACAATCCTTCACGTAAGGCTAGCTCCTCCTACAGTATAATACTTGGCTAGCAGATGCACGGCTGCCTTTTATCAATTTGTTTGGTTATCATCGTTCTTATGGATGTTGCTTTTGTGACTGGAAGTACCATTCTAGCATCCACCTTAATCTTCTTGAGATTCAAGTAATTTTGTCTGTTTAATCAGCTTAGCCGGCATGATTGTGGACATGATCGAGATGAGGAGGAAAGCATCATCTCAGTGTCGCGGAGTAAAAAAATCATGTTTAGAAGCGGCACGGCAGACACAACACCTACAAGGAAGATAACTATGCTTTCAGACATGATTGGTGGTGCTTCGCAAAAGGATAAATTTCAGCATGTAAGATGTGCACGATGGAGTAGTATGAAGATGTTGACGGTAGATCCTTCTGTCTTCATAACTGACATCATCATGTGGATCTTGAGTATGAAGATGTTGACGGACCAGAAAAAAGCCTTCCATAAGCTCAAGGCAACAACGGCGATATTGCACTGACGAATCTAGATCGAGGTCGAGGCGATGACACATTCCCGCGAAGGTGCTCGAGGTCGAGGCGACGACACATTCCCGCGAAGGTGCTCGAGGATGAGGAGTCCATCTAGCGAGCTAGAAGCAGCGACGTCTAAAGTCAATGGCTGTTTGAATCGGTGTCCACCTGCCGACTGCAAGGACAAAATATTGGCGAGGATTTCTTGACCTGGTATAGTGTTTGCATCAACTCGGCTTGATTATCTTCCGATGATTCAAACAGGTTATGTCCTCTCCTCATGCATTTGCATCAGGACGATTCGACGAAGGCTGAACGCATACATGTGCAAGAGGTTGTAGATCCATGTATGGAAGACATAGTAATTTGTTCCACGTAAGAAGTCAACCCATGGTTCATAGGAAATATAAACCACACCTGAGTACATGATTCTATACATCGGTTGGTCATATGAAACAGAAGGCATACCCAGCATGGTCTGATATGATGTAATATAAGACCATAAATTAACTTTTGTAAGGACTTACATCACACATACGCCTATTATCTATTATATAATTAAAACACAAGACAACCAACGGTGGAGATTTAGCACTGTATTACAAACGGTGGAGATTTACGTGCAAGATAAAAGGTACGAGTAGATGTCCAGTCTCAACACGTTAAAGAATTTGGAAAGCACAAAAAAAAAAGAACAAGTAGACCGTACCTAACCTAGCTAAGGTTAGGAAATTTATACGGACAGGTGTTTGACCTGAGCACGTAAATGGATCTGTTATCTCTAGGAGCAAACAGACAGTAATCAACAGGCCAATGCGGAGGCTCGAAAAAACTCTCACGCGTGGACACCGCCAATTCCGCCCTCGGCGAATCGAAGGCATGCTGATGGTCAATTACCTGCGAATCGTATCACAGATGCTACGGATAGGCTACGTCAAGATGAGCTGCAGGACGACGCCGGCGGCCGGCAACCAGCTGAGGCTGGTAGGCTATGTCAAGATGGAGCTACTGGACGAAACCGGCCGGCGACCAGACCAAAAGGTGGAGCAGAGAATCATGAAAGACCTCGGCTTCCAGGGTTCTGGCACTTCGATCGGGTGGTTCACGATCTAATAGATTGGCAAGTCTTCACCAGGCTATGGGCGAGATACCATTGGCCCAACTCTACGGCACCATGCATCTCCATCGTCATCATGCATGAGCTGCGGACGACGCTGGCCGGCGACCACAAGGCGTAGTACATAAACATGAAGGAGCTCGGTTTCAAGGTTCTGGCACGTCGTGTGGTCCACGATGTAAGATCGATCGGTAAGTCTCTACGACACCATGCATCCTTACCGTGGATCGGCCGGAGATTTTTAGATTGATCGGATGAACAATTTTCCATCGATCGGCTAGATTGATATGTGCATGGTCCAGGGACGATCGATTTTTGATTAACCATAGCAGGCGGCAAGGGCAAATATGTGCATGGTGGAGGATAGTAGTCATGATCATCATTGGGCACGCAAAGCAGAACTTGCAGTTGCTGCTTATGAATCGGGGATTAGATGGGCGTACAAGTACAATAAATATCAACGAGGTACATACAGGTAAACGTTTATTTATATGTAATATCTAAAACTAACACTAACGACTAATTTCACAAATACCTCGCGACTTAGATAAATCAGTAATAGAAGTTTCTTTTACAAGATTAATAGTTTGAGTTTCATGTTTTCCTAGAATATAGAGTCGAAGAGGAACTGCTGTCTTCCTATTGCTCACTCTCGATGTCATGGAGATGAACGCCATCTAGGATACATCTTCATGGCAGTACCCAGCCCGAGGGATGAATCCTTTGTGCACGTTCGTCAAGCCGCGCCGAGACGTCGTTCACATTGGCACGACCAACCTGAGTACCACTTCCTCAAGCCAGGCGAATCACAAATTCACGATCTTTGTGCACGCAATGTTCAGGTACGTAACCATCTGGCATGCATGCACAATGATTATAATGTACACATGAATTTTGATTATGCAAGACTAGGTCGCCCGGGCAGATTGTATTGATTGTGTACTTTGACATAATTCTGAAAAATAAATTAATGCACTACAGGCAGGCAGATCTAACACGAAGACTGATGGAGGCGAATTTGAAGATAGAGATCGATCTCACGGAAACGAGCTTGACAAACATACCTGGGTTTTTGCGAAATGTCCAAAAATACAGGGGTTTTCTGCAAAATTACGTGCCCATGTCAGCACTCCTGCAACGGAAAACGGACTGACATGTGGGGTTTGTGACCTGCGTGCACCAAAAGTCCAGTTGTGTGACCAAAAAATCCCGTTTTCCAGTTGTGTGACTTAAGTGCAGATAGCGGACGAGTTGTGTGACCGCCAGTGCCATTTACTCGGCAGATGCTTACCCTGATTTGTCAGTGCAGATCAGATTCTAAAACCACTCGACCAACAATACCTTTGAACTGGAACGGAAAATTAACTAATATGGCTTTTAATTCACCAATAACACGTCATATGTGTATTTTTTTCACCATGATCACAAGAGCTTCACTGAAAAGGTTGGTTCATTTACCTGAGCCGGTGCTGTGCATGTAGGGGATGTTCACAGCTCCTGCTGGATGCCCGCCGCCGAACTCACCCTCGGTTCTGCGGAGATAGGACCAATCGAATTAGCCATTTTCAATTGGGGCGAACAGAATCGCACAGTTTACGGTTCTATGGCTATGGGTGTGAACTGAATTTTTCTGTCAGTTGACACTTAAAAGTACAGAGAGTGCAGGGGCAGAGCATGGAGGTGGTTGATTGTGTGGTCTGTATGTAAGTTGATTATGTATGTATACCTGACGTCGAGGTAGCGGTGGCCGGCCAGCTGCAGCTCGTGGGCGACGCGCACGGGCACCGACGGCGGCACCGCCACCTCCTCCTCGCGCAACGCCGCGCCGGTGCCGTATCTGCACAAGAAGAAAAGAAGACGAGTGTGAATTACTGAACGCCGTCCTTCGACGTCCGCTTGACTGACCAGGCAGGGCACCCGGCCTATAGATCATTCGCTCACTCGTACTGTACCGTACTCACCTGACGGAGCCGAGCGTCCTCCTCCTGGCTGCCGCCGCCACGACGCCATGAGAGCTTCTCGCGGCGCCCTGCCGCAGCCTGCGTGCGATTCAGACAGAGCATTGTTGACGACGGAGATGACAGAGGTGCAGCAGATCGGAATGGAGAGGATTTGGTTCGTTGTGCAGCTTACCTGCAGGCGATGGCGTGGGCGTGGGGTGGGGGCTGGGTGAGGAGGAGGAGGAGCGCTGGGAGGGAGACGCGGGCGAAGAAGCACGTCGACGCCATTGCTCGCTCGCTCGCTCTCGATGACGAATTCGAACCTCGGGTCAATCGCCTTCTTGTTCTTGGAGACTTCCGGACGCTAGCTGCAGTGCACTAGGAAAGGAGAGAGTTTTCAGAATGAAGTTTCTTGGGTAGCTACTGCTAGCTCTTGGATTGTGGGTGGCGTCTGCCTGCTCGCCGTTGCAGGTCTAGGGGCACCTATTTATCGGAGAAGGAGCACAAATTTCAAATCATAAATTTCCAAAGTGAATTGTAAAGTTTCTCCTGTGGATATGATCTCCACCGGCACTACTGACTGGTACGTTGGCGCCTATCATCTGGAGCCTGCATGCCTCGACATGCACACGGAGCTCAACCCTCTCTCGAACTGAGCTATTTAAGCTTTTTAGAACAAAAAGTGCGAGTAGTTCAGTAAATCCATGATAAAAAAAGTCAAAAGCAAGGGTGATTTTCAGAAAGCCACAATGGACCAGGTAGCCCTTTTTTGTATTTTACTGGAACGTTTCAATTTTTTTGAAAAAAGTAACAGGATGTGGTCAACTCTATGCACCACGAGCATACAAATTTTCAATGTCAAATACCTCGTATGTTTGCCTCAGCAAAAAAGATAAATCCAACAAACTATGGGAGATTCAAAACGTGGCACTGTTCATTCCCTAGGTCTGCAAATTTATGATTTTTACTGAGGTTAGAATATATGATATTTTCCTTATTGAAAATTTTATAGCAGATAGAACAAAGTATCGACTACATCATGGTATTTCTTTTGTAACTTTTTAAAGCCTCCGATTCAAGAGAACTTGCTTGTGGCAAGATGGTTAGGAGGGTGGTTATACCCCCAGCCCAGCAGAGTTTAAACCCCAGGTTTGACGATGGTGTTTCTCATTTAAGACGGAATATTTTTCAGTGGGAGGCGACGTTCCCGTCGACAGCGAGGCGCCCGTGGTGACTTCGTAAATCTCAAGACTCGACCCGCCGACTCGGTCTCTCGGAGATGCTCATAGGGTTAGGATGTGTGCGCGTGTATATGAGCGCATATGTTGTACTGTGTTTAGAAAAAAAAAAACTTCCGATTCAAACTTTCAAAAAAAATCAAAAAGAGCTACCTGGTGGTGCTCAGGAGCCATATCACCGCACTCGGGTGATTTCCGTTCACCTAGGCATGCACCCTGACTTTGAGTGATGCTCGAATGTAACCAACTTTTAAGGGACACAATGATTGAGTTGTAGGTGTAGATGACCCGTTATTTAAAAAAAATACATTTTAAAATGTCAAAAAAAACTATAAAAAAAATCGGATGAACATCCATACATTTTTCGTACACAAAATTGCGCGAAAAAAGACATTTGTTTGTGGCCGGTATAAAAAAGACAAAAAAAATGACGCGTGCAAAGTCATTTTGAAACACCGGATTTGTCTTTTTTACACAGGCTACGAAAATATCTTTTT
Source organism: Poa pratensis (assembly GCA_947311845.1). Taxonomy (NCBI): domain Eukaryota; kingdom Viridiplantae; phylum Streptophyta; class Magnoliopsida; order Poales; family Poaceae; genus Poa; species Poa pratensis. Next base: position 99,140,688 of record CAMZMU010000074.1, read on the forward strand.
TCCACGAAACTTTATGTGCGAATATAGTATGTGCGGATGTATATCCGAAATTTCTGATTGGATTTTTTTGACATTTTAAAATATTGAATTTTGTGCAGTACTACGACCCAAAAGACATTTCCGACTTTTAAGCAGCTTTTAATTATGTTGAAATGCCGATGCACAATGAGACCACATGGTGGGTTGTCGATGGTTAGGAAATGTATAAAAAGAAGTATTATGTTGTCTGATGCAAAGTACTGTAATGCTTTCCTGAGGTATGTATGTGTGTGTGCTCGTACGTGTATACATGTTGAGTGTGTAGGTGCGTGTGCTCACATTAGTCCTATCTAGAGATTATAAGTGGACAATACACGAAAACTGTAAATAACTCCTGAGTTACAAGGAGCTCTTTTTTTTAAAAAAATCGAAATCAACAATTTTGAGTTTTCAAAAATCGATAAAAAATATCTCATATGAAGATAGTGTCGAGATCTACAAGCGTGCAAAATTTTAACTCAAAATTTGTTGTATTTTGGGCTGCACAAAACAATAGAAGTCAGAAAAAAACCAAGTTTTTGAAATTTTGTACTGTTCATCACCCATCTGTCATTTTTTGCCCAGACCACAATATAACGAATTTCGATTTAATATTTTCTACACTTGTAGATCTCGACACTATCTACATATGAGAATGTTTTCTCGATTTTTGGAAACTCAAAAGTGCCGATTTTGATGTTTTTCAAAAAACGAGCTCAATGTAGCTCGGGAGCCATTTGTCCACTCTCGACAATACATGCTGACGTGGGGTTACCACGGCAAATCCCATCGGTAGGATACCTAGGGTTTCGTATAGGAGGAGAAGTTGGCGCGTTGGTAGTTCCGTCGACTGACAAGTAAGGATTTATCCAGGTTCGGCCCCTCATTGTGAGGTAAAGACCTACATCCTGCTTGTCTGATCTGTATTGATTGGATGATTACATGGTGGTCGTAATGGCGATGGTGGTGAGAATGTGAGATGTGATCTCTAGGGCTATGCGAGTTGTGGTTGGCTGTCCCTTTGTTGTGTCCCCTACGTGGCTTTATATAGGTAGACATGGAGGGGTTTACATGAGTCCTAATAGACTACGTCTTAGAGTTCTTGTCTTGTACTTCAAGTAATTGTTGGGCCGCCAGGTGGGCCTTTGGCTGGGCCGCATCGGTTACGCGAATGGTGGGGTGCCCGAAGGGTATGCCCACGTCACATGCATACTGCATGCTAACACCCATCTACATCGTCATATATAAAGCGGCTATTTCATTTGTGAGTAAGAGTAGTTTTGGATCCTAATTGCAATTTGTTATACGTTTGTTCTTTGCAATAAATATGGTCTGAGATTTATATCTCTAAAAGTGAATAGTTTTAGGTTATTAGTAAAATGTGAGTTCATGATTTCGGATTTTGGACAAAGTCGTAACATAAAAGTAGTAGTTTAGTTCTAGGTCAACCAATTGAGCAAAGAGATTAGAGATCATAAACTTACAAAACAAGTCGTTTGTTCTGATTTTTATCGGCCAATGCATTCTCTCTCGGGTGCACAGAGAGGGGTACATTCAACCGAAGCCAAAATAAACTATATATTAGGTAATCTCTACATTGTCATCAATTTGTATTGTGATCGTCCGACGTAGTTACCAAAGGCATGCGTGTTTGCAAGAATGATCATGTTACTAGAGAAGTCTTTTTTTTTTTTTTTTTGAAAGGAGTTCGTGTACAAGATCAAGAAGATCAAGAACAAACACGCACGAACACAGACGAGACGCACACAACGCACGCCAAACTCGGAGCCACCAAGCAGCTCACCTTCTTCCAGCACCGCCAGCACGCCGCCGGAGCAGAGGAAGGCGAGCTCACCTCGCACCGTAGCCGCCAGCTCGAACAACCATGTTGAGTCGCCACAAAATCCAGCTGACGCAGGCGCCAGCATCTTGACGATAAACGGACATCGGCTTCGAGCCGCCAGCACGCCCTCGCCGTCTCACGCCGGAGACAAGCCCGAGGACGCCACCCATCTTCCATCATCCCCACCGAGATCGCCGGCGCAGACGAGCTCCTCACCTGCAAACTCCTACAGATCTTGACCAAAAGCAGCTCCACCCGCCGCGGCGGAGGAGGAAGGACCCCCCATCGAAGAGCCACCACCGCCGTCACGGACGGTGGCTCGGGAGGACGCGCGCTGCGACTCCGAAGAGCAGCAGGCACGCAGAGGGCGACGGATCCGCCACAGGCCTCCACCGGAGCACCCACAGCAGAGGAGGGGACCGCCGCCGCCAAAAGCCACTCTGACCACGCCGCCACCTCCGCAGCGCCGCCGGCTAGCACCCCACACACACCTAGGCTATATACACGCCGGGATCTGTCGATTCCCCACCCTCCCGCCGCCGGAGCGGCCGCGGAGAGCGAGGAATCGCACGGATCGCCGGCGGCGAGCTTGGTCGCACGGGGAGCCCAAAAATCTCCTGCTTTCACTGTAGACGGGGAAAGAAGGGAGGGGTCTATGCTCCACGTTACATATATTTTCATGGAAATACCGAGAGAAAGTGGAATTATTAGTAAACGTGACAAGCATGCATGCATGCTGACATGCTAGTGTAAGATGGAGTCGGTTCAGTTCAAAGAAAAAGAAGATGGACGAACTAGCATTTTGGAGTCCAAAGCCTGTCCATTCGCCTCAACAGGCACATGGTTCGATCGGTGCAATCATGCACCGATGCAGGGACGTTGGATTTCTCATGATTGGCCAGTCAAAAAAAAACAGCTAGCTCCATCACGTATTGGGGAGATCATATGGCAGCATATTAGTTTGAAAAAGAAACTAATCGTGGTGGTTACAGAGATCAAGGATTCAAGGGTGCTGCTTCTTCAATCGGTGATTTCAACCATGGAGATTTCTTTCTTTACTTATTCAAGAAAAAGATTTCTTTCTTTACGGGAGTTGGGATGGGTCCACCGGTCGAAGTTTGCGTGATGACGGCATGTGCGTTTAAATTAGGAGAGTCTAGATATTTTCCATGGGAGTCGCAAAAAAAAAATTCCATGGACCCATACCCCGTTCGCGAATTCAAAAAAAAAAAATCCTCTCTATCAATATAACAGGCAAAACTTTTGCCTCCTTCAAAAAAAAAAAAATCACCACGACCTAGTTGGGCTTTCGTAGCGGGCGCGTTTCCTTGCTCCCATCCCACCCCCTGGTTCCCTATATATAGCTGAGATCGAGGGAATGATCGACCACGACGGCCACTACCCAATACCCTAACCCACGAGGATCAATCTACCAAGCGAGGGAGCGGCCGATCAATCTGCCAAGATGCAGATCTTCGTCAAGACCCTGACCGGGAAGACGATCACGCTCGAGGTTGAGAGCAGCGACACCATCGACAACGTCAAGGCCAAAATCCAGGACAAGGAAGGTACGTATGTACATATACCACCATCGATCTCATTTCCTCGCCATTGTTGATCGGCGAGATCAATCATCCCACTGGATGCCAATTCCGTTGTTGCTTATTCCAACCCAGGCATCCCGCCGGACCAGCAGCGGCTCATCTTCGCCGGGAAGCAGCTGGAGGAGGGGCGCACCCTGGCCGACTACAACATCCAGAAGGAGTCGACGCTGCACCTGGTGCTCCGCCTCCGCGGCGGCACCAGGGGCGGCTACATCATCCAGGAGCCCAGCCTGCTGCAGCTCGCGCTCAAGTACAGGGAGAAGAAGATGGTCTGCCGCAAGTACGTAGCCCGACCAGTCAGATTACATCTACTACTTTAAGCTGTTCATCACGCGTGCGTGCTTATTTTCGATCGTGAATGTCGATCGAGCAGGTGCTACGCGCGGCTTCCCGCGAGGGCGACCAACTGCCGCAAGAAGAAGTGCGGCCACACCAACCAGCTGAGGCCCAAGAAGAGGTTCGTCAGCAAGACTTCCGGATGAAGAAGCACCCCTGGGCTGCATGCGCGTGCTTGAATAAATTGCTTGATTTCGTTCAGTTAAGACTATACTATGTTCTCGTGAACTGCTATCAATAAAATGAATTCGATGGGATTGAGTATTCTTTATGAACGGGTGATTGTCTCGTATAATACCTACAGATGGCGCGTCTATTCTCATTAGCCAACGATTTTTTTGCCATATCAGTAACTTCTGAACAACTCATCTAAACAGAAAAAAACTTCTGAACAACTGGGATCCGATCTCTAGCATTCTCTAAAAGTATGTGCACAATGACAAATGTCCTCGCTTATTCCGTGAGGAGATCTACAAGACCTCCCTTCACCATTATCCTGCTGTGCTCTGTGAAATGCAGAGAGAGAAACATACACCAACACATACATAACTTGAAGGGCCTCGTGCTTGCTGGTCGTGAAGGCCTGCTTGTGTTGCGTGCCATTGACCAGGTCATGCAACCACTATTAAGGTCGATCTCCCTACAAGCTATCATCATCAAATATTGTGGAGAGCACAAGCCCACGGGCAAATGCGCTCCTTTCTGATCCTTCTCTGTCAGAGATGTCTCAGCTCTGTAAATTGATCACAGATATCAAATATTCGTCAATTCTCGTATGCAAAGAAGCTGGAAGAAGAATCATGAGATTATTCCTGCATACCAAAACTTAAAAGTTTCAACTTACCATGTATTTCAAACCTAGGTAAAGAACATTAGTTAAACCTACTTAATTCCAAATCAACTGAGGCAAAACAGATTGAAGAATGTAATCAAAATAAAGCACATCTTAGCAGCAGAAAAGGTATCAAATAATCTGTCAAAAAGGTAAACTAACATAACCATAGCGAACAACCTACTACATAATGGATAACAATAATAATAACGAAGCCTTTGTAATTTTTGTTCATGCTTGTAGAGCACAAACACGTACTCCATCCGTTCCAATTTAATTGACTTCCTACCCACCACATGTAGATGTATCTAGACACCAGATACAGTAGTATCATGGCAAAGAGAGAGTAGAGTGAGGTGACAGAAAGAACAAAGCTTGAGGAGACATGCCTCTCTCTACAGTCTTTTCATCTGGGAATTTAAGTAGCAAAAATGTTTTGTCCGATGAGTCTGAATGGAAATCTTTCAATGGTTCAGCCACAGGCAAACTACAAATTAAAGATGGTAAAAATGGATCTGGGGCAGCAGCAGGAGGAGTTCGATATATAGGATGATCCACCAAGAAAGGATTGCAAACTGCCATCCATTAAATCCTCTCTCAACAAAGACAACAAAGAGTATATGCACCAATAGTTCGATAATACTCCCTCTGTTCCAATTTAATTGACTTGCTATGCACCACATGTGGATGTATCTATACATGTAATATGTCTAGATACATCCACATTTGGTGGATACCAAGTCAATTAAATTGGAACGGAGGGAGTACCTAGCAACATTTGCACCACAAATAAACACACCACATGCACAATGTCATGAGTGGAGGCAAGCATTCAGAGAGGTACATAGATAGGCATACGCACGCTACCAGTTTAAATAAGTGCATATGCTAGAACGACTGTCTGATCTAGTCGGGGGAAGCGGTTCCAATTTTGCAACAAGCAAACACCAACACTACCTGGTTGGAGTCAGCAAGATTTGCACTCCTCTGATAGGCAGCAAGGGCGTTCCCACTCCGTCAGACTACACAAGCACCACACTCATGAACAACTAGGCCTCACGTACTACTGTGAGCTGTCACATCACCCGTTCTTCCATTGCAGAGGTATCAACTAGTACCAAGCAAGCAAGAACAGAAAATAGGGACACTGGGCTGCATCATACAGAACAACAAGACTCGATTCAATTGAACCAACTGCGTCCTATTACGTGCACACCAAAAAGCCTCATTGCGGCGGCGGCGAGCAGCCAGCGACGTGTCTGAGCATCGCCTTGGCCGACTCCCGCGCGAAGTGCCTCTGCCTGAGCTGCACGTAGGGGTAGCAGAGCGCCGGCAGCACGTGCGCCGGCTTGGAGAAGGAGAACACCTCATACCACACACGCTCCTCCTCGTCCACCTGCACCGAGAACCGCTCCTCTCCAGCCTGCACATCATTCATGCATGCCCACACACCAAACAAAACTCAAACCTTTGCAACTCCCATACATGTTATGCAAAGTTGAGAAAAAAACAGTGACAGTGGAACGTACCAGCAGATGGCCTTCAAGGGTGCCGCTGCCGAACGCGAAGACACAGCCTTTCGCACTCTTGCGTCCCGAGGAGCTGCCGTTGTTGTCGTCGGTGACATAGGCAATCTGGAGCGGGAACATGACCCAGGGGATCACCTCCTTGTAGCAGATGCAAAACTTCACGCCGAGCTTCACTGGGTGTCCGGTTCCACCTCTGCCCAGCCCAGTGCCAAGTGCCTGACAAAGAACACTAGTTTTAACATTGAAATCGAACAATGTGACTAAATATGTCAGGTTCGAAATCTGTCTGAGGCTTACTTCCATGAGAGGAGGGCTGATTTGGCGTGGAGGAAGGCGTCGGCACCAGAGCCGACGAGGACGCGTGACGGTTCACGGAGAAGCCACGATCAGCGAGCTCTCTATCGGTGTCTTCAGAGGTTACTGCAGTTGTTGATTTTGGGGTAGAAGCGCCATGGAGAGCCACGTCGTAGTTGAAGCCACCGGCAGCCGCAAGGCAGGACTTCTGCTGCTCCGGCGAGGGGCGGCCGAAGCTCAAGAAGAGGCCTCCCCAGGCCATGGACCTAGAAAGAATGGTGTAAGGCTGCGAGGGCAAGTAACAAGGTGATGGTGCTCCCCTGAAGACATGAATTGCATGCATATTCAGTTATTCTGCAGGCCACACACATCTGAAAATTGATGCCCTCCTGAACTCATGGATTTTGGTTTAAGCAGATTTGGAAACGACAAAGGCACAAAACTATTGAGCTTTGGTTCTGACTTGACACGCTATAAATAACCGAAGGCGGTAAATAACCAGATGTCGATTAACTATGTCATAAACGGATTAGCTGATATAAGGAATCCGGAAAATTCGTGTGGTTGGAAACGGCCAAATCCACTGAATCCTGAGATACTCCCCTGATCAATTATGCAGTATTAGCTATTTCAGCTAATTCTCTGTGCCAGGTTTAGTTTTACCACATCACAGGAAATCATGTTTAGGCTTCACCAACATGGCAATCCATCCCCACGGGCCAAAACACAAACAGATAGAACATCTAGAACAGTGAAAGACTCTTCTGACCCTCAAGTTAGGTTCATTTCGATGGGATTTTTATAGCGTGATCTGCCGGGTAATGTCACCTCGCGTCGTCGAGTTCCGAAGATTGTTTCTGTTGAACTTGTTGGATCCAAAACCTTGGAAATTCCTGGCACCGGACGATATATGAGGGAGATGGGGGTGCAGGGAGAGTGAAGGAGGAGGGACATACCTGGAGCCTCAAGAAGCGGAGGACCGGGCAGCTGGGAGGCTTGTACGGGCGGCGGCCGTGGCTGCGGAGTGGTGGAGAGCCAGCCGGCCAACGAGCGGTGCCGTGCGGCGGCTCAGCGGTTGCGGAGACCGGCCGGCCAGCAGCAACCGTGGCAGGGTCACAGCCTCCCGGAGGTAGTTTGCTCACCGGACAGTCGCGCTCAGAGGATGTGTGAGTCAATGGAGGCCCATGGAACTTGTGGCCCACAACCGACGACGCGAGGTGACAACTGGGATCCGATCGCACGCATGGAGGCCCTGCCTCTAGAGCTTCAGGGTCAGGGAAGTAGGGGCGTGCTGATCATCTCGTTAGTAAAAGTTGGTTCAATTGGTTCAAAACTTCGAATCCACGCTGATGCATCATAATTTCGTCACAACGAAATAGTGAGGTGACCACAGAGTTCTAGCAACTCAATCGGCTGGTGCAAGGAACCAAGCAATACAGAAATGTCATCGCAGCATTTGCCAGATTTGCTGGAAACAACTAACCAGTCGAAATTGGCAACACAAACACCAGTGCATTCATGATTTGAAGGGAGAAATTTCGTTCAGCTTTCTACAACTGTTTGCTGTGAAATTCATACATCTCAAACACAAAAAAGAAAATACATCAAACACAAAAAGAAAACCAAATTTCCATCCCCTTTTACTACAAGGTACCACAAGCGAAATACACATGAAATAAGTTTTCACATATGAATAGGCTGACATGGTTATACAACAGTGTGTTATTACAGTGATGAAACATAATGCCTAATACATGGCAAGCAGCTGACCCCTCTTCATATATGCACAATGCCATAAGGACAACTGTCCTCGTTTATTCCATGTGGAGACCTACAAGACCTCCCTTCACTGTTCTCCTTCTGCGCTCTGTGCAATGCAGAGAGAGAAACATACACCAGTACATACATAACATGGGTCTCATGCTGGTCGTGAGGGCCTGCGAGCAACAGCGACAGCATGAACAGGGTTGCAGTGGTGCCAATAATATTCTCTTGTGTTGCATGCTCTTGGCCAATGCAACCACTGTCAAGGTCGATCTCCCTTACAAGCTATCATCATCAAATATTGTGGAGAGCACAAGCCCACGGGCAAATGCACTCCTTTGAGCCCTCTCTTTCCGATCCTTCTCCGACAGAGATGTCTCAGCTCTGTAAATTGACCACAGATAATCAATCAAAGATTTGACAATTAAGAATTAAAGATGGTAGATCGTATGCAAAGAAGTTAGAAGAAGACTCATGAGATTATTCCTACATTCCAAAACTCAAAAGGTTCAACTTACCATATATTTCAAACCTAGGTAAAGAACATGATTAGTTAAACCTAGTTGATTCCACATCAAGTGAGGCAAAACAGATTTAAGAATGTAATCAAAATAAAGCAAATCTTAGCAGCAGAAAAGGGATCAAGTAATCTGTCAAAAAGGTAAACTAACATAACCATAGCGAACAACCTACTACATAATCGATAACAAGAATAATAACCAATTGGAAGTCTTTGCAATTTTTATTCATTGGAGAGCAGAAACATGTGCTGTGCAAAACGGCCAGGCAAAAAATAGAATGTGGAAAGCTATCATCCACTGACCAGATACAGTAGTATCATGGCAAAGAGAGAGTGGAGTGAGGCGGCAGAAAGAACAAAGCTTGAGGTGACATACCTCTCTACAGTCTTTTCATCTGGGAGTTTATTTAGCAAAAATGTTTTGTCAGATGAGTCGGAATGAAAATCTTTCGATGGTTCAGCCACAGGCAAACTACAAATTAAAGATGACAAAAATGGATCTGGGGCAGCAGCGGGAGGAGGATTAGATACATAGGATGATCCACCAAGAAAGGATTGTAAACTGCCATCTCTTAAATCCTTTCTCAACAAAGATAGCAATGAATGGGACCCAGATGATACTTTTCTGACTCTGCGCCTGCGTTGCATGTATTCTTCATTAAGGAAAGCAATGGAATAAATCATGTTCCCAAGAAAACCATGTATTTTCAAGAGATGATATTGTAAAATGTAAAATTGTAAAATCACATGTGCTCACTGACAGCACCACAGTGCGAAGAAAAAAAAGGATATCTTGAAGTAACTTCCATGCTGCATTGTCAAATGGCCTATCAAATCCATCCCAACCTTTCCAGCACAGATGGGGCATACCTGAAAGGAACAGTTCATCGAGATCCATGAGTGTTTATTATTTGAATTCATTCTATAGGCATTTTTTCTGGACAGGGAAGTTAAGCACGGCAATGCTGTTTACATCAATTCCTATGAGAAGAAGAAGAAGCACGAACTGCCAAATATCACTAATTTAAGTGCAACACTAATTATGTTTAGCTACCTCTCTCTAGGATTTTGGCAATCCAAATAAACTAGAGGTAAACCAGCAACTGACACATTAAGTGTAATAACAAAGAGGCAACCAACTCTCAAATGTCCCTAAACATTAAATATGAGTCCTCCTAATGAAAGTGAAAAGACATTTAGCAATCGCAAACCACGGAGTAAACATGAATGTAAGTGAAAAACATTTAGCAATCACAAACAACAGAGAGAAAACGTGAGTAGCACTCTTTTCCTTCCATAGGAAACTCTACTCCAATGCCACCACAAATTAATCAGTGTGACACAACTTTCACCCAATGAAATGTGTAAGAACCATAGATCCGACCTCTTAGCTACACACTGAAGGAAGTGCCCAAAAGAAGGGTGAACTTTTACAATCTAAAGGGCTTAGAACTTGAACTCTTTAGAAGAAAAGCAATAAAAGGTTGAGACCCGAATTGAAGAGGCAAAAGATTACATGTCACCTAATTTGCACAGCGTCTAAAATAAACTTGTAAAGCCATTTGTATTGGTCAGCAGTAACACAAAATTGTTTCAGCTAAATAAACTCTTTCCATCACTCACTTGGCCCAGAACCAGTAATACCCAATATAACCCCAAAGGAAGTAAGGAGCAACATCTCAAAACCAAACAAACCAAAAGGAAATCCAAATATCAAAACCATGGTACTAGCTAAAATCATAAAAGTCCAGCACATATATACACCTACGGGAGCGCCAAAGGCCAACCCAATCCATAACTCGAACAAGCAAGACCGTGAAAAGGTCATATTCAGATATATTGGTTTCTACTTTTCAAGAGCAATAACCAACCTATAAGAAACTTGATTTCTAAATTTTCAACCAAAACACCTCAAACGAAAACAGAATTTCCTAGAAGAACATCTAAAGGTCTCATATTTCTAGCGATCTACAGAGCAATAAACCTACTATGCATCTAAATTACAACAGCAATGAAATATCACCAACCACTAAAACCTGTAGGTTCCAAATAACCATATTAAATTGCACATTAACAACATTTCGGACATCCACCGTGGCAAAACCTTAAAAACTTTAGCTGGACAGGCGTAAAAATGTCACATTTCGGCTAAATTATGTCAAATGCTCAAACAGGACCCAAGCGAGCGAATCACAAGAACGTGAATCACCAGATGGGGCGAGACGACCTACCCCACGCTTGGCCTCGGCGGCGTGCTCGTCGTCGATGTGGCAGCACAGGCCGACGAAGTCGAAGTCCTCGCCGCAAAAGGGACAGTTGTAGGCCTCCGCCCCGCGCGCCTCCACCTCGTCCCCGCCGGCGTCCGCGTCATCGAACCCCATGTACAGATCTGAGGAGCCAACCACAGCCATCACGCATGAACCCCCGACGTCGAATCGAATCGAATCAAAAGCCAAACCAGGCCGAATAACAACCCGGACGAAATCAGCCGATCGATCGTACCGTAGCGGGACTGCAGGCGCCTCGCGGCGGCTGCGGCGGCGGAGGAGGAGGATGAGGAGGAGCGGCCCCACGCGTCGCCGGCGTCCATGGCGAAATTCGACGGAACCCTAGCTAGCTTCGTTCTCCTCTCTTTTCCCCTTTCGGGTGGTGTTCGTGATTTTTTTTTCCGACCCGGCTTTTCTGTCCGCTATTCTCTTTCCACTGCTCTTGTGTGTGTGTGTGTCTTTCCGTGCGCGCGCGCGTGCGGTGTCTGTTGGCGTTTTGCTTGGGTGGTGTCGGTCTTTTTTTTTTTTGAACACAGGAGAGGCCCCGAAGGGCCTCGATGCTTCAATTAATAAAAGCGGAGCAGGCACATGTTACACAAGGGACCTCCATTAAAAAGACTATTACATTCGGGTCCCTGCTTCTATCAAAAAAGACCTTAAAGAAATCTTCAGAAGTGCAATCAGGTCCTCTGCCTCCGCCGATGAACTGCAAGCTCGAGCTTCGACCGCCCTCACCGGAGCCGGGGACGAAACCACTTGGATCTAGGAGAGCGTGGAGTGTCGTCGCGAGCTTGATGAAGGGCCTCCTCATGGAGGTAGGATTGACGCCGGCAATCGTCGCCGAACTCGCCGACCACCAGATGGTCACCATAGTCGGCAGCCAAAACTTGTGCTGCCGAGATTGATCTTCAGAATTCAACAGCATCACTACTCCCTGACCGCTGGAGCTGTGGACGCATAGCACCGCCTTCCTCTCATCCTCTTCACCACCACGGCAACTTGAAAGAGAGAAAGAACCGCAATACTTCACAGAAATCCAACAGCCAAACCTGGTCTGCGGCCACGAAACAGGAGAAGCAAATCCGCCATCAAACTCCAGACTCCGGCCACGAGTCGGAGGAGACAGATGTAGTAGAAGATTGCAGCAGCTGAAAACTAGGGGTCAGGCCTGATTGAGGAAGAAGCTGCTTGATGCGCTTGCCGGCATCGTCGTCTCCCCCCACGGGAGCACCACAGCCAGCAGAAGAAGCATCATGCAGAGCCGGGAATGACCTGCAAATCCCCACCCTAGAGCTTCGGCGCAGACCTTATTTAGAGGGATGCGCGAGCTCCTCCGCCGTCCTTGCGCCGCCGCTTGCCACCAGCGACGAGCAGTACAGAAGAGGAGGACCACGACGCCATGGATCTGGCCGCAGAAGTCCATGGGCCTACCCTCAGACGGCACATAGCCAAACACAGCAAAAGCGGAAGCTAACCTAGACCTAAAGCTATTTACAGGAAGCCGAGCACCTCTCCCGCCTCCGCTCCGACCACCGTGGCCGTCGGAGAAGAAAGGGGATCGGGGCGGAGAGAGAGCTTTTCTCACGACTCTCAACGGGGGCACCGCTCTAGCGAGAGAGGATACTCGCGAGATGATCAATAGCTCAGAAGTCGTGGTGTCGGTCCGAATTATGGAGCAGAAAGGTTAGTGGTTAAAGGTTGGCTGCACCTGGTCTATGGTGAGCCGTCGAGGATGACTCGGTGGCCCGTGTTGTCAGAAGTCATGGTTGCGGCTGAGCGGAACTCAGTTCCTCCGCCCTCCTGCCTAAGGCTACGCGTTGGGTTAATATGATTAATTCGGTTCGATTTATACTATTATACAGTAAATATGGTTTTGATACTTTGGTGAATACGGTTATATATGAATATACAGTTCGGTTTGAGTAAGATCTAACTTTTATGGACATATATTTCAGTTTTGTATCTTTATGACCAAACTGGATGTATCCCAAGAGAAAGAAAGAAAAAGCAATGAATTTTCGCAAAAAAAGGGGAACTAAGAGGCAATATATTTCAGTTTTGTATCTTTGAACTCACGACCCGTCTGTATAAACAGCAGAGAAGAACACGTCCTAACCACTAGGTTAAAGTAACTTTCTCATGATGTATGCGCTTTATATCCTATATAAACGCTTTCTGCAAAGTTGGGCTGGGACTGAGAGGCAGAATTCTTTGTTGGGCTGGGCTATTCGGTTTAACCGAAATATTTCGGTTTAAAACCGAATTAACCATGTGCCTTTCGGTTTGCTGTTTTGCTAACTTCCGTAAACCATGAAAACCGAAATTTTGGTTGCTGTTAGGTTTTTTCGTTCGGTTGGTTTTTGGTTACGGTTCGGTTATGTGCAGCCTTACTCCTGCCAAACGAGGCCTCAGGCCGCATGGACGGAGAATAAGATTTCACCGCGAACTGCCGATAGATTGGCCAAATCCTATCTGTCGCCCAGTAGCGGCGCTAGATGGCCGTGCCGTCTGAACTGCGCCGCTGCTGGGCCAGTCCATCTCGCGGTTTTTTTTTCTTTGTTTCTTCTCAGTTTCTTATTTTTGTTTTCTGTTTTTTCTTTTTCTTCTGTTTTTCTTTAAAAATTGTTCATTTTCAAAAAAAATCAAACTTGAAATTGTTTATTTTCGAAAATTGTTCATTTTGAAAAATTGAAATAAAAACATTAAATTTTGAAAATGTTCAAATTTTAAAGAAAATAAATGAAAAGAAAAACCGAAAAGAAAATGTACCGAAAAATAAAGAAACAACAAAAAAATGAAGAAAATGAAAAAAAAGAACTCTCCAATTGGGCCGGCCCATTAGCGGGCGCCCTTCAGGCGGCGCTAGCGCGAAGCGCCGCGTGAAGGCGATGTATAGCATCTCCCGATAGATACTCCCTCCGTATTTTAATATAAGATATTTTACCATTTGTTCACATGCACATGTACACAAATGTATGTAGACATGTATTAGTGTATATTTTTACTCACTTTAGTATGTATCTAGATAACATGTAGAACACATAAAACATCTTATATTAAAAAAAAGGGAGGTAGTGGATTTGAAAATCACGAAATGGGTCCGAGCAAATGGACTTTCTACACGTTGCCTTGTTGGGCCAGGAAATTGGTACGTGGAATTTGAGGGTAGAGAAAATGGGCTGCTCGTTCTGGGATGAAATAAACCACCAAAATTCGAATAATTGCAGCTATACTAGCTCCCCCTAAAAAAAGTTATATTAGCGTACAGCTGGATTATTTTTGGCAAAAAGAATGGGTATACATATGTACACTCATGTAACCATATAGCTCCGCCTATGCCCTGAGTATACACCAATTTCAGTTTCATGTCATTGTGCTGGTCCAGTGATTCGTATTTTATGAAACATTGACATGTATGAACTCAGGGGCGGAGCCAGGATTTGACTATAGGGGGGCGAGGCGAAGCTATGAAAAAAAACTGTGGTGTCATTTTTCTAAACTTGCCGGTAGCAAAATGTGTAGATCTTCGGCTAGCTACCACACCCATCTTGCAAAATGATCATGTATTATTGATGAAATTTCCTTCACTTTATTCTTGAAAGATGACAAGACGTGTGTATAAGTGAAAAACATCGTTTGAGCAAAACAACTTGGTTTTATTAATTAAAACATGAAAACATATTAAGTTGAAGAAACTAAAAAATATGAACTCGATGATAAGCAAATAAATTAGACTTGACACTGCCAACTGAAATTCATTAATTTCTCTCTAATCAGCAACTTTGTGATCAATGAATCAGAAGCTCTAGCTGCCCGATGCAAGATGTATGTACATGATACCTGCGTCTTTGATCAGTCGATTAGATCTATTTGGATGGCCGGAGAGCGGCGGCCGGCCGTGCGCCTGGCAGGAAGGCCGTGGCTGCCGCGGTGATCTACGGTGATTCATCACAACAGATTAGGTCGGTAGCGGTAGGTAGAGGATATCGTGAGGGGCGGCGGCGGGGCGACTCGATTGTGAAGTCGAAGCCACGATCAGAAGGAATAGATCCCTGGACTCACTTACGTGAATCTACGCGCGATTGGACTGGCAATCTGGCAGCAGTTAACTTGTCCTTGCGAGATGTGGGCTTGTGGGCTTGTGGAGATACGTTCGGCACTTAGGCGTCTAATGAGCGTAGCACTAACCAATGCGTTGTTCTGAAAAAAAAAAACTAATAAGTACGAGTACATGACCTAGTTGTACGCCTGTATGAGCACAACTTACTGGCGAAATACATTGGGGGGTGCCGATCCTTGGGGGACCCCCCCCCCCCCCCCCCCCCCGCGATCTTGCCCCTATGAACTGAATCTGATATTCTGATGAATTTATGGGGTAAATTCCAGGTTGGTGGTCATTCGTAACAATGTGTCAGTGTCAAGTTCATTTACATCGTCTTTGCAGGCCTGCGTGCAATTTTCGTTTATTAGACGTGAGGTGTAGAAATGCTAATAGATGAAACTGTGTATATTCTTGAAATACAGTGTAAGTAAACCGGTTATTCTTACAACGTGAGCCACATCAAGTTTTGTCAGGTTTATGTGCTAATGACTATTACATACTCCCTCCGTTCCACAATATAAGAAGTTTTAGATGTTAAACATGCACGTCTAGATTCGTACTAAAATAAATTGACACATGCACTTAAACGTGTCTAAATACATGTGTGTGCATGTACATGTAGAAAAAGACTAAAACATCTTACATTGTGGAACGGAGGGAGTATATTGAAAGGAACAGTGGTTACTCCCTCCGTTCCAAATTAATTGACTTCCATATGTCTAGATTTGAATGTATATGTACATGTAACATGTCTAGGTACATCCAAATATAGATATATGGAAGTCAATTAATTTAGAACGGAGGGAGTAGAAATTAAAGAGGAGAGTAAAAGGATACATTTCCAGAACCTATTTGGCCGAATGCACCTTCAAATATCTTCTAAGCGGAGAAGCATGGTATGATGGCAAGTCGAGTCTCAGAAATCAGAGCGTGAGACTGAGTTCATCGCCCAACCAGTAGACAAGATGGAGCCACCGAGGGGAAGCGACCAATCGCCCGGGGTGTCGAGGGGCTCCCTGCTGCTCCTATGTTGGCGCAGCGTGACCCGATCTTATCAATGCCGATCTCGATCGGGACTTTCACTCTGGCATGGACATGGACGCCGACGACCATCTGGGACTGGGAGATGAACGTTAATCATCGTAATTCACAGTTACGAGTCTACCATTCCAGACTTGCACTAAGTATTGTCCTGTCAGAAAATCCTGGCGCTAGCTGAAACCAGGGTTAGCCGGCTAGAACAGCAAAGACAGCCTAACATAACGCCATGACGTCCCGGTGTTTACTTCTTTTTAAACACGGTCGCAGTACGACGACCCCGATCCATATGCATGTGGCTGTGATGATGTGCAAACGGGCAAACGGCAATGCAAGATACACATGCGCGGTCAGATACTCAGATCGGATTCGGCCTGATCCGATGGTACGGGCTGGAACCCTGCTGCAGCCTGCACATCGCTCTCCCGAGTCCCGAGAGATGCGCGCGCCTGGTATTCGGCCGTGAAAGCTTCTTTGTCGCCGTTATACGTCGTTGTATTGTATTCTAGGGTTTCTGCCGACGTGCCAACCGGCCATGCGGCCGGCGTTACGGCTTTCCCACGCATCGTATTTACTCGGCCGTATCGCTTCTCGTCCTCTCTCGGCTGACAAAAGGCAGCGGCGTCGTCGTGCATATCCACCACGTATGCTCTCCTCGCCGTGCACATCGACTCCGCTCTTCTCGTCCTCGCTCCCCTCGCCCTCACATCCATGGCGAGCAACGACGAGGCCGGCTCGGCGTACGGCGGGCGCACCGCGGAAGACGCGTGGGAGCTGCACGGGTACGGGCTCCTCGCCCCTCCCGCCTACAGCCTACCTTAGTGGTGGTGCGTGTCGGCCGGTGGCCTCCCCGTGCTGCCAATACCAAAAACGGTGGAGCAGATCCACCGCTCCATCACCCGCCGTCGCAGCTGGATGACGCGGGAGGAACGACGCCTCCTCGAGAACGACAACGACCAGCACAACGAATCAGATTCGTTGGCTCGATCGCTTCGAGCGCGAGCGGTCATTGCCACCATTGAAGAATCCATGGTGCTCCGAACGCGCTACACCTCAGCCGAGCAGGAACAGTGGTGGGAGGAAACCGACCACGCGGTGATCAGCGCCATCGAAGCCGCCAAGGGCAGCACAGTCCCTATCCGCCTGCTGCCACCGGTGCGGCGCGACCCCGTCGCCCCAGCACGACGGTGAAGCAGGAGCGGGGGTCGCCACCGTGTGGAGGTTGAAGCCACGGCGTCATCATCCGCGATGCACCACAACGTCGCCCTGAGCTGCAGCAACGCGTCAAGGCGGATTCGCTGCTGGTGGAGGTGATTCCGGCGGGCTACCACGTGTCATTCCCGCTGCAGGACTCGCCCGGACTGATGGCGACCCTCGCCAACTTCACGCAGATGACGACCTACTCCAGCGGCGCCTCCACGAGCCGTGCGCTGCATCAAGACGGCGCGTCCACTAGTCGTGTCGCTTCCTCCTCCACTGGCGTGCTCCTCGATGATGACGACGTCAACTGGGACGAGGTCGAGAACAAGGAGGACGAGAAGTCCTAGGGTTAGGGCTAGAAGCCCGTCAGATTTCAATATTTTGTAATATATAATCAAAA
Organism: Poa pratensis; assembly: GCA_947311845.1. Taxonomy (NCBI): domain Eukaryota; kingdom Viridiplantae; phylum Streptophyta; class Magnoliopsida; order Poales; family Poaceae; genus Poa; species Poa pratensis. Next base: position 99,158,435 of record CAMZMU010000074.1, read on the forward strand.
TATGAATGAAATTTGAAACTTTTGGTTTGTTTAAATTCGAGATTTTTTGTTTGTTTGTGGGACGCTGCTGGCTCAGCATGCCCATTGTGATGGACACAAATGTCCAACACTTCCGAATACCATTTTGACGGTGCCGACGGAGATGCTCTTATCTTACGTGCTGCTCTGTGTTTAAAAAAAAAGGCGTACGGGCACTGATGGAATGAGACCTCGAGTAGTCTGAGTTCGATCGTTAGACTACCCATAGTGGGAGTAACTTCACTAGTAACATAGATGCCACCTAAGAAAAATCCTACATGGCATGTAATTAATGAGGAGTGATGCAAATAGAGTAACTTAGCTAGTTACTTGTAACACTAGCAACATCACACTTTTCAAGAAAAAATGAGTCTATAGAGTAATAAATGAGACCATATATAACACCACCTCTATGTTACTTTGCACTATGAGGATAGTAACATAGTCTAGTAATATGTGTATGTTACTAGTTGAAGTTACTCCCCACTATGGCTAGTCTTAGGCGTCATGGCGCGGCGTGCTGCGGCGATGTGACGGTCGCGATTAATCATGGAGACATCATGCAATTAACTACGCCGCCCAGCAGATGGCCATGGGCAGTTGGGCGCGCACCGCATTTTTCAGTTTCGTCAGACGGTGAGGTCGACGACATGGACGCGGCAACGATTGGCTTTTTTTTTTTGAACAGGGCGGCGATCCTGAAGGACCGCTAGCTTCCATTAAAGTCAACACTGGAGGTACATCTTACAGATAAGGCTACAAGGAAATAGGAAATTACATATAAGCCCTTACAATTTACACTGAGGGCCCTATAGAAAATAAGAGGAACGTAATCAGGTCCTGCTCCAACTCTAGTGCCGATGATCATGAGCTCGCCGCAGCCAACCTTGCCGTCGCCGGGGACAACGCCACTTGGGACGGGAAGGCGGGAGCACGCTGCAACCAAGCTGAGGGGGCTCCGCAATGGCATGATTGTTATCCACAACGGAAGGGGTACAATGATGTAGTCGTGGAGTATTTCACGAGCTTCATTAATTAGTGTAACGTGGTTTTGAGTATTGCCAAATGCATGATGACCTGTCGTTTGTACCCTTTGTCTAGCTACACTCAGAGTCAGATCACAAAACAGTGTACGAAAACAAACATTTTCTCTCGAAATCTATTTCTAGAGTTTAATTTTACAGTCCATTAACTCTAACATCAGAAATTAATTCTTGGTCGTTCAAGTGTCTAAACCGTCTAGATTTGGGCTCTTTCCCAATTTAAAATTGTTATGATGGTGATGTGTCGACGGCTATATATAGTACTCCCTCCGTATCAAAATATAAGTCACTCTACCTACTTACCAAACATATGTATCTAGACATGTTTTAGTGCAAGATTCAAGTGAATCTTGCATAACGATTGAAAATGAAATGACAGCATGAAGGATATTTAAAAACAAGAACTTTTTCAGGCAAAAACATGAATTCTCCAAATGTTTATTAAGATCTTACCATTTTTTATAAATAAAATGCATTACATAGATATTCTAGAAGACCAAAAAAGTAGATTTCGTTGTAGAGCTTTGTTAAATGATTATTTTTTATAATTTATGGTTTTCTAAATATACTATATGTAAAATTTATTTCAAACTTTTGTAAAAAAAAATATTCCTCACTGAGTTTCAAGATAGATTTTTTTTTGTTTTCTATCTTTATCGTTTTGCATTTATATATATCCTTTAACACAAGCGGCATCACTAGCACATATGGCTACACATTGATGCGTTGCTGAAGGGTGGGGGGGGGGGGGGGGGGGGGGGCTGTTTTAGGGTTATTTCAGTTGTTTATTCTGATTTTGAATGACATGTGTCAAAAGTTATCTTCTTGTTGTCTTCATAATTCCACTTGACCTATATCATGCAACTGGCATTGTGCCACGGTATTGCCATTACCATTTAATTTATAGGTTTCAGCCACCTCCGCGTACAATTTTACAATCCGTCAACCCTAACATGAGAAAATCTTGGTCGTTGAACAGTCGAAACCAGTCTTTTTCTTCATTAATTTTTTTTTTGACAATGATATTGCGATAACTACATATATATAGCAGCCTACCCAACACAAAAGATTGACAAAAACATTACAACTTAAAGGATACTCAAACACCAAGGTTTGATTCAAGGAAAAACATGAATACTCCAAATGTTGCTAAAGATCTTACAAACTTAAAAATGCATAACAAAGTATTCGAGAAAATCAAAAACAAAAAACAAAATAGAGCTTTGTTAAATAAATATTTATAATTTATAGTTTTGTAACTATACTATGCGTCAAATTTATAACCTGTGTACAATAATATTCCTCGCTTTTTTCAATTTAGTTCAATTTTTAGGAATATAATTTTGGGGTTCTTTTATTTTGCATTAGTTCTATTATTATTATTCCAACTTTGATATCATGTGTCAAATTTGTTGCCCCACCATTGTTAAAAAAACTTTCATTATGGCAAATGACCAAGTCTGGACGAATATCACACTCAAGGGAAGAAAAATGCGTATGACAACTGACGATTACTATAACAATAATTGAGAGCGAAATATATAGTTTGAGCCAGGTTTCATATGTATAATTTTTCTTGGTGAAGTCCTACATCAGGTATGTATCGACAAACATTTGTTAGGGACACATGAGCTTTACATGAAAGTAAATAAATTTAGCTCAAGATTCATACACCATATGCTCCTTTATTTACGGAGTAAATTGATTGTTCATATTTAAGTTTATACAGTGTTATCGTACAATATTTAGTCACTGCTTACAAAAACACAACCATACGAAAGTGCTTTAAGTAGTTTGTAGCTTATATAATATAAACTACATTTTATTGGACTATTTGTTGGTCCAAGCATGAATCTGAACAATCAAATTACACTTCATATTTTTGAAAGGTGGTAGTGTTAATGATCTATGTGAGGGTTCTTCTTGAACTAGAATCATGTCACACTACATAGCACCATGTGGGCAAGGGAGATGCAACCTTAGCAAAGTTTGATTCATTCTCGATGCAGCTTCAACTTACGTTTACCATGGTCCTCGTCAATAATATGTAGGTAATTTTTCAACATGTGAATTCATGAATGTCAGAGCAAGGTTATATTCCAGCGTATAGTTTTTTCATGAAGTTTAAAGTTGTTAATCAACCACCCAATGCATCTATACACCTTATGTGTCCGGTGCATCCAATATGTTGTGGAAGAAGCCCCAAGGCTCAACCTCCCTCAAACAATATTTTGCTCTTCTGGTTTTCCTTTCATAGGATCTTGAAGGTGTTTTTCAACTCGCACGTTTGAGAGAAAAGGTTAATTCTTTGAAGAAAAAACTTAAATCTTGAATTATGTAGTCAAAAAGATGGCCCATGATTTAGCCACGGCAGAGTAGTAACATGTACTCCCTACATTCCAAATTATAAAATGTTTTGGATATTTCAATTTATACACATTGAAACTTGTCTAGATACATTCGAAACCGAAAAAAGTTGAACATTTTATATCTCGGAACGGATGTAGAAAAAAGTTGAACATTTTATATCTCAGAACGGATTTAATAGTAGTATAAGAAATGAAGCAGGCTCCTGGACTCGTGGAGATCGTTTTTCTTTAAAAACCAATCAGTGCACATAGCAGAATTTATAAACAAAGCAGACGACTTGATTCCGACGAACTACTAAAAGGCAGCTTTTCTTAAGTGAATCCCACCTAGTGTACGACGTATACGTGCCATATCGCCGTTTTGCCTGCAACTACTGGTAGGGGGACAAGGCATGTTTTGTTTTCTAGTATCATCAACCGATCGCCGTTCTTGGCTTGCACGCAAGAGGGAGAGGTCCGTCGTTACAGTAGCAGGGACAACCTGCATATGCATGGTTGTTACAGGAAGATTCAGTTGATTTGCTACATCTGTACTGGACCTATGTTGACGCCATCATGCACCCAAGTGCTAGATGGACAACATTAATTCAGGTTTCTTTGAGATAGTAAACATCTAGGAGTACTTATAAATATTTGCTGTTCATTGAAATTGAGTTGGTGAATGTCACATGTCGAACAATTTACGGACAATTGCCACCCCTCACAATCCACGTCCTCCACCAAAAGTGTTAACGTCCAATTAATTAGCTATTCTCCTACTTTTATCTACCACACCCTCTTGAATACTCCGGACGTCGTAAGCCATTATTTGTGGTGTGAATAAAATCAATCAACTAAACTTCCAACACAATATCCTCAACAACAACAACAACAACAACAACAACAACAACAACAACAAACAAAACAGACCAACGTGCAAGTCATTTCCCCATTTTCCAAGAGGTCGTTTGGTAGCCATCATGTCAAGCCGGAATCATGAAATTCATTTGTGATTCCATGCTCAACCTGTTCGGCTGGCATGGAATTGGACATGTCATTTCATTTAGAATTTGGAATGACTTATGTGTGTTATGCCAATTCCTATCCCTACCCCTGTCATTTCATTTTCTAAATGAATCATTTCATTCTGTCAAAATGAAATGAAATGATGGGTGCCAAACAAGCTCTAACATCTTCATGATTATCCATGATGCATGCACACGCGAAGTACCAACATGTCTTCCTCCTATCGCTCCCATGCATCCTCCGCCCCTCGGTGCTGCACCTACACAACAACTACAAACTACGAGCACACACATAGATACTTAATTTTGGCTTGTTGGTTTGTTTGTTTGTGTAGGAAGAATAGACGTTCTCCTGATGGAAAGGGCCTCAAATCCAGATTATTTAATGCACGCATACATAATCCTTTTCTAATCCATAATTGGCTATAAGCATCGCCGGGAACAGGGCCGGAGAGCTCATGAGGAGCGGAACAAGCCTAGTTTTGTTAGTCCAGGAAAACAATTGGCGTGACAAAGCACTACCTAGCTAAGAGCATCTCCACTCGCGACGCTAATAGAATGTCCGAAGATAGTCCCAGAAGGCCATTAATGGGTCCGTCCGAGCGAGATGCCGAGTATTGGGGACGCCTCTTCCCACTGGTGGCACCAATAGGTTAATTTGAAACAAGATTCAAACACGAAAATAGATGCAATTCATTCAAACTTTGCTCAAACTTTTCAAGAGCCCAGTTTAAAGTCTGAAACCTTATATAAAGTGGCCCTAGCTAGGTAACACCACCTCTTTTTGTACCTAAATATTACAATGGTGAATAATTTTTTGCTGCTTTGGAAAAGAACTCTTCCGGCCGCCGGCGGATGGTTTGAAATTCACATGCTTCGTCGTAAGAGTCTTTACGCGTGTTGAATTATCCCTGGTGTATGTACTAGTGAGTGGATTGTATCTAGTTTGCAAACTAATTCAATGACATAATGTTAATTTTATACTGAACTTTTATATTTTTATAAATTACTAGTTGAGTGCCCGTGCGTTGCTACGGGAAAACAAGACATATTATTGTACAAATATGTTATGTTTTTAATCATGAAGCAAATACTAATGTGTAAGATAATCTTTTAATTAAGCAAAATTCTCATATTTTAATTGTTTTCATAGAATAAAGAGAGCCGAAATTTGGAGACCTAAAGAAAGAAATAAGTTGCCCACAGTCGACATAAGACATGCCATTCTCACATGCGAAATTAAAGTAAAACAGTCATTCCGGAATTCGCACAGTATTATAACACACTTGATTAGCATCTAAGATGGCTACAAACATGTAATTTTTTTCTTCTTTGAACAAGAAACGGTGCCTGAGGCGCCAATTCATTTACCTCAAGCACAACATACAAAGTGTAATGCATAGCCTGTAATATTTGCTGACTGAAGAGCAACATAGACAGCGAGACAAGCCAGGGCTAAAGTACTACATAAGGGGCTCGCTTCCGTGACTCTGCTACTTCATTGCATGATCTACGAACACCAGAATGGATGTGTCTTCGAAGGACCCAGCCCTCAGTCCGCAACCTAATGGCAGATCAAAGAGGAGGCGGCGCTTTGGTCGACAGCCAGAGCATCTAGCCTTCGGGCTTTCATGGTCAAAATCTGGTATAATGAAACACAAAGGTCCTCTGCGTTTTCTCGAGAAAAAGGCAACGGAAATATCCTATAGTAGTGGGCAGAGTGATCTTGTTGTGGCTCCTACACCGGCCAATGAAAAAACAGGTACATCAAATCTAGATGGATGAAAAATATTTTGCAAATATTTCAAGAACAGTACACACAAACCATAATTATACACCAACCTTTATTTATTTTAGAGAATCACGGTACACCAAATATTTTAACAAAAATATTTGCATACTACCATGCATTGAAAGTTTTTTCTGTAATGATAATAAGAGATAATATTGTACCACTTACTTTGTGACACATTTTTATCCTACTCAAAACTCCTTAGCAGTAGAACCTTAATCTCGGTGTGGGATGACATAAACCTCACACAATGATGCCTGCATCTGCTATAATAGTTCGTAAGTAATTTCACATGGATGTTTATTCCATTAAATGTAATTGGAAGCTGAATAATAAAGTTCCACATCTACCAAAAAAAGGAATATTATAGGCAAGCATAATTTTGTACTTTCATTGCCAAATAAAGATGCAGAGTAAGCACCTTTATAGAGCAGCTACAATCAATGGCATTGTGAAGGCCAGCGTGTTGTTTGACCAAGTAAAACAAGAAGAAATAATATATTGGGCTCACTGATCAAAGAATAGAGAAGGAATATCCGAATAAAATTGGAAAATTTAATGTTAAACAGTTAAAGATAGTTAAATGATGAGTTGCGGTGTTCATCTGATGTTTTTTGTTTCCCGGTTGCCAGTGTACAGAACCATGAGGTATTAAACCACCTAGCAAACCACAATAAACATGCGAGTCAAAGGTTTCATGTTGTCTAGAAATTGTAATAGGTTTCATGCTATCTAGAAATTTTCAGAAGACACCAAAATAATATGGATGTGATACATAAGAGGATCATGCCATATATATAATCGGTGAAGAAGTAAAGATAATCAGGCTTGAACTTGCTTATTTGTGTAGGCCAAAATAACTACGAATGGTGTGGATGTGTTGCATGCACGAATCAGAATGTAGAGTAATTCTGCACGAATCAGAACGGTCAAACAATTAGGAGTATACAAGTGCACTAAAACATAAGAAGGAGAAAATTCAAAAAAACATAAGGAGATGCGACTTACATTGGAGATTAGGGCGACCTTGTCCCGACGGCCGGTGGGTGAGGCAGTTTGGCATAATTACTCCGTAGATGAGAACTAATAACCTAGAGATGACAAGATCGAGCCTCGTCAATTGCCTGGGACTGATTTTGAATTAATTCAGTGAAACGAACAGAGGATAGCACTCATTTAATTGCTCATTAACTTCATGAAACCCGTATTTTGCTCATAACCTTATGCTTAGAGTACATGAAGACATATTCTTGCAGTTTGGCCTAATTACTCCGCACAAATGTATAATGACGGACCTGAAGACTCAATTCTAAATAATGCAGATGATTTTAATGCACCAAAAACAACAGTAGTGGTAGCAACAGTGCCAAGTAACACACAGCAGAAGCTACAACAATATGAACTGGAGTAGCTGCAGTACCAGATGCAGCGGCGAACAATTGTTGATGATAAGGATGGGCGGGTAGGAGAAGGGTGAGGCTTCTGCCCCATGAGCCAGATCGCTACTCTGGTTGTACCCATGTTCGCTGCACTGGTCGAGTGGTCGTGCCCCTGGCCGCTGCTTGCTCCTGAAATTGACGAGAGGAAGGTTAGCCTCTGTGAACAGAACAAAAGTGTGGTGTGCAGTACAGGGGAGACGCAATCGGCGTACCCTCATCTCATACCCTGGCGGCCTTTAGCTCAGGCAACCGGCCGCTTTCCTTAGTTTTCTGCCTCCGCCGCTCCGCGTGCTCAACCCTTTCCTCATGCCGCCTCCCCCGTGCAGCCCTCGACAGCGTCAGGCCAGCCACCGATGGAGGCAGGAGAAGCATTCCGAAGACTGGAGAGAACGAGCAGATCAAGGCGTAGTTCCTAGGCGTCGCGGGACGCCGTGGTCATGACGGCGGCGGAAAACCGTGATACGCGCACTCTTTTTTGCCACCAGGAACCACCCGCACGAGACCGGCGGCGGCGGCGGCCGTGCATCAATCCTTCCTGGCGGAGTCAGTGATCCCGTCGTCCGGACGGGCCGGGAGCTGGTGGTGCGGCTGATTGGGGTCGTGGAGGAGAGCGGCAGCAGGGAATAGGCTGTGGGCAAAGTCATCTCGTGCTGTCCCCTCCGTGGCTGGCTTCCTGTTGATGGCAGCGGCGTCAGCAGATCAAGAACGGAAGGGGGAGGAGGAGGGAAAAGTGAGGGGCTGACCTTGGATGGCGTGCCTCCCACTTGAGCTCGTCCTCCACCTTGGGGGGTTAGGGATGGCAGGTGAAGGTTTCTTCTTCATCTCGGTGAACTGCAAGAAATGAAAAAAGAGATTTTTGCGAGTAGCCATTTTTGCGAGTGAGACTATGAATTCACAAGGTAACTTGCGGAAAGAAGGACCTTTTTTCGGGTTGGTGATGTGCAGGTCGTCCGTCCAGGTCGGCGAAATTGATCCAACCGAGGCTGCTGGCTTCTGGTGGGAAGCAAAACAGCGTGAGAGCAGAGAAGCGGTGGAAGGAAGAAGGCATGGAAGAGAGGGAGGTGGATGGACTGACCTAGGAGGCAGATCTCCGGCCCAGTCCATGGCGGCGGCGACCTTAGAGGTGGCCCTTGGAGGAGCAGATAGGGCTCGTGGAGTTGGGCGCTTCCGTGGATCTCCGGAGGTCCGTCGAGCAGTACCGTGGCGGCCAGGAGCACGGTAGCCCGCGGTGCGCCGAGGGCGAGGGCGGCGGCGGGGTGGTCTAGCGAGCGAGGGGGAGAGAGAAACGGGATCTGAGAGCGAGGGGAAGGGCCGCCTGTTTTGTCCATGCGTTGACTCGGGAGCGATCACAGCCTCCTTTCGCCTATGGAGCGCGGGTTGATTTCCAGATTGCTTAGGGTTTTTGTGTAAAACTACCACGACGGACGAAACCGGACAGGACACTCCATTCTTTTGTAGTAGAGATATTGTAAAACCATGAACTTGTTATTTTCAGTTGGTTAGAGCAAAATTAATTATATCAAATGTTCGAAAATCCCTTCATATTTTGTAGTTCGCCTTACAACATTTTTGGTCAAACCAAATCACCCCATGGATAAATTTGTGACATTTGCATAAATCCAAATGTTACCTCTCATTAATCGATTTGCACATAAACAGGCTATAGTTTCACAAAATGTTTGTGCAACATACTTGTAAACATTATCTCTATATGGAAACTTGCACACTATTTCTATAATATGCAATTACTTAACATACCGTTAAACTAAGTTTCAATGTACAAGATTGCCGATCTGGGAACAACTATTTCACGATTGCCTCTGTCATTGAAATTCACATATATATTTTATGTCGTATATATTTAGATAATCTTAATTTTAATAAAGAATTATAAAATACATAATATAGCAAATATCTTGCTAGATATTTTTAGTGTACGATTGGACAAATTTACTTAGAATATTCAAAAAGAGTTAAGTAAATTCCAAGTTTTACCCTATAGTTTCAGGCAATTTATAATTCTAGCAAATATCTAGCAAGATATTCTTTCTCACCATTAGTCACCGTTCGTGCTAGCACAAAAAAGACAAATCTAGCATGGATAGTATCATTTTGTGCGCTTGTCTTTTTTGACACGGTGTAACCCCATGATAGATTTGTCTTTCTTCTTTCTCACCATTCGTTTCGAGTTTGGAACTTAAACTTTTGAAGGTTATAGACGCATACACGAACAGTAACACTTTTTCGTAGTTCTTTTTGAAACATTTATTTTTTTAATGATAGCACGGGAGCACCTAATGATGTTGTAGCACTACATAATGCAAGAGCCTTTTTTTTTTTTTGAGGGGGAGATAATGCAAGAGCCTGTGCAGGCAATGTATCTGTGCCGGCAACGTATTTTGGACACCTTCAGCTCTTGGCCGACCCCATGACGTCCCGGTGTTGCTCATTTTACAGTACGACCTCGATCCATATGCACATGTGGCTGTGATAATGTGCACACGGCAATGCAAGATACCTCACTTCACGTGCACGTACAATCAGATGAGATTCGGCCTGATCCCGATGTCATGTGCGAGCTGGAACCCTGCTCATTTTTTAGAAAACAGATCAAAAGGCCCGACTTTCCACAGACGGGGCGACAAAGGTACAAAGTGCTGAAGCCAGCTTACAACACCGATCTGCACTCACACACAAGAAACAGAACAGCCGAAAAAACTCCAACAGGACGGTCGCCATCCAAGGCTACTCCGGTGAGGTTGAGAACCAGCTTGACGGGCAAAGGTGTTGGGCCGAACCTCGCCCTCGAGGTCAGACTGCCACACCGACGAACGCTGCACACCGTCAACACAGACAAAGTCGTCGGGCCAAACTTACCCTATCGTCGAGACCGGCACACCAACACACACTGCACACTGCCGAGACCGTCCAACGGCAGCGGAGACAGCCACCGGGGAAACACCTCCAGGCTGAGGCACACCACGGCGGTCCAAACAAGAAACGCTGAGAGAGCAGATCAAGCAACAAGCTTTGCCGGAGGAAGCACGCCGAGGAAGACTCCGCCACCCCACCTCCAGAGAGCTACCCACCGCGAGCTCCAAGGCGGCGTCTTCAAGAAGATCACGACGTAGAACGCCGCCACCGCCCGATCCGAAGATCTTGGGTTTTCACCCGGAGCACGAAGGAGGGCAGAGGAAAGCCACATCGGCGCCTTCAAGAAGGGAACGACGTCCACGGACGCCGCCGCCGCGACCTGGTAGAAACGAAGATAAGGGTTTCCCTCGGCCTGACCTCTCCACCTCCGACATAGGGTAAGGGGCACCGCCAAGGCGGTGACCACACCACTGCCGCGGATTGCAGCTCGCCAGGCACCACCGTCCACACGGCCGTGGTCCTAGCCAGCACCAACGGAACCTCGGGCTGCACATCGCTCTCCCATAGGATGCACGCGCCTGGTATTCGGCCGCCGACGCTTTTGTCGCCGTTATACGTCGTTGTATTGTCTATGTATACCCGCCGACGTGGCAACCGGCCATAGCAATGGATACTTAACAAGCTACTTTGATGGTCCGTAAAGCTAATGACCAGTATTCGGTGGCCGTGAATCTTGCGTTGTGGTCGTGGTTGAATGCTGGCGGATTGAATTTTCTCCTTCGACGTCGTTGTGCGGGGTGTCAAATATGGAGTTTGACAACGTGTATGGGTGCTGTCCCAGACTGATACTTAACAAGCTACTTTGATGGTCCGTAAAGCTAATGACCAGTATTCGGTGGGAAAGGCGTGGGTGATGAGGTGATATGTGAATTTATTTTTTGTGGCCGCTATGGTGGTGCAGGAGACGTTGCTATCTTGTTTAGGCTTTTTGCAAAAGTTCGTAAATTGTCTTTTTAGTTATATAAATCGATACGTACGTGGCTCGTAACTTACTCCCTCCGTATCAAATATAGCAAAGTCTAGAAAGTCTTATATTTTGATACGGAGGGAGTAATATTTATTTTATAATTATAAATGTACAAATATTAACTGAAAAAGGCACGCTAGCTGCCCGTATAGGCACCGATCGAAATGTAATGAGACCTTGAGTTGCTCTCACGAAACAAAATGCTCCTAAATATAGTCAAGCGTCACGTCAGGCGTGAATGCGTGATGGCGCGGCGTGCTGCGGCGATGGGACGGTCGCGATTAATCATGGGAGAAGAACACGAATTAATGATGCCGCGAGCATGGCCTTACCCATGTGGGCAGCTGGGCGCGCACCGCATTTTTCAGTTTGCTCCGACGGTGAGGTCGACATGGACTACAATAATGTAGTCGTGGAGTATTTCACAAGTTTCATTAGTGTAACGTGGTTTTGAGTATTGCCTAATGCATGACGACCTGTCGTTTGTACCTAATGCCTAGCTACACTCAGCCAGCACACAAAATTAGTGTACTTGACATTTCCACTTCGCCTCTATCCGGCGGCAACATGGCGGAAAATACTACGTTTTGAACAAGGGTACATACGAAGATGAACCGGTTGGGAACGCATTTTCTAAATGTTTAAATTTCTGCAAAAAAAATTGCGTGTACATCTGGCCATGTGCGCGTAGAAAGTTTCGGGGAGAAACGACTTTTTACTTGGACTATATAAAAAAGGCACATATATAATGCTATATAGCACTGGAATTTTGGGAAATTCACTTGGGTGCATATGCACCGATATTTGAAAAACATATTTTAAAAATGTCAAAAATTCTGAAATAAAATTTTGTGGATAGATCTTTGCTAGCGCTAAGTTGACGAGGGAATATCTCCCCGGCAACAGCAGAAACAATGCTTGTACGTCACACGTCAGTTGGGAACCCCAAGAGGAAGGTATGATGAGTGCAGCAGCAAGTTTTCCCTCAGTATGAAACCAAGGTTTAATCGAACCAGTAGGAAAACGAGGTTTGCTTCGAAGGTGTTGGTGAAGGAGTGTAGTGCGGCGCAACACCAGGGATTCCGGTGCCAACGTGGAACCTGCACAACACAATCAAATTACTTTGCCCCAACTTAACAGTGAGGTTGTCAATCTCACCGGCTTGCTGAAAACAAAGGGTTAAACGTATCGAATGGAAGATGATGTTTGTTTGCATAAAACAGTAGAGAACAATGATTGCAGTAGATTGTATTTCAGATGTAAAAGAATGGACCGGGGTCCACAGTTCACTAGTGGTGTCTCTCCAATAAGATAACTAACATGCTGGGTAAACAAATTACAGCTGGGCAATTGACAATTGATAAGTGCATATAACATGCATGTGTGAGCTGTGGTGTCTACTATGAGATTCATTTGGGCATTACGACAAAGTACATAGACCGCTATCCAGCATGCATCTATGCCTAAATAGTCCACTTTCCGGTTAACATCCGTACCCCTTCCAGTATTAAGTTGCAAGCAACAGACAATTGCATTAAGTAATGTGCGTAATGTAAACAATACATTCATCCTTGAATAAAGCATTGCTGTTTTACCCCTAGTGGCAACAACACATCTACAACCTTAGAACTTGCTGTCACTATCCCAGGTTAAATAGAGGTTGAACCCAACTATCATGCATAAATACCCCCTCTTGGAGTACAAGTATTCACTTGGCCAAGGCTTCAACAAGTAACGGAGAGCATGCAAGATCACAAATGACATAGACATGATAATATAATATTCAGCTCCACATAGGTATCAATATAAGTCAGATCCCAGCAAACACAACATGTAGCATTACAATAAGATGATCTTGATCATGATAGGCAGCTCACAAGATCTAAACATGATGGCACAAGTGGAGAAGACAACCATCTAGCTACTGCTATGGACCCATAGTCCAAGGATGAACTACTCACGCATCACTCCGGAGGCGGGCATGGCGATGTAGAGCCCTCCGGTGATGATTCCCCTCTCCGGCAGGGTGCCGGGAAGAGCTTCAGAACCCCCCGAGTTAGGGTTGACGACGGCGGCGGCAGCGAATATGTTCTGGATGAAAGGCTCGGTGTTTTAGGGTTTTCACGTCTCGGGGAATAAATAGGCGAAGGGGCGATGTCGGCGGACCCCCGAGGGGCCCAAACCACAGGCGGCGCGGTGGGCCCACTGCCGCGCCGCCAGGTGGTTTGGCCACCTCGTGGCTCTCTTCGTCTCTCCTTCGGACTCCGTGTACGTGCTGGAAAAATAGGGACTGGCCTTTTGTTTCGTGCAATTCCGAGAATATTTCCAGAAGTAACTTTCTGAAACCAAAAACAGCAGAAAACAGGGAACTGGCACTGTGGCATCTTGTTAATAGGTTAGTCCCAGAAAATGCATAAAAGTGATATGAAGTGTATATAAAACATGTAGCAAATGGTATAATATAAGCATGGAACAGCAGAAATTATGGATACGTTGGAGACGTATCAAGCATCCCCAAGCTTAGTTCTACTCGTCCTCGAGTAGGTAAAACGATAACAACAAATAATTTCTGAGGAGACATGCTTTCACACAATCTTGATCAATATATTGCAAGGCTCATGTCATGAATGAAGTGACTCAAAGCAATGATCTATAGTTTGCTAACAAATAGATAAAGAGTAAACAATGAATCATATAAGCAAAAACTTTTCATGAATAGTACTTTCAAGACAAGCATCAAAAAGTTTTGCATAAGAGGTAACTCATAAAGCAATAGATTCAAAGTAAAAGGCATTGAAGCAACACAAAGGATGATTAAGTTTCAGCATTGCTTTCAACTTGTAACATGTATATCTCATGGATAGTTGTCAACATAAAGCAATATAACAAGTGCAATAAGTAAACATGTAAGAATCAATGCACACAAAGTTGACACAAGTGTTTGCTTCTAAGATAGAAAGGAGTAGGTAAACTGACTCAACATAAAGTAAAAGATAGGCCCTTCGCAGAGGGAAGCAGGGATTAAATCATGTGCTAGAGCTTTTTAAGTTTTCGAAAGCATATAGAGAGCACAAAATAAGTATTTGAGAGGTGTTTGTTGTTGTCAACGAATGGTAGTGGGCACTCTAACCCCCTTGTCAACCAGACTTTCAAGAGCGGCTCCCATGAAGGACGTTATCTCTACCAGCAAGGTAGATCATCCCTCTTCTCTTTTGTTTACACATGTATTTTAGTTTCTTTATAGATGACACTCCTCCCAACCTTTTGCTTACACAAGCCATGGCTAACCGAATCCTCGGGTGCCTTCCAACATTCACATACCATGGAGGAGTGTCTATTTGCAAATTAAGTTGCTTACTGATAAATCAGGGCAAAACATGTGAAGAGAATTATTAATGAAAGTTGTAATTAATTGGGGCTGGGCACCCCGTTGCCAGCTCTTTTTGCAAATTATTGGATAAGCGGATGTATATGCCACTAGTCCATTGGTGAAAGTCTGTCAGAAGTAAATGACAAGATTGAAAGATAAAACACCACATACTTCCTCATGAGCTATAAAACATTGACACAAATAAGGAGTAATAAAGTTTTGAATAGTTTAAAGGTAGCACATGAAATATTTACTTGGAATGGCAGGAAATACCACATAGTAGGTAGGTATGGTGGACACAAATGGCATGGGTTTTGGCTCAAGTTTTGGATGCACGAGAAGCATTCCCTCTCAGTACAGAGTTTAGGCTAGCAAGGTTGTTTGAAGCAAACACAAGTATAAACCGGTACAGCAAGAATCACATAAAAACATATTGCAAGTATTATAAGACTCTACACTGTCTTCCTTGTTGCTCAAACATTTTACCAGAAAATATCTAGACCTTAGAGAGAACAAATATGCATCCCAAGTCTCAACAAGCTCTACGGTAGTTCTCCACTACTAGGCTTTAACTACATGATGCAAGAGCTTAAACATGATCTACTTGAGAGCTCAAAACAATTGCAAAGCATCAAATCGAAACAAGACAATGATCTACAAGAATGCATATGTCTTTTCCAATACCAACTACTACATGTAGCATTTTCTTTCTTCCAAACAAACACCAATCAATTTATTTAAACATAAACTCTCCAAATGATAATATAATGCAGCAAGAGAGTATTTATAAACAAGTGCTAACAGCTCGAAGAGATGCATGAAAAACAGGAGCTAAAAGCACTGCAGTAGCTAGTTAAGAATACTCAACAAATATAAGTGAAGAACATGAGTATTCACATGAAAAAGCGGAGCGTGTCTCTCTCCCACACAAGGATTGCTAGGATCCGAATTTATTCAAACAAAAACAAAAATAAAAACACACAGACGCTCCAAGTAAAGCGCATAAGATGTGAAAGAATTAAAATATAGTTTCACTAGAGATGACCTGATAAGTTTGTTGATGAAGAAGGGGATGCCTTGGGCATCCCCAAGCTTAGACGCTTGAGTCTCTCTGAATATGGTTGGGATGAACCACGGGGGCATCCCCAAGCTTAGGCTTTTCACTCTTCTTGATCACATAATATCACCCTTCTCGCTTGATCCTTGAAAACTTCCTTCACACCAAACTCAAGACAGTTCTCATTAGAGGGTTAGTGCATAATCAAAAATTCTCATATTCTGTAATGATACAATCAATCCCAAAGCTTCTGGACATTAGCTACAGCCACCAATGCTTTGTGGAGCAAAGAAATCCACACAAACACAGTAAAAGAGCGAATGCAAAACAAAAGGCAGAATCTGTCAAAAACAGAACAGTCTGGAATGACGAATTTTTTCGAGGCACTTAAGTTGCTCAGATGGATCTGGCCTAAAATAATGAAAGTTGCGTACATATCTCAGGAATATGCGTGATTTTTTCAGAATTTTTGAATTTTCTACAGGGAGATAAGCTCAAATCCGTGACAGCTAAAAATCTGTCACTGCGCAGAAATCCAAATCTTGCATCAACTTTCAATATAGAACTTTACTTGGCACAACATTGCGATAAAATAAAGATACAAAGGAGTTGCTACAGAAGTAACAAAACTCCTTGACTCAAAGAAAACAAAAATAACAGCAAATAAAAACGATGGGTTGTCTCCCATAAGCGCTTTTCTTTAACGCCTTTCAGCTAGGCGCAGAAAGTGAAAATCAAGTGTTGTCAAGAGAAGAAGCATCAACATCATAACTTGCTCTAACAATAGAGTCAAAAGGTAACTTCATTCTCTTCCTAGGGAAGTGTTCCATACCTTTCTTGAGAGGAAATTGGTACCTTATATTACCTTCTTTCATATCAATGATGGCACCAACAGTTCGAAGAAAAGGTCTTCCCAAAACAATAGGACAAGATGCATTGCATTCAATATCCATAACAATAAAATCAACGGGGACAAGGTTATTGTTTACTGTAATAAAAACATCATTAACTCGCCCCAAAGGTTTCTTCATAGCATTATCAGCGAGAAAAACATCCAAATAACAATGTTCCAAAGGTGGCAAATCAAGAATATCATAAAGCTTCTTGGGCAAAACGAAATACTTGCACCAAGATCACACAAGGCATTGCAATCAAAATCATTCACCTTTACCTTAATGATGGGTTCCCAACCATCTTCTAATTTCCTAGGAATAGAAGCTTTAAGTTTCAACTTCTCCTCCCTAGCTTGCAAAAGAGCATTTGTAATATGCTTTGTAAAAGCCAAATTAATAGTGCTAGCATTGGGACTTCTAGCTAATTTTTGCAAGAACATAATAACTTCAGAGATGTTACAATCATCAAAATCAAAATCATTATTGTCAATGGTGGTGGAACCATTGTCTCCAATAGTTTGAAAAATTTCAGCACTTTTATCAGAAAAAGTTTCAGCAGTTTTAGGCAATTTCAAACGCTTTGCAGAAGTAGTAGAGACATTACCAACACCAATAACATTACCATCAATAGTAGGAGGCTTACTAGCATGTAAAACATTAGCATTACTAGTGGTGGTGATAGTACAAACTCTAACTATACTATTCTCTTTTTCAAGTTCTTCCTCTTTTTCCCACCTAGCATGCAATTCAGCCAACATCCTAATATTATTATCAATTCGAACTTGGATGGCATTTGCTGTAGCAAATGACTCATCAAGACCTTCAGGTTTCGCTGCCATGTTATTAATCAAAGAGGACTGAGCTTCAGACATAGATGAAATACGGTTTTCAGCAATGGAAATCTTAGTTTGCAAACCTGAAATCTCACTATTTATATTTTCGAGTTGCTGTCCTATATTCTTCAACATGGCAGTTTGTTCATTCATAGCTTTTGTAAACAATTGATTTTGCTCAAATTGTGATTGCATAAAGCTTTTAGTTGATCTCTCAATTTCTATCATCCTTTCCTCACTAGGCATAAAAGATCTAGCATTAAAATAACCATTACCACTTGAAGGAAAAGGCCTAGAGTTGTTGCTACCAAAATTATTCCTATAAGCATTGTTGTTGAAGTTGTTGTTTTTAATGAAGTTTACATCAACATGCTCTTCTTGAGCAACCAATGAAGCTAAAGGAACATTATTAGGATCAACATGAGATCTACCATTCACAAGCATAGACATAATAGCATCAATCTTATCACTCAAAGAGGAGGTTTCTTCAACAGAATTTACCTTCTTACCTTGAGGAGCTCTTTCGGTGTGCCATTCGGAATAGTTGATCATCATATCATCAAGTAGCTTTGTTGCTGCACCTAAAGTGATGGACATAAAGGTTCCTCCAGAGGCTGAATCCAATAAGTTCCTTGAGGAAAAATTTAATCCTGCATAAAAGGTTTGGATGATCATCCAAGTAGTCAGTCCATGAGTGGGACAATTCTTCACCAAAGATTTCATTCTTTCCCAAGCTTGAGCAACATGTTCATTATCAAGTTGTTTAAAATTCATAATGCTACTTCTCAAGGATATAATCTTAGCAGGAGGATAATATTTCCCTATGAAAGCATCTTTGCATTTTGTCCAAGAATCAATACTATTTCTAGGCAAAGAAAGCAACCATTCTTTAGCTCTTCCTCTCAAGGAGAAAGGAAAAAGTTTCAGTTTTATAATATCCCCATCCATATCCTTATACTTTTGCATTTCACAAAGTTCAACAAAGTTATTAAGATGGGCAGCAGCATCATCAGTACTAACACCAGAAAATTGCTCTTTCATAACAAGATTTAATAGAGCAGGTTTAATTTCATAAAATTCTGCTTTAGAAGCAGGTGGAGCAATAGGAGTGCATATGAAATCATTGTTGTTTGTGCTAGTGAAGTCACACAACTTAGTGTTCTCAGGAGTACTCATTTTGAAAAACAAAATCAAACGAATTAAACAAGTAACTAATTTTTTTGTGTTTTTGATAAAGAGAGCAAACAAGACTAAATAAAAATAAACTAAGCAAGACAAATAACAAAGTAAAGAGATTGGGTGTGAGAGACTCCCCTTGCAGAAGCAATTCGGTTTTCCCCGGCAACGGCGCCAGAAAACGTGTTGCTGGCTAAGTTGACGAGGGAATATCTCCCCGGCAACAGCAGAAACAATGCTTGTACGTCACACGTCAGTTGGGAACCCCAAGAGGAAGGTATGATGAGTGCAGCAGCAAGTTTTCCCTCAGTATGAAACCAAGGTTTAATCGAACCAGTAGGAAAACGAGGTTTGCTTCGAAGGTGTTGGTGAAGGAGTGTAGTGCGGCGCAACACCAGGGATTCCGGTGCCAACGTGGAACCTGCACAACACAATCAAATTACTTTGCCCCAACTTAACAGTGAGGTTGTCAATCTCACCGGCTTGCTGAAAACAAAGGGTTAAACGTATCGAATGGAAGATGATGTTTGTTTGCATAAAACAGTAGAGAACAATGATTGCAGTAGATTGTATTTCAGATGTAAAAGAATGGACCGGGGTCCACAGTTCACTAGTGGTGTCTCTCCAATAAGATAACTAACATGCTGGGTAAACAAATTACAGCTGGGCAATTGACAATTGATAAGTGCATATAACATGCATGTGTGAGTTGTGGTGTCTACTATGAGATTCATTTGGGCATTACGACAAAGTACATAGACCGCTATCCAGCATGCATCTATGCCTAAATAGTCCACTTTCCGGTTAACATCCGTACCCCTTTGATACGTCTCCAACGTATTCATAATTTCTGCTATTCCATGCTTATATTATACCATTTGCTACATGTTTTATATACACTTCGTATCACTTTTATGCATTTTCTGGGACTAACCTATTAACAAGATGCCACAGTGCCAGTTTCCTGTTTTCTGCTGTTTTTGGTTTCAGAAAGTTACTTCTGGAAATATTCTCGGAATTGCACGAAACAAAAGGCCACGTCCCTATTTTTCCAGTACCATCACGGAGTCCGAAGGAGAGACGAAGGAGGCCGCCGAGGTGGCCAAACCATACCCAGGCGCGGCAGTGGGCCCAGCCGCGCCCGCCTGTGGTTTGGGTCCCTCGGGGGTCCGCCGACATCGCCCCTTCGCCTATTTATTCCCCGAGACGCGAAAACCCTAAAACACCGAGCCTTTCATCCAGAACATATTCGCTGCCGCCGCCGTCGTCAACCCTAACTCGGGGGGTTCCTGAAGCTCTTCCCGGCACCCTGCCGGAGAGGGGAATCATCACCGGAGGGCTCTACATCGCCATGCCCGCCTCCGGAGTGATGCGTGAGTAGTTCATCCTTGGACTATGGGTCCATAGCAGTAGCTAGATGGTTGTCTTCTCCACTTGTGCCATCATGTTTAGATCTTGTGAGCTGCCTATCATGATCAAGATCATCTTATTGTAATGCTACATGTTGTGTTTGCTGGGATCTGACTTATATTGATACCTATGTGGAGCTGAATATTATATTATCATGTCTATGTCATTTGTGATCTTGCATGCTCTCCGTTACTTGTTGAAGCCTTGGCCACGTGAATACTTGTAACTCCAAGAGGGGGTATTTATGCATGATAGTTGGGTTCAACCTCTATTTAACCTGGGATAGTGACAGCAAGTTCTAAGGTTGTAGATGTGTTGTTGCCACTAGAGGTAAAACAGCAATGCTTTATTCAAGGATGAATGTATTGTTTACATTACGCACATTACTTAATGCAATTGTCTGTTGCTTGCAACTTAATACTGGAAGGGGTACGGATGTTAAACGGAAAGTGGACTATTTAGGCATAGATGCATGCTGGATAGCGGTCTATGTACTTTGTCGTAATGCCCAAATGAATCTCATAGTAGACACCACAGCTCACACATGCATGTTATATGCACTTATCAATTGTCAATTGCCCAGCTGTAATTTGTTTACCAGCATGTTAGTTATCTTATTGGAGAGACACCACTAGTGAACTGTGGACCCCGGTCCATTCTTTTACATCTGAAATACAATCTACTGCAATCATTGTTCTCTACTGTTTTATGCAAACAAACATCATTTTCCATTCGATACGTTTAACCCTTTGTTTTCAGCAAGCCGGTGAGATTGACAACCTCACTGTTAAGTTGGGGCAAAGTAATTTGGTTGTGTTGTGCAGGTTCCACGTTGGCACCGGAATCCCTGGTGTTGCGCCGCACTACACTCCTTCACCAACACCTTCGAAGCAAACCTCGTTTTCCTGCTGGATCGATTAAACCTTGGTTTCATACTGAGGGAAAACTTACTGCTGCACTCATCATACCTTCCTCTTGGGGTTCCCAACTGACGTGTGACGTACAAGCATTGTTTCTGGCACTATTGCCGGGGAGATATTCCTCGTCAACTTAGAGCCACCACCATTCCAGTATTAAGTTGCAAGCAACAGACAATTGCATTAAGTAATGTGCGTAATGTAAAACAATACATTCATCCTTGAATAAATCATTGTTGTTTTACCCCTAGTGGCAACAACACATCTACAACCTTAGAACTTGCTGTCACTATCCCAGGTTAAATAGAGGTTGAACCCAACTATCATGCATAAATACCCCCTCTTGGAGTCACAGTATTCACTTGGCCAAGGCTTCAACAAGTAACGGAGAGCATGCAAGATCACAAATGACATAGACATGATAATATAATATTCAGCTCCACATAGGTATCAATATAAGTCAGATCCCAGCAAACATAACATGTAGCATTACAATAAGATGATCTTGATCATGATAGGCAGCTCACAAGATCTAAACATGATGGCACAAGTGGAGAAGACAACCATCTAGCTGCTGCTATGGACCCATAATCCAGGGATGAACTACTCACGCATCACTCCGGAGGCGGGCATGGCGATGTAGAGCCCTCCGGTGATGATTCCCCTCTCCGGCAGGGTGTCGGGAAGAGATTCAGAAACCCCCCGAGTTAGGGTTGACGACGGCGGCGGCAGCGAATATGTTCTGGATGAAAGGCTCGGTGCTTTAGGGTTTTCACGTCTCGGGGAATAAATAGGCGAAGGGGCGATGTCGGCGGACCTCCGAGGGGCCCAAACCATAGGCTGGCGCGGTGGGGCCCACTGCCGCGCCGCCAGGTGGTTTGGCCACCTCGTGGCTCTCCTTCGTCTCTCCTTCGGACTCCGTGTACGTGTTGGAAAAATAGGGACTTGGCCTTTTGTTTCGTGCAATTCCGAGAATATTTCCAGAAGTAACTTTCTGAAACCAAAAACAGCAGAAAACAGGGAACTGGCACTGTGGCATCTTATTAATAGGTTAGTCCCAGAAAATGCATAAAAGTGATATGAAGTGTACATAAAACATGTAGCAAATGGTATAATATAAGCATGGAACAGCAGAAATTATGGAACGTTTGAGACGTATCAATCTTCATATTCTATGTATTCACAAAGTCGTTTCACAAAAAACCGATATATTTTGTGCCTTGTGTAAAAAAGACAAAAAAAGTGTCGTGAAAAGCCTTATTTTAGCACCAATTTTTTTCTTTTTTACACAAGTCACAGAAAATGTCGGTTTTTTGTGGAACGGCTTTGTGAACACATAACATGTTAAGACCTACACGCGATTTTTTTTTCCAAATTTTTTGACATTTCAAAATATGTGCAAAATACATTTTAAATAAAGGGTGCATATGCACCCGGGAGCCAAAACACCACTCCCATTTTGGAATTTTCTCTTTTTAACGGAGGCAAAGTAAATAGTAATTTCGTCACGGAACTCATGAGCAGGCGGCCACATGTATTGCATCACCTATGCATGGAAAATTTGTTTCGATTTTTTTGGACATGTTTTGCATCACCTATGCACGTTAAAATTAAGAGGATTCATATGTACCCTTGTTCTACCTATTCACTCTCCAAAGTGCCATAGTATAGCGGCCACTATTCTTTTACAGGTTTTAGCCTAACAATAAGCAGGATCACCAGAAGACAAAAAAATGTTTTCCCGAAAAAACTATTTCTATCTAGAGTTTAATTTTACAGTCCATCAACTATACTATCAAAAATACTTGGTCGTTCAAGTGTCGAAACCGTCTAGATTTGGTCTTTCTCAATTAAATTATTATGAAGATGATGTGGTGATGGCTATATATAGTATAAAGCAGCCTAGTCAGTACAACAATGATTTAAAAAATGACAGCAAGAACGATATCGAAAAACAAGAACTTTTCAGGGGAAAACATGGATACTCCAAATATTTCCAAAGATGTTACGACTTTTAGAAACGGGTAGCCTGAATATTCAAGAAAACAAAAAAAATGTAGTTTTCCTTGTAGAGCTTTGTTAAGTAATTGTTTTTTTAATTTATTGTTTTCTAAATACACTATATGTCAAATTTATTTCCAACTTTTGTAAAAATATACCTCACCTTTTCAGATTAGTTGAGTTTCAAGTTTTTCTTTTGTTTTATACCTTTACGCTTTGTATTTATGACAGTTGTTATTTTCATTTTGAATGTTATGCATGTGTCACAAGTTATCTTCTTGTTGTCTTAATAATTCTACTTTACCTACATTTGGCGTCGTGCCATGGTATAGCCGTTACCATTTTTTTATAGGTTTTGGCCACCACGATGTATAATTTTACAATCCATCAACTCTAATATCAGATAATCTTGGTCGTTGGAGTGTCGAACCCGTCTACGGTGGGTCTTTTTATCAATTAAAAATGGTTTTGACGATGGTATGGCGATAACTACATATATATAGCAGCCTAGTCAACATAAACGATTGACAAAGACATTAAAACTTGAAGGATATTAAAAAAAAAGGTCCTTTTGAAGGAAAAACATTAATGTTCCAAATGTTGATCTTACGGGCTTAAAAGTGCGTAACAAAGTACATGAAAAAACCAAAAATAGAGCTTTGTTAAATAACTAATTTTGTAATTTATAGTTTTCTAAGTACACTATGTTTCAAAATTATTTTTGAACTTTTATAAAAAAATGTTTCCTCTCTTTTTTTCAAATTAGTTGAGTTTTCAACAATATATTTTTTGGTTTTTTATTCTTCATTTAGTTCAGTTATTATTCCAACTTTAAATGGCTTGTGTCGAAAGTTGTTGCCAAACCATTGGTAAAGCAACTTTCATTATGACAAATGACCAAGTCTGGAGGATTTTCACACTCGATGGAAGAATAATTCGTATAAATTAGGGATTACAGTACAATAATCAAGAGACAAAATATATAGTTTGAGCCAGGTTTCATGTGCATAATTTTTGATGGTCAAGTCTCACGTCAGGTATGTATCGACAAAAACCTCTTAGGGACATGAGCTTTACATGAAAGTAAAGACGTTTAGCTAACAGTCATACGCCCTACGCTTATTATTCATATTTAAGTTTGGAGAGTGGATTTATCCTACAATATTTAGTCAGTGGTTACAAAATCGCAATCATACGAATGTGCTTTTGAACATGAATTTAATAGTGTGTAGCTTATATGACATAAACTACATTTTATTGGACTATTTGTTGGTCCAAGCATGAATCTGAACAATCAAATTACACCCTATATTTAGGAAAAGATGTAGTATTACCGATCTATATATGTGAGGGTTCTTCTTGAACTAGAATTGTGTCACACTAGATAGCACCATGTGGGCAAAGGAGATGCAACCTTAGAAAAGTTCAATTCATTCTCGATGCAGCTTCAACTTACTTTTACCATTGTCCTTGTCAATAGTATGTAGGGATTTTTTCTGTATGTGGATTCATGAATGTGAGAGCAAGGTTATATTCCGGTGTTAGTTTTGCTCTCATGGGGAATCATTCTCATCCGCAATTTTTTTCACATTTACACACGAACTTGTTGACTTGAGGTCGATACGTGTTTGTACGCGTGTGTGTGTGCTATCAACAGCTCATGAGTATCATCTTGTAGTCTTGACTTGCAAGACACATTTTGAGTCTGCAGTTAGAACTGGGTGGAGAGATTCAAGGGTGTATGTGAATAAAATATTATGATTTAGGTCACCATTTATTCATGTTAGTATTTCTTTTACTGTTAAACATGATTGTTCTGTGAGTCATAAAGCCACTTCATCTATGTTTATGTCTTTTAACCGCAATGTCAAAACTACTCTATTGCATGTTCATCTTTGATTCCCGGTTCGTGAATTGTATTACGAAGCATATTTTTTGCAACAACGTGCAGGATATTATGTAGTCTTGATAATTTTAAAACCAAACTATCCTCTTCATGTGAAGCAAAGAAAACATCACATCTAAGTCTATGGATGTCTCGAGCAAAGACTTCATGTCTAATTTAATTTAATCCTATGGGAAAAGCAATTCCCTTTGAAATTAGGGTGAAGGAATTTTCCATGAGGTTGTACCTTATGTTATTTTCTTATGAATTTACATTACAAGTTTCATGTATGATTATTTCCTATATGATTCAATCCTACAAATCAAATGGTCAACATAGGAAAACAATCCTAAAAGTTTCTATCCTAAGAAAATCGTATGAAATTCCTTTAAATTCAAAGGAACCTTAGGCTCCCTGACCACAGAGCGAAGGATCATTTTAAAAAAAAAACCAATCAGTGCATACAACAAACTTCATTAAAAACAAAGCAGCCAGACTTGATTCCGACGACCTACTAGAAGGCACAGCTTATGTTCTGCCTCGCACAAGTAAAATAAACATCACAAGGAGAAGACATCACGGCCTACGTACATCGATCCAGCCTTGAGTTGTCCTGTATTTTTTTTTTCCGCTAGTTGACCCGCAACCACTGGTAGGAGGAGACAAATGCATGTTTTGTTTTCCATCATCAACTGACCACCGTTGTTCTTGCCATGCACGCAAGAGATTGAGTGCGTCGCATTATAGAAAGGACAACGTGCATATGCATGGTGGTTACAAGGAGATTCGGTTGATTTGCTTCATCTATGTTGAAGCCACCGTGCAACAATAATTCAGGTTTTTTTTATAGAAGTTTGGAGCTGAGCCTATGTTGAGGAATGAGCACACTATTGCATACGGCTATTTCGGTCGGTTTTTTCGTTTCAACAGTTTATTTTCTGCGTAGTAACGCACGGATATTTAGCTAGTTACGATAACGTGGATCCATTCTTACATCAGGTTAAAAAGAACCTTGATTCGTAAAATTCGGCTGGCTATTATAATCTTCAATTGTTTCAACAATATAATCAGATACATGTAAAGAAATAATAATCAGATGAGAAACCTTCAGCCATGCACGTATATGGACATGACGTCTAGAAAACATGAGGGGGGCGGCTAGCACATGCACGTCGTACTGTATTTCTTTTTGCAGAATCTACTGTCTTTAATATTGGCTCCCTGTACCACCAACAACAACAACCCTGTAACTGTAAGCTACACACACAAAAAAGTTGCGTGGCAGTAATGTGCGTCTTTGCTTGACAGGTCTCTTGGAGCGAGCGAGCACGAGAGGAAAGGCGACTCGCGAAACCTAGGGTTTCCCGGGCCGCCGCCGCCGCCGTCTTCCCTCTCCTCCCTCCCCTCCGCGCCGTCGCGCGGCGCCGCCCGCTGCGTCCTACCTCCCCCGCCTCCTCTCCCCTTCCCTCCTTGCTCCTCGCGCTCCCGCCGCCCCCCGTGGCGGCGGAGCGCGCCCACTCCGCTTCGGCTTGGACCTCCCTCCTTGCTCCTTCCCATCGCCGCCGCCGGCTGTGGCCACCGGGCGAGGCTCGTGTGGCGCCGGCGGCAGTGGCCTGGTTCTCCCCGCGCCGGGGTAGGGTGGAGGCGGGGATCCCTCTCCCTGGCGGCGGTGCTGCTCGGCCTGCTTCGGTCCGGTGAGGCGCGGGTGGCCATGGTGGCGGTGGTGCGGCCGTTGGCCGCGGGGAGCTCCGGTAGCCTGTGTACGGCCGGCCGGTCGCCGGCGTGCGGCCGGCAACGTCCTTCGTCCCAGATCTGGGCCCAGGTGGGGCCCATCTGGGCTTGGACGGGCCGCCCAGGCGTGGTGGCGGCACTCCCGGTGGACGGAGGAGTAGGATCCTGTCCGAGAATGGCGGCGTCGGCGGCACCCTTGCTGCAGTGCGGCGGCGGGGCTTTACGGGCCTTTTTGGGGCCCGGCCGGGCCAGTGAGGGCCTGGTTTGCCCTGCTGCTGCATCCGGTCGGCTACTGTTTTCCGGCGGTGGAGGCAGTTCCCTCCCGCGTGCCAATGTGCCACCTTTTCTCGCCAGGATCCTTCTACTCGGTTTGCCGACCCCGCGACATTGACCACAGTGAGGCGACGTTGATGACTGCAAGGCCGTGGTGGCGTGTGCTGGTGGGCGGCAAGATTGGTGGAGCTATACGCAGCGTCTGGGATGTGGTTCGGAGGTCGGGAGAAATCCCTGTCATCTCGACACCGACGCGGTGACGCCTGCGGGTGTCACCTTCCTTCCTGAAGGGCGTCAGGATACCTCTTCCCCACTCCTCAGCGTACCGGGGGAAACCTAGGACACACCGGGGGAAATCTTTGGAGCTGTCCGGGCAGTAGCGTCGTCGTCGTCGTTCCCTCCTTGGAGGTACTGCTGGGTATGATGCGCTTCGGAAGGCTGGGAGCGTGGTGGCTATTTTCCGGAGGGCGCAGCGGCTGCGAGTCATCTCTTTTTCGTCGAACCGCCGATGTTGGCGTTGTTTTCTCTTTTTTTGTTTTCTTTTTTTGTTTCTTTTGGGCATGAGTGTGCTGTTTGCCCCAGCAGTATCCCTGTGGTTGGTTGCTATATTTATATAGCGGGGCGAAAGCCTGTTTCGAGGAGTAACTGTAAGCTTAAAATTGCGCCAATTTTGTTACCATCCATGCTTCCTTATTCAGCCAGAGAATTGAACTTATCCTACAAACTGGACATAGCACGATTAAACCTGCAACAACTTTGCAAATTGCGGCAAAGACGTACTAGAGCACAATACAGAGCTTCTAAACAGACGGATCGACAGCCGTGTGGGAAGATCAAATTGTGCTTTCGGGAGTACAAATGGCGTGACAAGCTAGCCTCCGCAGCAACCGATCGATCCGCCGGCCGGCCGGTCAGAGTCAGACAGCCGCGGCGGCCGGCAGGCGGGCGGGGGCGCCGACCACGAGCGAGGTGTCGCCGGAGATGGGGATGACCCCGCCGCGCGCGAGGATGGAGCGGTACATCTCCACGAGCACCTTCTCGTCGTACTCCTTGGCCGGCCGCGGCCGCGCGAACGGCTCGCCCCCGCCGACGCAGTAGGGGTAGGGGGAGGCGCCGTAGCCGACGGCGGCGGAGGAGGCGAGCCGGAGCATGGCGTCCACGTAGGCGTCGCGGAGCCGCGCCAGCCACCGCCGCGGCGAGAGCGCGCGCAGGATCCGCCGGCCCAGGCCGCGCCGACGCACGCGCCAGCCGCGGCGCCGGCTCGACGCTGGCGTTGCCGATGCGGCTTTTCCGCTGCCGGCGCCGAGCTCGGCCGTGGCGAGGGGCGGGCGGCGCTGCGCGGCGGCGGCGTCGAGGCGGTCGTAGCCGCGGAGCTTGCGGTAGGCCCTGATGCCGCCCTTGCGGGTGCCCGTGGCGGAGGCGCCTGCCATGGCTAGCTCTGCTCGAGCTTCTTGGATTCCTTGGAGAAGATTGGCGTGGCGGTGGGGGAGAATGGTGGTGGGTGGTGGTTTGTAACGGCGGAGGTGGTATGTATGTTCTGCCTCTACTAGGAGGAGTGCTAGCTATCTGCCCTGCACGCCTGCACTTATATCCGTGTCAAATCAGACACTCCCTCGCTACTTTTTTTCTGGGAACAAAAACAGAGTAGCTTTAGCTTCACTGTGCAGCTGAGTAGCTCGGTGTCATCTGGAATGGAAAAATAAGTAGAGTAGCTGCACATCGCATTAGCTTCACTGTGCTGAGTAGCTCGGTCGCTTTCATGATTTAATTAGCCGCTCTATTTTGTTGACCCGTCACTTATGTATATGCATGGGGCTGTTTATGTTACTAGTCTAGTTTTCACCTGATATGCTGATATTAGGCTTGCTGTGGTAGCGCATGGTTTGACTTCACAGCTGAAAATTGCAAATTAACCATCCAGACAGATATTGTAGTAGGAGTAGGAATAAGTAATAACGACGAGACGTACTACTTAAGAAGAATCGATCGTTTAAAGAAAACGGGTCGGATACGGACGGAACTAAACGATGCCATATCTGTTTTCAAAAAAAATTGTGGATCGGAAATAAATACAGAAACACCAAAAACAAATACGGAATAAATATTGTCATACATAATGAATATGGTACGAACACGGAACATAAAGCATATGTTTGCCGGAAACAAGAGACCCGTTGAATAATGCAGGTAAAATCAAGCAGACAAACGAATTTTTGAAATTTCTAAGATGACATAATATATAAGAAAATATCATGATGATTGTATAATATAGCGATCTATAATATAATATGCATATATAAATCGAGATGAGATGCAATTTCATGGGGTCTTAACATGGTTGCTTCCCATCCTTTTGCTTTTTATTTAGACCTTGGGTTGTGCATCAAGATTCCTACTCCCTCCATCTCAGTTTATATGCCACAATTTGCAATTCTCTACGACCAAGGTGAGTGAGGATTGGCCATGTAAAATTCAATTCCCCAATATTTTATCCAAATAGCACTCACGTTTATTAGCATTTAATATGTTTGTTTTTTATCATAAATAGTTACCACTTATTTTTCTGACCGTTTGGATATGTTATGCATATTTTCCCGATGGATAGATTCAAAATTATTGTTATTTGTATATTTTTTATTATATGACAATTTAAATAAACATGGTTAAAATTTGGTAAACATGCATGCAATTGATATAAACAGACAGACTACATTTTTATGCACATTTTGGTACATTACTTACTTTTTTTGATTTTAAATAAATTAGTTTCGAATTTCCAAAGTTTAATTAGAGAAAATATGTTTAGAACATTTATGAACATATAATAATTTGAATTGTTCAAAAATCTATTAATTTAGACATAAATTGATTGGATTTAGTTTTATGGACATTTCGATGTATTAAATACATTTTTCGGGTAAATAGATTTGAAGTTATTGATTTTATAGCATTAATCGTTTTAGCATTTATGTTAAGTTATTAGTTTACAACATTATTATTTGAAACTGTTTAGATAGGCTACATAATTAGAAAAAATGTGTTTAGGATATTTACAAATACTTACCAATTTGAATTGCTAAAACATGTACTAATTTTGACACAATCCGATCGGATTTAGTTTCTTGAACATTTTGATATGTTGAACACATTTTTCTGATAAATAGATCAAAAGTTATTGGTTTTACAGCATTAATAATCATTTTTTGGATTTATTTTAAATAGGTTGGCCCCACATGTCAGATTTTTATTAAATTCCAAAACCATTTCAAAAAAAAATCTGCCACCGCTGACGTCAGTATGACGTCAGCAATGGCAGCACGGCTCTGCTGATGGTGAACTCCAGCTCGCCGATTTGAGCGCGGGAGGGCGGGAGGGGTCGCGCGACCTAGCGCGTTGAACGTGCGCGGACGTACGCTGCCGAAAGGTGGCGGCGCCGCCAACCAAAGGTCGCCGACGGCGCCGAAAATCTGCTGGAAACCCTGCGGCCGGACCTAGAGAAAAAACACGCGATTTACCCGCCTCAGACCATCCCAGCTCATGAAAATCCATGGCGAGGAAGAGTGGAGGACGGCGAAGGTTTTCGCTTCTTTGGTTTACCCTGGGAAGGCCGGAGACGGCGGCGCCGCGGCGGAGCCCGTGCGGCTAGGGTTTCGGCGAGAGGACGGAGGAGAGCACGGGGAGGAGATGTGTGCGATCTTTTTGCAATAACGTCCCTGAGTTTTCGCAAAATTACGAATAGGTCCCTCCCGCGGTGAAAAGCTAGGTGGAACGTCCGATCGACGATCGACGGCGCGGAGCCGTTCAGACACTGTGTCTTTCGCGGATGAACAGTGCCGATTGCGCTGGAACGCTCTCAGGGCGTGAAATCGTCCCGTCTTTTAATAGTAGGGTAATAAAGAGAGTACATGCACAAATTATAAAGTTGACCGCTAGCATTTGTTGTAAGATGTTGTTATACAATATTTGAATATGTGCTTTCTTCATCGATCCTGTATGAGACAAAAGGATCACGTACGTATCAGTGTAATCAATGGTGGTCGCGATCATAATTAACTAGCCACATAAATATGCTTCATCTACACATTAACCATGCGTGCGTTGCTTCCGTAACCCTGTGGTCCATCAAATGTGGATATATTTAAACATGTTACATGTATAGATACATCTACATGTGGTACATAGCAAGTCAATTAAATTGGAACGGAGGGAGTATATAAGTAGAGTACAAACTAGGAGTAAAAATCTGTACATAATCAATCATAGCGGCCAAAGTCAAAGTTTAGCCAGAAGAGATTGATTGCCCGCACCGGGTGGCATATCACCTGGACCTGGACAGAGCACTAGGACGAATGATGCCAAGAAGGGAGGAAGATATCATATCATCGACGCTATAGATTTCCATGCAAGTGAAGTCCACTGGAGTAGAAGCAGTACCGCCACTGTTGTTCAATTCCCAGCCATGATTCCACTTGAGGCTGGGAATGGTGCGGGTCCGTGTGGGGCGGGTCCGTGTGGAATTTCCACTTGGCCACCTCAATTTTAAAGTGGAGCAAGGGACGACCTTCTAGCGGGACAAATCAGGCATCTCGCCGCTCGTTGTGCCCGGGAGCGGCGGCATCACAAGTCACAACGCCGCTCGTAATCATCTTGCCGGAAGGCGTCGAGGTGACGAAACCCGGGGTCCTGGCATGCATGATGTGCGGCCCCAGTTTGGCACCACGCCCACCGCATCCATCCATCCATCCACCGGCGATGAGATCAGACCGCCATCAACGCGCATCTGGACGCGCCCGCCCCCATGTGTTCCGCTGCGCTGGCATTCATTCATTCGCACGCGATGCCCCGCATGGACGGAGCCGCCGGCCGATCTCGCGTCGGTACATTGCGATTCCACCTGTGCCGTGCTGCATCACCAGTTCCTCGGACTTCCTCGTCTGCTCGGCGTGGGTGCTCTTTCTGTTCACAATGGTTTGCTCAGTGCCAAGTGCTGGTGCAGAGTGTGACGGAGCTCGCTTTGGAATTCCAGTGAATCATGGTCGTGCTGCTGGAAAATCGATTGAGTAGGCTCGTGGCCACCTTTTTGTCACGAAAGGCTCATAGCGATCTTGATCTCCAGCTAGTTTCGAGCTCCTCTCCCGTCAGATCTGAGGTTTGCTCTCCACCATCTCTCTCTCCCCCGCCGGCTCCGGCCGTCTGGGTGTCTGGTAGTTCGGGACCGGGGGAAACCCTAGGCTGGCTGGTCCGGCCCAGCGACGACGACGCTTTGGGCGCCGGCCTTCCTCCTTGGAGGCGTAGCTGGGTCCCTGCTGCCCACCCCCGACCCATCTCCCGGGTGAAAGCCCAAAATCTTCTGATTGGGCAACGTTGACGTGTTGCGTGACGTCGTCTTCTCGGAGGCGCTGCCTGGGGAGACTGGGTTCGGGTGAGAGCAGGCAAAGGTGCGAGCTTTGGGCGGCTTTGGTTCCTGTGCGACTGGTTTTTGGTGCAGGGCTTGGTTGGTTTCTCCTAGGTGGTCTCCCGGCGGCGGCCTCGGCTCAGCTCCGGCGGTGCGGCGTCTTCGATCCGGCGGTAGGGGATAGGGTTCCCCTTCACGGCAGTAGCTGTGCGCCACCGTCCAGGGGCCTCCCGGTCCTTCGCACTGAGCCTCGTTCCTCCCTTCGCCTGGATGTCCAACTGTCCTTCCTCTGCAGTTTCGTGTTCGGCGGCTTTCCTGTTGCTCTCGGTTGGTCAAGCTCTTCGACGGGGTGGCCGGTGTGGTGTGCTCTCCCTCCCATGGTGGTCGTGTTCTGGGGCTGCTTTGAGGCTCAAGTCCAGCACTTCTTCAGCTCTCGGGTGAGCTTCTCTCATGTCCGATGGTCCGACGCCTTCGAGCCTGGCGAGAGGGAAGGGTCCCTCTTCGGCATGTGATCAAGATGGTGTCATGGTGTCTTCAGCTCAGTGTGCGTGCTCCGTTCAAGACCCCTGCCCTGCTCCAAGGCAATGCGTCGTCGTGCCTCGCCTGCTCCTGGCCCTTGCCTCCCGAGTGTGGCGGTCTTCGCTTTTGCAAGCTTGTGCTTGCTTGTGTTGAGTTGTAAGCCCGGTGTGTCCCGTTGTATCTGCCGGTGTGCGTGGTTGTACGGGTGGCTTTGTGCAATTCCCTGGCCGGTTGATGGCTTTGTTAATTCAAAGCAGGGCTCTTCTCGAGCCCAGCGTTTTAGAATGATTAATACAGATTTATCTAAATATGGAATATGAATGATCGGAGGAAGTACAATAATACAATGACGTGGAGTATTAAGGAAATTGGTTTAAAACATGTCCTTTTAGTAGATGAGCGGGTTGATCTTTTTTTCAAACAATTTTTGACGGGCCGTGAATGTTGTATTAAGCGGCAGGACATCTTACAATGAGGGCCTCAAAGACAAATGAAATAGCAACCAGGTTCTCAATAATTGCATCTTATGAAGACTAAAAAATAAAAGAAGAAACACAATTGGGCCCTTCGTCTTTGCCGCAGCTTTGGAACAGCTTTGAAGCGCAGTCGCCAACGCTGACACTTGGGTCGAAGCCAACGTGTGGCATTGCGCTGAGATAGGAGATCATCTGAAACATATGATCCATGAGTAAATTTTTTTTTTTGAAAGAGCGCATGAGAGCCGCGTTTTCATTGATAGAGGAAGCGTTTATAAGGAATTCAATTGTACGGAAAAGAAAAGAGAGCGATGTGGGAAATCCATTCGGAAAAAGAAAATAAAGAGGTTAGGGCAGCCAAGAGAACTACTCGCTGGCGACCAAGTGTCGGCAACCCGCAAGCGCCCAGTTCATGCATTCATCCATGACATCGGAAAGAACGACATGCAGGGTGCTCTCAAGAGAGCGTAAGATTCGGATGTTGTGTTCCCCCCAAGACTTGCTCATCTTGAGTTTACGCTTAGTGGCAATTCAGAGCTCGACAAGCCATGTCATCAAGGAGGACGAGGACGCGCAATTCGCCATAAGAAAATGAAGAAAACAGAAGCGCCATACCAAAAAAAAAAAGGGAGGAGACCATGGTAGGAGATCACCAGATGCTGAATTAGCCGGTTCGTTCTCCAACCCTTTCGGACAAGTAGACAAGTAAGATCAGAAATTTCACTTCTCTATGACAACTTTTACCTCATTTTTTGGGGAAAAAGTTACGATGTGATACCATGACAAACAACTTGGGACGTAGTTTCGTCGTGGGTGTGCTGAATTGTGTCAAATTGCTCAGACTTTCCCAAATTCAGTAAATCATGTCAACTGATTATACCTTTGCCTATGTCGCGTGCGCACTCAATGAAAAAAAATTCAGAATCAAAATCCCTTATACTGATTTTTTTCTTTTTTTGATACTACCTCCGATCCATATTAGTGGGCACAACTTTGTCTAGATACATATGTATCTAGTCTAAATACTTAACTAGATACATATAAATTTAGACAAAGCTATGTCCACTAATATGGATCGGAGGGAGTAGTAAAAATCACTTATACTGTTGTAACGGAGTTTAGTGCTTCTTAGCAAAAGGCCCAAAAAAATACTAGCAAGAAAAACCGGGTTACGATGCAGCATGCTCCACAGCGCGCACCTTCCCGCTCGGTCCAGCCGACCAGCCCAAAAAAGAAACAACACAGTTTGCTGCGCTCCTCTTGATCTGGGCCAGAAGTCAGTAAGCTCGTTGCACAGTGATCCATTTGAGACCTTCCTGGCCCAGTCTGGTACTGCGGAGAGTCCTCGTCCTCACTCAGTCCTTGCCGCCGCCGCACCTCCCCTAAACCTCACAAACCCGCCGCCGTCTCGCAGCCCGCCGGCCATGAAGGCGGGTGGGGTCCGCCCATCCAAGCAGGCGAAAACCGACGAGGTCGACCGTATCAGCCTCCTCCCCGACGGCATCCTCTCCAAAGTCATCACCCGCCTCCCCATCAAGGACGCCGCGCGCACCACCGCGCTCTCCCGCCGCTGGCGCCCCCTCTGGCGCACCTCCCCGCTCAACCTCGACGACGCCCACCTCCCCCGCTGGTCCTGGCAACACATCTCCAAGATCCTCTCCGAGCACCGGGGCCCCGCCCGCCGCCTCTCCCTCCGCAACATCGTGCGCCAGGACAGCATCGCCGACCTCGCGGAGTGGCTCAGATCCCCCGCCCTTGACGGCCTCGAGGTGCTCTACGTATACTACCGCTACGACCTCCTGCTGCCGCCGTTTGCGCTCCTCCGGTTTGGGCCGACCCTCCGGTTCGCCAGGTTCGGCGGATGCCGTTTCCCCGAGGATCTCGGCCCGGCTCTCGTGTTCCCGCACCTGAACCGGCTCATCCTCGCCGATGTCGGGGTCTCGGAGGATGCGCTCCACGACTGCTCTCCGCCTGCACCGCCCTCACGCTGCTCCTGCTGGACTGGTGCAGCGGCTTCGACCGACTGGTCATCGACTCGCCCACTCTCCGGAGCTTCGGCATGTGCGCGGACGGCTACGTGAGCGAGCTGGTCGTAGAGTACGCCCCGCGCCTGGAGAGATTGATCGCGTTTGATCATCTGGATATCCGGGTGATCAGCGCGCCAAGACTGCAGTCGGTGGCTATGCTGGATAGCGACAAGACTGCACTACATTGTGGAACCATGGCTTCTCGGGTAACTGCTGCCTTTCCTTGGTCAATCAGGTTCATTCGTCAGGGAATACATTTGTGTTTCCTTCACTTTTTGGTGCTTCTTTTTCGCAGGGAATCGCTGGTGGCAGCTTGGCAATGCTAATGTGCAGTGTGAAGCTTTTGATTCTTGATACTTTTGGTCCTGATCTTGATGCGGTTCTGGACTTCATGAAGTGCTTTCCTTGCTTGAAGAAGATCCACATCATGGTAATTTTCTTGTTTGGTAGCTTTAGATTGTAGGGGCCTAGTAAGCTTCATTCAGTTCGTATATCACCTGGTATAAACTACTAGTCCATATATAGCAAAGTAGGCAATAACTTCTACTCTTTTCAGTCATATCTGGAAGTCGACCTGAAAAAGAAAAACGTGCGTCGCCTTAACCCACAAGATCCCATTCGATGTTTTGACCTCAGTCTCAAAGAAATAGTGCTGAAAGGTTACGAAGGCGAGGATTCGGATGTTAACTTTGCCAAGTTCTTTGTTCTGAATGCTAAAGTGCTCGAGATAATGGAAATTGGTGTCCAGGACACAGAAAAGGTCAATAAGAAATGGAAAGCTGATCAGCGTAGGCGGCTGCGACTGGATTGTAGGGCTTCTAGAAATGCTCGGTTTGTTTTTGGAGATGCTTATCCATTCACTACATTTGCATGCAGCAGTCACGTTCATATTTTGACCATGGCTGACCCTGTTGGTTCCTCTTGTGGAGTCTGTGGACATGTTGATTGATGGTATATCCCTTCACATGTAATTCCAAGTGTGTATTATTGCAACTATGTAAAAGGTCTGAGGATAACCTAGTCAGGCTACTTCTATTTAGCAGTATACCATTGTGTTTTTTCATGAAAGGTTGTTTGGTTCTTGGAAATTCTGGGGACAACAAATCAATCCAATATCGTTTTGCTTCAGAAACAGCAATTCCTTTCTGCAAAAATTAGCAGACCCTACAGCTGGAAGCGCTAGATTAGTGCAAGTGCAAAAAAAGAAAACAGATTATATGGATTGGTGAAGCAGATTGGACCTTGTGTTTCTCAGTCCTGAGCGCTCTTTAGTGCTTGTTGATACAAATATTTGTGTGCAACATGTAGGCACCTTCTGTCATTCAGTCAATGGATCAAAGTGCATCTGATAATATTTCTATGGAAGGATCGTCTCATTTTGTGAATATAGTTGCATCACGCAAATCAATAGATATAAATGTTTGCTAGGAAATGTGTATAAAGTCATCAAAACATTCCCAGATAGGGTCCTAGTTTGGAAATATTGTCGACACAATAATAATGGTGAAAATGTAAGGAATTATATGTAGACACCTGGTTGGAGAACTAGGAAGCTGTGGCATGGCGTGTATAGGGATTGGAGGTGAAGAATACAAGAGGGTAGTGTTAGAAAATCTTGAAATATAGAAGTATCAAAAGTATAATAAAAACACCACCTAAAGCACTTCCAAATCGGTTACAGATTGCAGAACATAAGTGCTTACACTGGAGCAAGCTGAGACACCTAGGCAGAACCATTTCAGATTTCAAACATTTATCCTAAACAGCTCACGCTGGAGCAAAGCTAAAGGATATAAGTAGAGATTCAATCAAAGGTCAATTCTCCGAACACCGCCACCACGAAATTGGAGATTCCTAACCAAGCAGGGCACCTTCTCTACCTCAACGTCAACTGTCTTAGATTGTGTCAACAGTCCATTCTGACGCAATACAACAGGCAATTAGGGAGTGAGAATAATCATTTATGGTTCTTGAAGAGATGAGGCATACTATATTTATACCCACTAGTGATTCAGCTATTTCAAAATACATGAAGTTTTGAGTCTGTTGGCCTATTATGTATCTTGAACCAGACTGATAGAATTTGACACCCTTATCTGCTAAAGTAATGAATGCAAGAACGACATATTCTGAAGGCAATTGCAATTGTTGCAAATAGATTGATTGGATCCCTTGATGAGATTATATAGTATAAGGAGGTGTCTTGGTTGCCGAGTAAAGAGATTAAAATTTAGGAAACAATCTAAACTAACTTAATCCTTCTAGATTTCGGCTGGATACACATCTACCACCACCCCCCCCCCCCCCCACACACACACACCCACACCCACACCCCAGTCGGAGCTCGGTGAACACAGTCGACGGCAACCCCTTCGTGAAGATATCAACATACTGGAAAGAACTTGGAACACGTAGAACACAAACATCTCCTAAAGCAACACGCTCAAACAAAGTGCAGATCAATCTCCACATGCTTGATACATTGATGTTGAACCGGATTTGTCGAAAGGTAGACTGCGGAGATGTTGTTGCACTAGACCATCGTAACTCGCTGAAGAGGTCGATGGAGCTCAGATAGGAGCTGACGTAACTAGCATGCCTCAGCAACAACATTAGCAAGCCAATCATAGATAGACTCTCTCTCCTCAGAAATTCATAATGACTCCCGAGCTCATATTAGAATAAAAAATTGAAACAAATAGTAAAACATTTCAAACAATTCGGAAAAAAATTGGTGATGAACATATACAAATTTTTACATATGTGCCATATTTCTTGGTAAAATAACATTTTTGGTGCTATGTGCAAAACAAAAGTCAGTGGCCAAAATGGAACTAAAACTGAAAGTTTACAAATACCACAAAAAAAACCAACGTTACAAAAATAACACTACCGTTTAGGTTTTTAGTTCCAAAATATTCAAATTTCAAAGGACTTCCGTTAGTCGAGATGTGAACCTGTTGTCAGTTATTTGGATATACCAAAATTGCCCCCATTCTGAACTTTTACAGGCCCAACAGCCCCACATGACCAACGACATCTTCTCCAAAAAAAAAAACTACATCTTCTCCCCAATCCCGACCTGGCCATGGCCGCGCGCCGTACAACAGCGTGCCCTAGCTGCCGGCGCTGGTCCCTCCCTGCCGCTCCTCCCTCTCCCCCTCCCTCCCGCGCACTACTCACCCGCCTTCGCCAATCCCTGCTCGGGCTGCCGCGTCCACCCGCCCTCTCTGCTCGCCCCCATCCACGACAGTACGGCTGCGCCGGACTCCTGCCCGACGCGTCCGGCCTCCTGCTCGCCTCCGTGGCATCCGGCCTCCCTGCTCGCTCCTGCAGCTGAAGCCGCGCATACCTGTGTTAGAATAGTTCTATCAACCAACTATCCCAAAAGACCGATCTAATTGGAAGAGGTGATATGATATACTTAACACCCCCCCTTCACACCCGACATGGGTAACACCTCCCCTTGAGACTTGAACCCGACCCGGGCGCTCATAGAAATTGGGGATTAAATGGTGCGGGGACAAGACTTGAACCTGAGACCTCAGGCGCTCACAGGTGTTAGAACACCTCTACCAACCAACTGTCCAACCGGACCGATCTGATTGGAAGAGGTGATATGATATACTTAACACCCCCCCTTCACACCCGACATGGGTGTGGAAGAAGAAAGCAGCCTCCACACGCGTGGATAAATGGCTGGAGAAAGTGCGGGGACTGAGACTTGAACTCAAGACCTCAGGCTATGAGTGTTAGAACACCTCTACCAACCAACAGTCCTAT
Organism: Poa pratensis; assembly: GCA_947311845.1. Taxonomy (NCBI): domain Eukaryota; kingdom Viridiplantae; phylum Streptophyta; class Magnoliopsida; order Poales; family Poaceae; genus Poa; species Poa pratensis. Next base: position 99,197,747 of record CAMZMU010000074.1, read on the forward strand.
CAGACCGATCTGATTGGAAGAGGTGATATGATATACTTAACACCCCCCCTTCACACCCGACATGGGTGTGGAAGAAGAAAGCAGCCTCCACACGCGTGGATAAATGGCTGGAGAAAGTGCGGGGACTGAGACTTGAACTCAAGACCTCAGGCTATGAGTGTTAGAACACCTCTACCTGTTCGCCCACCGTAGCAGCAGCCGACCTCCACGACTTGGGCAGCGCATCGACGACGGTGTACAGCACCGCGTCGGCATTGTGCTGTCGCTCCGGTCATCGACAGTGCAAAGTCAGTCTTTTCTTCCTATTCCCCTATTTTCCATGTTCTGTGATGTTTGTGTGTAGAACTATTATTAGTGTGATGGAACTATTATTAGTGTGATACTTCTGGTGATGTTGCTGAAATGATGTAGAAAATGCCGCTAAAGTGCTGTTGTCATTATGTTTCTGAAATGCTGTCAAAAGTGTTGCTGAAAATGCTGTCAAAGTGCTTATGTAATCATGTTTAGATGGTGCTGTTGTAATCATGTTTAGATGCTGCTGAAATACTTGTTAAAGTGCTGTTGTAATCATGTCTAGATGTTTCTGAATTGCTGTTCTTAAGATGTTGCTGAAATCTATTTAAATGAAGCTGAATTGAGAAGATGTGAGATAGTTGTGTGGGTAAGAGGTAGGGCAGAACTGGCTTTTTGTGCAGGAGTTACTCTCAGTTTGTGCCTAGTGGTATTTTGGCATTATAAACTAGATTACAGTGGTATTTTGGCAAACTTGGTTTTTTAGTGGTATTTTGGAACTTTTAGTTTTCACTAGTTGTATAGTGGCTATTTTCTCATACATGAGTTCCTCCTTCATTCCCTGCAGCTGCAACTTCCCACCGGAGCCGCTGCGCAGCCTGCTGGCCATGAAATCGGCAAAGGTTCGACGATCCAAGCGGGCGAAAACCAGAGAGATCGACCATATCAGCCTCCTCCCCGACGAAATCCTCTCCACCGTCATCTCCCTCCTGCCCACCAAGGACGCCGCCCGCACCACCGTTCTCTCCCACCGGTGGCGTCCCCTCTGGCGCACCTCCCCCCTTAACCTCGACGACGCCGAATTCCCTCGATTCGCCTGGAAGCGCATCTCTAAGATCCTCTCCGAGCACCGGGGCCCCGGCCGCCGTCTCTCCCTCCGCCACATCGTCGACTTGAAACTGAAAGCCACCCCCAATCTTGCGCGGTGGCTCAGCTCTCCCGCCCTCGACAACCTCGAGGTGCTCAAATTCTACTACCACTACGGGCTTCTGCTTCCTGTCTCCGTCTTCCGCTTTGCGCCGACCCTCCGCTGGGCCAGCCTGGGCGGCTGCCGTTTCCCCGAGGACGCTCCCCCGGATCTCGCCTTCCCACACCTCAAGCATCTCATCCTCAAGGATGTCGAGATATCGGAGGACGCCCTCCATGCCCTTCTCTCTGCCTGTCCCGCGCTTGAGATCCTCCAGCTGGATTGGTGCAACGGCTTTGACCGAGTGGTCATTGACTCGCCGACTCTCCGGAGCTTCGGAGTGGTCGCCGACGGTTGCCTGGACAGGCTAGTCATACAAGATGCGCCTCGCCTGGAGAGATTGGTCGCGTTTGATTATATGGACATCAGGGTGATCAGGGCGCCCAGACTGCAGGTGGTGGTGGGCTTGCTGGATAGCTACAAGACTACACTCCATGTTGGAGCCATGGTTTGTCGCGTAACTGATGCCTTACTTGATCAGTCACATTCATTCATTCCTCAGTGATACTCTCGTGTTAAATGTTGGGCTCTTCTTTGTTCCTCAGGGAATATCTACTAACAACTTGGCAATGTCGATGCGAAGTGTGAAGCTTTTCGTTCTTGATACTTATGGCCCTGATCTTGATGCAGTTATAAACTTCATCAAGTTCTTTCCTTGCTTGGAGAAAATCTTCATCACGGTAAATTTCTTTTTTGGTAGCTGGTCTTCATTCAGTTCATACATCATCTAGTAAATTCAGGTACCAGCAGTACTTCATCTAGTGAAAACATACATAGGTAACGACTTCTTCTCTTTTCAGTTAGCTCTGCGAGCTGATATGAAAAAGAAAAATAAGCGTCATCTGAACCCACAAGATCGCATTGGATGTCTTGACCACAAGTCTTAGAGAAGTGGTGCTGAAGGGTTATGTCTGCGAGCGTTCGGAAGTGAACTTTGCCAAATTCTTTGTTTTGAATGCCAAAGTGCTCGAGGTAATGGAAATTGGTATCAAGAGCAAATGCACTGAAACCACCGAGAAATGGTACGCTGATCAGCGTAGGCAGCTACGACTGGATAGTAGGGCTTCTAGAAATGCTCGCTTTTACTTTGGAGGTTCCTACGCGTATGCTAAATTTGCATGCTGCAAGCACTCTCATATTTTGACCATGGCTGACCCTGTTGGTTATTGTAGAATCTGTGGGCATGGTTATTGATGCCATCTCCCTTCATGTGTAACTTGAAGTCCTGTATGCAACTTTGCTACTTACCATGTATTATGACACAGCACTTGTTTTATATATTTGAAACTGCAAACAGCCTGAAGACTACCTTGTCAGGCTATTTCCATTTAGCAATGCACCCTTGTGTGTTCTGAGAAGTGGTTGTTTGGTGATTGGAACTTCTGGGGCCAACAAATTAATCCAACGTTGTTTTGCTTCAGAAAAAACATGTGTACCTCTTTTTTTGCCAGCAAAAACTAGCTGTTTCTACAACAGGAAGCACTAGATGATATGGTTTGCTCGCCGCGGAAAAGGAAGAAGGTTATATAGTTTGGTGATATAGATTGGACATTCTGTTCTGTAAGTAGCAATACAGCTTGTGTACATCACTCCTCAGCGGTTTAATCAGTGCGTGTTGATCTACATAGCGGTGTGCAACATGTAGGCATTTTTTGTTCAACCATTGCATCAAAATGCATTGGATATTTACCATAGTGTTAAATATCCCCTTATAGCCTTGCTATAACCTTTTAAGTATGTTGCCGCTAAATGAATTCATGTACAATTTATCCGCCATTTAGGTCTGATTTAGCCCGTATAGCCCCATTTTAAAGGTTGCCGCTATTTGCTGTAGCGTCCTATTTAAGACTTTGATATTTACGCACCTGGGAGGATCTGATGGAAGCCAGTTACTGTAACCTTCTTTGCAAAAAGAAGTAACCATTCACTCATAGTAGCGAACTAGAGTTGTCGTCGCTGGGCTTCGGTAAACTAATGGATAAGGAGTAACGTTCCCCGGCGATGCAGAATATATATTGTTTCTCAAGGTACAGAAGCATGGTCTCTTTTGCGGAACCACACGAATGAATGTACACAAAGGTTTGGGATAAATGCATATTAAGTCATCAAAACATTCCCACTAGAGGCGCTGCAAGCCTTGTTGCCGACATTGCAAACGAAGAAGGTCTGCAGAAGTCTCCGACTGGGGCAACTGCCATGGTTCGGTAGGCCTCTGCGCTGCAGCTGGTATGCAGTCCAGCGGCGACCCTGCAGCGCTAGCTAGCCGTTAAACTTAACTTTCACCTCGAGGGGTGACCGACAGCGATGGATTTTACCTCCAAAGCCCTGGCCGCTGGCTGTTCCGAGGAGGCTGCCACAAGGAACAGCAGGATCTGGTGCGCGTCCTATCCGACGACGTGCTAGCCGGCGTCTTCCGTCGCCTGGCGCCGCGGTGGCTCGCCGCGTCCCGCTGTGTCTGCCGGGACTGGCTCGCCGCCATAGACGCCCGCCGACTCCTGCGCGTGGATCTGCTACCGCTCTTGTTCCACGGCATCTTCGTCCACTTCAACTGCCACAAATTCCCGGAATTCTTCGCCCGCCCCTCCTCCTCCACGATGCTCAGCGGCAGGCTCGACTTCCTTCCCAGCAGCGACAACTCCATCAAAGGTCTCCCACCCCAGTTATTAACATGACTTTAACGAATACAACATTCTGAGGATCACTGCAACGGCCTCCTCTTGCTCAACGGATACTTGGTCAACCCCGCTACACGACGCTGGGATCCTATGCCGCCATGCCCGCCAGCTCTCGAGCCTCACATGGTCGATATACCTTGCAGCACAGCAGCAGGTACCTGGTCTTTGATCCTGCCGTGTCGCCGCACAACGAGGTGTTCATGATCCCCAAAATGTGCTCCATTGATACCACGGATGATTATGATCCCTTGGTGGACGAGCCTAGATGGTCGTCGGCATGCGTTCTGCGTGTCTTCAGCTCGAGGTCTGGCGGCTGGGAGGAGCGGTCCATTGATGTAGCCCAGGTCACGTCCATCACCATGCCAAGCACTCCAACATATGACAAGTCACCATGGACATTAAAGGTGAACTCCTTCCTCTACGAGAACCCATTTCATGCACCATTGATGGTATACTACGTGAGTATCTACCCTTTTACTATGCTAGGTTTGATACGACGAGTACGGACGTCAAGGGAGATGCCGAGGAAGCCCAAGACTCAAGACCATCCAAGGCGTACGCATGGAAGAGGAGGAGAAAGCGCCAAGACGAAGGAGAAGAAGCGGGCGACGACAGCACAGCCGGCCTCCCAGCCAGCCAAGGCCGGTTCCCAGGCCGGGCACCCTCCAGCGCTTGCCGGCCCACCAGCCGGCCTAGGCCGGGCCTCCTTCCGCTTCTGCCGGCCTCCCAGCCGGCCTGCCGGCCAATCCTGAAATGTTGCTGATATAGCTGTTGAAATGGCGCCGAAGTGGTGAAATGATGGTGTAGTGTGATATTATGCTTAAATATTGTTATGATGATGTACATAGTGCGTGAACCCATGGATATCGACGGATACCCAGGAATCCGGCGGGTTTAGATATGGGGTGACATCATGACCATGGATATTTTTATGGACCGGCCATAGTGAGGTTGATGATTTGGATATGGTCTATCCGTCCAAACCCGGCGCATTGCCATACTTAGCGATGCCCTACAAATCCAGATTTTATTTATTGGCTTATGCAAATTAAGCATCACACGTGCTAGCTCGAATCAATACTTCAAAAGGATATTTTGAATTTAGCAATCAAAGTTTCAACAAAAAGCTACGGTAAAAATCTGACATTGTTTGAATGAATTTTGTTCTTTTTTTCCTGGAAGTCATTTAACTTTTGGATATGTGCGTCATGGTAAAGTCCTAAATTTAGCATAGATAATTACGTTCAAAAATTTATCACAGGATCACCATATGCATTAACAATACCTAATAAAATAACTTATATTATCATAGCGAAATTATTTTAGGAGTACGTAAAAGTTTAAAAAATGACCTAAAATTGGTTAGGTGAAGTTATTTGATGTTGCGGATATCTTGAATTGATTTACGTTTTTTCTAATAATTTCAAAAGGAAGTTCCTTTATAAATTGATTTCAAAACTTTAATGTTATATCATATATATGACACAAATATGTAATGCACCACACAATGAAAGGCTCTCACTTTTCTGGTGTAATACTACAAAAGAATATAAAAAATTGATGAAAGACTACCTCTTTGTATTCTAATAACATGTGCGATTTTGGTACATGCGGAGGCTGAAGACGGTCTTATGTAAATTGAAGATGATTAAAACATGAAATATATTACAAGGGACAAATGTGTTCACGTTTCAGATGAGCTTCCGTTTGTAGGGAACTCTTGAAACCAACATGGTGTGTAGGTAAATGAATATTTGATGCTAAACCTATGGTAACACTTAAAATGGTTATAGTTTGTTGGGCTTATATTTCCTAAGCCTTGGACCTTGGAGGTACTCAAATGATAGGCCAGACCCTTCTCAAGTGAGGATTCACCGAATGGTCTCTTCACGGCTTGGCTGAGAAAGACAACCTCTTTGTATGGATGAAATCCCAGTATTCTAACGTCGGGATCATAAAAGAAAGTCTCTTGAGGCAAGCACAAGGTGTGGCTGTCATTGTCGATAGACTCAAGATTCACAACTCCTGAGTGAATCTTGGCTTTGATGTCATCATAATCATCATCATCATCATCAGAGTTCCACTCAAAGTTGTGTTGAGCTTCATTTTTGTTCTTGTATTCCGGAAGATGAGAACAGAATAAGTTGTAGTTGACATCCTTCAAGACCCAGGATCTATGAACTTGTTGGTGAGCCAGGAGGGGCTGGAGGTCTTTGTCGCTCTTCAACATCCACTCCATTCGGCCATCGAGGATCCAAACCCGAAGCCGGTAGTCGTCGAGCGCTGCAAAGTATACACCCTTTTTTGATTTTGCTAGATGACGAGTTGGAAGCCGGCTCTGTCGCATGCCCGCCGGCGGTGAAATTACGTTGTACGTGTTGTCTGAGAGGGATAATCTGCAACCACGTACTGTCTAATGTTAAGAAAAACAAAAGTAATATAGCAATATGGATAGCGAAGAAGAAAATATATAGACTAGCAGGCACCTACCTTACAACAAAGTTAGCTTTGCGTTGCACATAGAGTGCGTCTCGCCAGTAGAAAGCGCATTGCCGTATGTTCAATGACTTCAGCCTGCGGATGGGCCCTGCAACGAGATCCCCTCGTCGAACAATGGATGATGTAGCCCAGGTCACGTCCATCACCATGTCAAGCACTCCAACATATGACAAGTCACCATGGACATTAAAGGTGAACTCCTTCCTCTACGAGAACCCATTTCGTGCACCATTGGATGGTATACTACGTGAGCATCTACCCTTTTACTATGCTAGGTTTGATACGACGAGTACGGACGTCAAGGGAGATGTTGAGGAAGCCCAAGACTCAAACCATCCAAGGTGTACGTATGGAAGAGGAGGAGAAAGCGCCAAGACGAAGGAGAAGAAGCGGGCGACGACAGCACAGCCGGCCTCCCAGCCGGCCAAGGCCAGTTCCCAGGCCGGGCACCCTCCAGCGCTTGCCGGCCCACCAGTCGGCCTAGGCCGGCCCCCAGGCCGGGCCTCCTTCCGCTTCTGCCGGCCTCCTAGCCGGCCATGGCTGGCTCCCAGGCCGGGCACGCTCCAGCGGCCGCCGGTCCCTCGTGTCCTGCACCCCGTTTTGTACTACGACTATAAATAGGAGTTCCCACCTCATTGGGCTCTGACAGACAACTTTGATAAATTCAAGCTTGGAACCGCAGTTTCACAGGTAGCTGCGGTTGGCCATCTCAGATTCGACATTCCGCGAGGCATGCGCTGATATTTTTGTAATTTTTTTCTGTTAGCAGGTAATGGTTGATGTAAACATGGGAATGTTGATGCACAGTGTGAAGGTTTTACATCTGACGTCTAGTGGCCCTAATCTTGATGCAGTGCTTGGCTTTCTAAGGTTCTTTCCTTTCTTGGAGAGGCTATACATCATGGTGAGTTGATGAGTCTTTTACTTGGTAGCTTTTTAGTGTTAAAATAAATTTTCACACCTTTTTAATAATGTCCAATCAGTAAATTGTTTTATTTGCCAGGTAGAAGTTATTTAATTTTTTGAGCTCAGTAATGATTGTTCTTTGAACTGTTTATACTCTTTTCAGTCAACTCTGCAGATGGATATGACGAATGTGCACCATCTAGACCCAACAGATGCGATTGAATGTCTTGGCCATCTCAGATATGTAGAGTTGAAGTGTTACGTGGGAAAGAAGCCAGATGTTGATTTTGCCAAGTTCTTTGTGTTGAATGCTAAGGTGCTCGAGTTAATGAAATTTGTTGTTGAGCATGGATGCACTCAGAGCTGGAGAACTGATCAATACAAGCGGCTACAGTTTGATAATAGGGCTTCTCGAAATGCTCTATTTGATTTTCGATCTTACTCTGGTCGTGCATATGCTACCGGGTGTTTTCGAGGAGGCTGTAACCACAATGATCATGTTTTGTCCATGGTTGATCCCTTCGATAGCTCTTCTTGTCGATTGTGTAGAGAAGGCTAACCAGGTTGATGCCCTCATGAGAGCTTTCTTTTCCCGTCTTTCTCGTCTGTTCAAACGTTGCAAAATGTGTCTCGTATGAAATGTTTTGAAGGTCTCACCTGTTAATGACCATGTTAAATGTTGTGGGTCAATACTACTTAAGTTCTGTGCAATCAAAATGCATTGGCCAGTTTGGTGTCAGGTTTAATGCCTAACTAGGGAAATTAGCACGGCATAGCGTATGAAATTTAAATTTGGTAACTTGCACATTTAAAAATTGTGTAGGTTTGAAAAGTAGTGAAATTCGGGAAAGTTTGCGCTTAAAAATTGCTTAGTTTTGGAAAATTGTTCAAGTTGGGGTGTTTTAAGATTCGAATTATTTTTACACTTGTAAAATGAGTAGGTTTTGAAGATATTTACAGTTTTGGAATATGTAAATTTGAAAGTTGATTATATGGCACAAATAATCAGCATCTATTTTTGTGAGGGTGCATATGAATTTCATATTTAGAGGAAGTTAATTTAAATTAGCTTGAAATGTTCGCCGATTTGAAATGTATAATTTGAGTCTAAAATTACTGGAAATGTATTGTATGAGGATTTATTAATTTGAACTGCACATAATTAGAGGAAGTGCATTTGGTTTTTCTCCAAATTTTCACCAATTCGAAATATTCAAACATGTTTGTTTTTTGGACAGAAATTATGTTTGTATTTTCCCATAAGTAGTTGGCGTTCATTTTTCGGAGCATGTTGTATTTTTTTTAACATTTTGGGACGTTCAAATATGTTTCTATATTTCATTAACATTTAATTTAAGTATGCAATGAGTGGAAATTTGCATTTATTGAATTGAATTACATATTTAGGGAAATTTTATTTAGATTATACCAAAATATTTACGAAATCGGAATGTTAAATTTAAGTCCATTATTAGAGGGAATGCATTATATGAGCATTTAGTAAATACAACTTTGCATAATTAGAGGTTGTGCATTTGTTTTTTTCCAAATATTCGCCATTTGAAAAATGTTCGAATATGTTTGTTTTTTTCATGTAAATAGTTAGCAATTTTTTTTTTGTGGGCATGTTGATATATTTTTGAGTATCTCTAATTGTTAAGCAAGGTGGGATGTTAACAAAAAAAAATTTGGTTGTTTGTAGTTTAAGTCCATAATAAATGCGGAAGTATACTTATTCAATTGAATTTTATAGTTGTTATTTATTTTTAATTGAAATCCATACAATTGTCCATGTAGTTGGAATGAGTGTTTTTTTTTATTTTTTTTGGTGAAATAAAATGTTTGCATATGTTTGTGGTTTGTCATAATTAGCTAAAAAAAATTTGTGATTATTTTCGGTTGTTGGTTATAATTTTTTTGTAGAAAATTTTGAATTATGTGAATTTGTGGCACTTTTTTTATCCAATTTGTATAAATTAGGGGTCCCACCTGTCAGTTATTTTTTGGAATTCCTGTGAAAAGATTAAAATGCTGACAGGCCGGCCCCGCTGTGACGTAGTGGTGACGTCAGCAGGGGCCAGGCCTGCCATGGCGACGACGGCGAGGAGCACGGCCGCGGCGCAGCAGCGCGAGCCAGCGGGCGACCTGTAGGTGGCGGCGCCGCCGCGGTTTGGCCACCGGAGCGTCGCCGGCGACGACCAGACGCCGCGGCGGACAGCGCGCACGGCGGCCGCGATTCCACCGCGCAGGCGGCGTCCCGGCAAGCGAAGCTCGGCGAGGAAGGAGAGGAGGGGACGGCGAAGCTGCCCGTGCCCGTCGATCTGAGCGGGGAGGTCCGAAACGACGGCGTGCAGCGTCGGCGGCGCCGGCGACTTTTCGCCGCGCGCGAGAGAGGAGAGGGAGGGGGAGGTCTGCGGACACTTTTGTACGCACGCCCCTGGCATTGTGGGATTTTGCGAGTTGGTCCTTTGCGGAGGGTTTTCTGCAAAGTGGTGGGGGGTTTTCTGCGAAAGCGTGCGCCAGAATTCGTGCGAGAGCGACGTGGCACGCTCTGATTGGAACAAAGTCCGCTGCTAAAGTAATACTGTAGCAGCTACAGTGTTTCGTGGGATCTGTTGCGTTCTGAACCGTGGGATGGCGCGATCGAACGGCCAGGGTTCATCGGGTGACGTGGATAGCGAAACGGGATGCGAATCTGTTGTACTTTCATATATAGTAGGATAGGATAGGATGGCCCTTTGCTAGTATTTAACTTGATGTTCTGCCACGGAGACACAAAACGTGGGCTGATTGGACGCTGAAATGCATTCGCAAGACGCTGCCGTTTTTGTTGTCTCAGTTCCGTAACATGTGGAAATGCTCTTGTTAGCAGTAGTTTTTTCTGTAATACCTGGCTTTGCTCTTGGTACATATTGATTTAATCATGGTAATTACTGTTTTTGTCTGCAATACTTGAACTTGTGATGCTTTCATGTACTGTTCCCACCTGGTTGGGCCTAGTTTATATCGTGATTAGCTCCCGGAGGCTGCGTAAGACACTCCTCTCTTTCTCCCATGTACTCCCTCCGTTCCTAAATATAAGATGTTTTAGATGTTACACATATTGTCTAGATACATACACAAATAAGTAAATATACACATGTAATGTGTCTAGATACATTACATTTGTCTACATGTGCATGTGTACAAAGTCTAAAACATATTATATTTAGGAACGGAGGGAGTAGTATGTAGCGATGTGAATTGGAATGGTATGAGATGAATGGCTAGGATAGTGGAATCCTTCCTTTGTTGCATTTTACTCTGAATCCTCAACCTAGAGTTGGGTCTGTAGCAGATGGCCAGACGCTTCGTGTGGGATTTGGGAGTGGGTGAAAATGATGCCATAGACTGGAAACTGGCTATCTTGGTTTGGGTTCACTGCCGTCAGCCGTCTGCTGGAGGCGCTGCAATATCCATAATGAGGCAGTGGTAGAAGGTGAGGTGTTACCACACCCCACTCTACATACATTGACATCTCCTATGCAGCAACGGAGTCAACTACCCAAGGAGCAGGAAAGGGCGTCAAAAGGGATGAGGCTTCCTCAAGGCTTTGACCCCGAGAAGTTGGACTGGACATGTATTTCTACTCCTTGTCTGTTCTGTTTTAGGTACATGCAGTTGCTTTGATGTTTCTTGAGATGGTTTATCCGAGTAGTTTGCAACTTTCCCAAGTAAATTGATCAACATTTGTGTGCAAATATAATTTCGGGGGAGGATATGTTAAGGTACAGCAAAACATCTACTACTCCCTCTATTCCATAATTTAAGTTGTTTTAGATATTCCAATAGGGACCAAATACAGAGTAAAATGAGTGAACTAACCCCCCCCCCCCCCCCCCCCCGGCGTGGAAGACAGTCGTGGTGCAGGGGTTGCCGACCTAGCCTCCCAGCGGACCCCTAGCCTATTGGCTAGCGCTTTGTTTCTGCTCCGTCGGTTTCGTCCCAGCTTCCTTGGCTAGAGCGGCGGCTGTTGTGGCAGGCCACGGTGGCACATCTGGGTTGATGTGTAGTGTCTGATGAGATCTCCTGTGGTAGGTGGTCAGTCCTTGGGTGAAAGCCATGCTCGACGTTGTTGGTGCCAGTCACGGCGGCGCTCCTGAGCGTCGTTCACCTTCCTCGAGGCGTTACTGTGGGTGTGTCTCCTCCACCTTGTCCAGGTGAAAACCTTGGTCCGGTGTGCCGGATCGGGCGGTGGTGACGCTTCGGCATCGTGCCCTTCTTGAAGGCGTCGTCTTATGATCCTTTGGTCTCTTCAGCTAGTCGTTGTGGTTCAGTTTTCGTGCACGTTTGCGGTGGTGCACACGTTGTGGGATGTCTATTGACAGTGGTTGACCTCGGAGTTCCTTCTTTTGTGGCAGTCTGGTTTCCAACTGCCATTTGTGCTCAGTGTGAGCTATTCGTTGTTAGACGGTGCGGCGCCCTTCGAGCTAGGGTGAGGGGGCAAATGGCCCTTTCAGCGACGGAGAGATGGTAGTTTGTCGCTGACTATCCTTCTTTGAAGACGAAGACCTCTTCTCGCTATGATTTGCCATTTCCGCTGATTGGTGCAACATTGCTCCTCCGAGGTCATCGAGCGGTCTGGCGGACAAAGACTTCAACATCTACAGGTTGCGCTTCATTTTTTACTTTGTATACTTGTTGTCTATGTTCTTTGTTAGCTTTTCTTCCCGGCACCTTAGCGTGTGCTATATTTTTAAGCTGGTTCTCCCTGCATCATATCTCGCCTGTACTCTTGGGCTGTTAAGAGCATTATTAATTTAATGTTGGGCCAAAGCCTTTATTAAAAAAACTACCCTACCTAAAATATGTCTAGGTACGTACGGATCAGAATAAGGTTAAAAAGATTAAAAGGGTTATATTTAGAAACGGAGTGAGTATAAGCAAGTAATTGCTCGTATTCTTTAGGAGGTACCATAGAAATCTCAGGTAATTTTATTGTGTCATCGGTTAATTCCTTTGGCCTTTCCTTTTTCTAGGAACGCTGGAGAAGACATGTCTTTTTTCTTTATAGATAGGAGAGAATGAAAACATACAAACAAACATGAGGACAGCTCATGCTACAAAGGAAACTACTCACAAAAAACCTGCAGACTTCGACCTATCTGTTTCCTGCACGATGTCATCCAGCACCATGGGCGGACCCAGCGTCCCGGCTGCCCGGGCGCTTGCCCGGGCTTCACTCGCGATTTGCTTCGTAGGCGACAGCGATTGTACGAACCAAATCCATCTGATCAGGGGCAAAATGATAGACTAATTAGCTTGGTGGGCCTTCAAGCCATGGACTTGTGTAGTTGGGCTGTGTGTCTCTGCCTCGTCCTGGAAACTAGAGGGCAAATATCGACTAGCTAGTAGCGAATCGATCCATTCCTTTGTTTTGTTTCCGTTCCCAGCCCAGCACAAAGTTCTCGACCAGAGTAAGTTGCTTTAGGTCCCACACCTCACTTAGACTCCATCCTCTTTAATTTACACATCCATGTTTTGATTTGAAATAAAATCTACATGAAATATATGTTCATTGACGAGTAGATTCCATTCCCGTGATCGCTTTCAAATTTCGTCGACTATAGTTAGTCTCTTGGGAGTTCTTCTTAATTTCTATGTATATAATTTTAGCAAATGTGAGCATTTTAATGTGTTGTGAACTTGTGAATATTGGAATGTGTTGTGAGGGAAACTCCAATGTGCCGACACATTTCCTCTGTCTCTGTAATCGGACGGTCTTTTGGCCTGCTATCAATGTATGAACTTAAAAAAAAATCCCAAATGGGTGTTGCGTCGTCACACGAGCGAGCACGTGGACAAGGGTGGTCGCGTCTAGGTCGGCGCGTTGTAGTTGGCCTGAGCGTGTAATGAAATATTGCTGTTTTCGCACCAAAACTATTTCGGTCACAATATTTCCTCCATATTTTCTAAATTTGTCCGAAAAAAAATTGGTTGCACTGTAGCGCGCCCAGGCTTCGATAAATTCTTGGGTCCGCCACTGTCCAGCACAATAGCCACTGTCAAGATTTATCTGTCGAACACTATTATTTCGTTCAAGCCAAATAGATCGCATAATCAGGAGAAACAAGGAACGGTTCTTCCTAGTCTCCTTCGCCGGCTAACAACTTGCAGTTGACGACCACCACTCCTATAGCTCATTCGAGGGGCTCAGAGTGAGATTGGGCCGCCCAAGATTGTGCAACAATTCAACCAGACCTCCCACGCAAAGGAGCACTGGACCAACATGTGAGTAATCGATTCCGGTTTATGCAAATACTAGCAAAATGCCCGTGCGTTGCAACGGGTAAAAAATAAACCAATACAGGCTCATAACGCTAGAATATATCATTTGTCCATTCAATTTGGGTTTTCAACCATTTGAAATATATAGCTAAATGCCCGTAATTTGCCATACGACGTAACAACGGGAGCGGTGAATGCGGAATTTTAGGTCATAGATCTTATGGAGTAGTTGTCCGGTGGCGCGAATGAAGGGTATGCTTCGTCCCCTTCCCCGTGGAGGAAAACCGACATAATCTGCCTTTTAAGTCAGAAGGAGAAATGGCGAAGGCGGTGACGCCGACCCTATCGTGAGGATGGACGGCATTGGATTATGCGCCCCGACGCACAGGGAAATGACGGAATACACTTCAACTCCTCGCCACACGACGGAACAACGGAAGAGGTGAATAGGAGTTTGTCCATGTGCGACGGAGTGCGGTTTCATGGGCATGTTGCACATGCTTGGTTTGAGCCCAACATAGCCCACCGGAACTTAGGAACGGCCAAAGTTTTTGTAACTTGTGGTTGTTTGGATGGTAGAGCTAACGTAACTTCCAATTTTTGTTTGCAAAATAGACCTATGTAAACAAGTGTGACTTGATAATTAGTCTTAAGAGTTTTTAGACACGTCGATTTTCTAAAATTGAGACAAATTCTAAACTGTTTTCCCGTGTTATATTTCCTTGATTTGGCTTTCCTTCAGCGATTTTCAGCAATATTTTATCTGGATCGGAACTGGCCAGTACATTTTTTTTATTTCTGGGCCGGAACCAGGTACATGGGCCACAGGTGACGAGCTAGGTCGACGTACTTTCTCAATGGTATTTGCTCGATGGTACGTGACGTGGTTTTGTGTTGCGATCGGACTCGTTGAACCTTATGTTTTCCTCTTGCGATCGGATCGGTGGTTGCGACGTACCATACCATCACCACGGATTTCGTTGGGTAATTTTTTGAATTGGAGCTGGATACGTACGAGAGTTTTTAAATTGGACACACACGATGACCTACGGAACGTACGTGCTGTTTGACGCACTAGCGACCATCACCTTTAACGATATTATATAGTAGAGAAGATAAGGGAAGGTATTTTCATCGGTTAGCCCATGGCGCAACCGCCTGTCCCCCATCCAACACCAATCCCAAGCCGCCTTCGACGCAAACATGTTGTATTTAAGCGATGCTCTACACTCCGAGATAAGATTCGAGAAAGACATCTTTGCTTCCCCTCAGAGAAGGCCAAAAAGGCCGACTTAGTAGAGAAGGAATGATTCGTGGTCCACTTCCCCTGGAATGAGTCTGGGACCTCCTCATTTAGGACAACACCTTAGGCAACACGCAAGAGATCGAGAAACTGAGCCACGACCACCACCGAAAGGCCCCACTAATATCCATAATCCATGTGTGGAGTGCTAAGCCCTGGGCAACCCTGCGAGATTGTCACACTATAGCATCCACAAACTCCAAGAGGCCTGGAGCCAAATCTCACACACGACTTGTTGATCCACTTGTCACTCTAGAACAAACAACACTTGCCATCATCAACCACGATTTTCGTTGAACCCTCAAACAAAGCAATATAGAGCAAGGTCACCCAAGGATTATGCACAGCCACACGGCTATGCTAGAGCCACTTCATGCGAAGGGCGTCATTAAGAACATGGAGGTTGTGAATACCTAGCACACCAAGATTGGTAGGGAGGCACACCTGCTGACGTGGGGTGGCCACGGCAAATCCCAGGGTCGAGTACCCCAGGTTGATTGAGGAGAGGAGAGATGGAGTGCTGGTAGTTACCACGGCTGACAAGCAAGGCGATTTACCCAGGTTCAGGCTCCCGAAGGATAACACCCTACTTCCTGCTTGTCTGAGATTGATATTACGGAGGTGTTACAATGGCGATCCCGGCGAGATGTCGATCTCGCTAGGGTTTCGGTGGTGAATATGAGCGTACCCTCAATCGGCAGCCCTCCCAGCCGCCTTTATATAGGAGGCTGGGTCTCGGGAGTTCGCAACCGATTAGGTTTACAGGTAAGGTAGATTCCTACCGACATAAGTTTCGCCTGCCTTGAGGCGCACTCTGCTTTCACTAGTAGGAAAAGGCCTACCGCTGGCGGACGGAAATGGCCAAACGCTGGCGGGCGGGCGCCCACCAGCGATCATTATGCCAGTGGTAATAATTACCGCTGGCGGGCGGCCGTCCGCCAGCGGTAAGGCTGGTTACCGCTGGCGGGCACAATTTCCGCCCGCCATCGTTATCTGCCACAGCGCTGGCTGGCAAGCGTCCGCCAGCGGTAAGCCACCACGGCCGCCAGCGGTACTAGGCACTGGTTTGGGTTCTGGGAGCGCTGTCCGCCAGCGGTATTATTTTGTGGTATTATTATTTTTTTCCAGAAAATCGTATTCCAGCAGTATATCGAATATAAATACAGTATATTCAGGTACAGGCGACCAAAATAACAATAACATAGACAATTCCACATACAAAAGCGTCAAAAGTTGTCATACACGAATACATGTCGATAGATTCATACACGGAAGTTTTCCAAATCAACTACTGTCATCTAAATCACAATCACATACAAGAGAATGACAATGACGATGAGTAAGAAGGGGATCACGATGAAGTTGGACTTCATCCGGTTCTTCCTCTCTTCCGCAAGCAAGTGATTCAAGTATCTAGCGTCTGTCTCCGCTTTACAGTTGTAACAATTGTGGTTGTTCACGATGATGTTGGACTTCATCTGGTTCTTCCTCTCTTTCGCAAGAAGGTGGTTGAAGTACCTAGCTTCCGCCTCCGCTTTACTCTTGTAGCTTTTGTGGTTGTTGCCTTTGAACTTGTTCACTTGCTTTAGACAGTCTTCCCACTCTTCATAGACTCCTGGAACTTAGTACACCACATACCACTTCTTCATTTCTCTGTACACAAGATATAAAAGTATAAGCCAAATAAGAGTTGTAAGAAAAAAGATTTTTGTACATAAGATAGAAGAAAATATAGCATTGATCACACAAAATCAAACGACTTTCGAAACTAGGCAAGTTAATTTAGGGATGTAGTTTACGAAGACTGTTAATTGTTGCTCACCTTCTCTTTGGTATCTACGAGAACACGTTACCACCATTTAACGAGTTGAATAGCCTATCATCACCCGAACATCTTATGCGATGTTCTATCTTGGCATTAGGTGGTGGTTTAAACCCAAAGTAGAACTCCCCATCTTTTTCTAGGACGTCACACATGATGATTCGCGCGATCATCTTCTGGATGTAACGTAACTCATCTCTGATAACATAATCAGTGGGTTCCTTCAGCCTTTGGCACCATTTGTTAATATCACCAACAAATTGGCCTCGTCGTCGAAACTTTAATAACCACCGCATTTGATAGACTAGGTACCATGACTCCATAAAACTCCTTGAATCCTGCTTGATGCAGGGGAAATACGTTCTGTGGGAGAATTTATAGCTTTCATCATATGTCTTCTTTTTTTTAATCGGGCCACCCTTTAAGGCGTAGCCGTTGAGAGCATTATTCAGAACAATCTTGATGTCGGGTAGTCCCTTCTAGTAGCCTTGTCTTCATAACGATCCCCGCTGTCGAGATACACGGCACTCAAATCTACCATGTCCAACCAGATGAGGGTGCCGTGTTTGTTTCTGCGCAAAATTTCACCATTCTAAATGCAAATTCAACGATGAAAATCTATGGAAGCATGTTAATTATGACAGGTATGAATGACTTACTCAGGAAAATAAGGCAAGAGATAGGTGCGTTTGTGAACATTGTCGAGGAAGAGATTTTTGAGGTAACGCGTCGCGTTTTTCCTACCCTCAGGGTTGTTCACGAACATTTCTTGTAAATAGTAGGGGTCAACTACCACGATTTCGGGTGTATCCTCCATTTTGATTTGGTACGCCATATGGAGCGCAACAAGGCGAACCATGGATGGGTGGAGCGGGAGCATATGGAACATTTTGAAGATATCATCAAATCTCACAAATAGCAGGTCTGCGCCATCTTCTGTGACAAAGCCCAACCGTTTTGGTACCTTTGCAATAAAAACTGGGTATGTTGGATTTTCTTGCTCGAGAAGTCTCGTCTCCATAACAAGAACAAGCTCATGTAGGTCCAACAAATGTCCAGACAACTTTTCGACCAAATCCGCCGGCAGGATCGATTTACCCAAGTGATGCGTCATATGCCAGTTCTGATGGGTATCCTGTCCACAAACCGAAATCAGTCCCCTGCTCCGGCCGGCTATTGGAGTCGTCCAACTTTTGTTTCTTGCATCTTTTCCGTGCCTTCTTAGGCTTGTTCACCGGCGCATCTTCTGGCGTATCATGAGTTTGCACAATAGGCATCAAATTGGTGATAGAGTTGCCGTAGCCGTAGCCGATCATGGCAGGAGACCCTACTTGGCCTCCATTCATCCAAGTCCGAACGAACTCACAGACGGTAGGAAACACGGATTTGAAGGTGCTTGTGAGTTCGTTCTCGATGAACGCCTGCATCGGATCCTCGCCTCCTATCTGAGAACCCCGGCCTCGTCGTTGTCAGCCATGTTCACACTAACGAGAAAAGTCGAACTTAGTATAACAGGGAAAATTCACTTAATTAAGTACTAAGATACCTATGAGTCTAAGTTTGCCGGAATGTCCGTCACGGCAAGTGTAGGCACTCAAATATGTCTTTTTTTAGAAAAGGTCATGCGAAAATTCACGAAAAATTTAGGCATGACCTTGCTAAAAATAGGACATATGGAGTACCCGAATTTGCCGGAACGGAAGTTAATCGACGTTCCGGCAATCTCAAGGGCCTCAAGGGGTACCTGCAAACATTTCACATTCATCGACAATTTGTCGATCGCCATTCCGGCAACCACAAAATCATTACCACATTCACCACAATTGCATCACACACCACCACATTCACCACACATTCACCACCAAATCACATTCACCACACATTCACATGAATCAATCATAGGCATTTGAACAAAATATGGGCAAAAAAATAATATAGGCATTTTAACAAACACCTTCCGTGATGGCGGTCACCGGGTGGGAGGGGAGGGAGGAGGGGGCGGGTGAGCTCACCAGGAGGGGCGCGGCGGCGTGGAGGAGGAGGCCGGGGCCGGCGTGGGGTGGTCGGGCAGAACGGCGTGGAGTAGGAGGCCGGGGCCGGCGTGGGGTGGTCGGGGCGGCGGGGTGGACGCGGCGGCCGTGGGGTGGTCGGGGCGGAGGGGTGGACGCTGCGGCCACGGGGAGGAGGTGGAGGGGAGGAGGAGGCCGGGCGTGGGCGCGGAGGGGCGAGGAGGTTGCGGCGGAGTGGCGGCGGGGTCGCGGCCGTGGGCGGAGGCGGCGGCGGGGGGTCGCGGCCGTGGGCGGAGGTGGCGGGGGGGACGCGGAGGGGCGAGGAGGTGGCAGGGTGGTCGACAGCGGTGTGGACGCGGCGGCGGCGGCCGGTTAGGGTTAGAGGAGAGAGAGCGGGTGGGGGAAATGGGAAAAGAGAGGAGACCGGCCGGTAAGTGGGGGAAGTGTGCGGCCCCACATTACCGCTGGCGGACGGACACGGTGCCCGCCAGCGGTATGTTATTACCGCTGGCGGACAGCCTCCTGTGTCCGCCAGCGGTACGTTTCTATTTTTTATTTTTGGTTATTTTTTTTGATGTTTTTGTTACTCCTTAATATTTTCAAATAAATTGCGCATCTCAAAATACATTTGAAATATTTGTGTCCATTTACAAAATACTTTTAAAATAGTTGAGTGCATTTACATAAATATTCATACACATCATTGTTCAAAAACATGTCAAATACAAATTTAAAATAACACACGTCTCGCGCTTCTCTCTTAGCGTTTGGCCGTCTTCTTGCCTTTTTTGGTCTTAGTTGCATAATTTAGCCCCACATTATGACTTCTTCTTTTGAATGGAAGACCTCTCGTGGGTAGCGTGGTTCTGCTTCTTCTTAATGTGTATGGCGTGTTATCATCATCTTCATCATCTTCAATATTAGGGTCACCGTACTGGTCGAAGTCGTCCTCGTTGGCGATTCCATCCATTCCAATGATGTTTCTTTTGCCTCTCCTCACGACTACACGGCTAGGCTTTGACGGGTCGGTTATGTAGAAGCATTGAGACACGTGCTTAGCCAATACCCATGGCTCATTTTGTGCGGTGACGTTCGTACTGCTTGATGAAGTGCCGGCTTCGGGTAAAACCATGGTGGTGAAGTATTGGTCTTCTTTTTTGACGGTGGATAACCTAGCCCATCTCACACGGAACATCGGCACCTTCTCTCCAGAGTAGTTAAGCTCCCAGATCTCCTCTATCCTTCCGTAGTATCTGAACTTCTTGTCACCGACGTAGGATTCCATCGTTACCCCTGAGTTTTGATAGTCAGAAGTTTTGTCCTTTTCCTCCGTGTAGAAAGTGAACCCGCTGATATCATATGCTTGAAACGTCGCGAGGTTGGGGGCGGGGCCACGTGATAAGTCGTATAAGAGTCTACCTTCTGCACAATCCGTTGGCGGAGCGACAAGCTCATCTTGAACCAACGCAAGAAAGAGGAGTTGTGCTCTCTGATTATTTCTCCTTCGGTTCTTTGTCTGCCCTGGTCAATGTACTTCTGCTTAATCGTGCTTTTCCACCCAAGTATCGACCATTTCAAGATGTTGGAGAGCTACTAAGTTTGCCCTGTTAAAGTCGGCCATTCGATGAGCGAAGCCCACATGTAAGTCCCGCGCGCCATTTTTGTGACCTGACCCACCTAACTTGCCAAAGTGCTTGTTAGGGGCAAACCAACAGGGTTATCAATTATCTCCAGATGATTGGTGCAGAAAGAGATGCACTCTTCAGTGAGAAAGCCTTGAACGATGCTTCCATCCGGACGGGCCCTGTTACGAACAAATCCTTTTATGACCCCATTCATCCTTTCGAACGCCATCATGTTGTGGAGAAACAACGGTCCGAGATGAATGATATCATCCACGATGTGGACCAACAGATGCACGCAAATGTCGAAGAATGCGGGCGGGAAGTACATCTCAAGCTCGCATAGTATCACAACAATTTCTTCCTGCAGCCTTGAGAGTCTCTTTGCTGTGATTGACTTTCGAGAGATCACGTCAAAGAAGTTACAGAGGCCAAAAAGGGTGTCACGGACGTGCTTGTCCATTATCCCTCGGATCGCAACTGGGAATATTTGCGTCATCATCACGTGACAATCATGAGACTTCATACCGCTGAACTTCTTTTTCTGCCAGTCTAAGAATCTGCTTATCAGCCCCGAGTAACCCATAGGCACTTTGACTCCTAGAAGGCACTTGAACAACTGTTCGATCTCATTTGGACTAAGAGTGAAGCAAGAGGGGGGACAGTAATAGTCATTCTTCTTAACCCTTTTAGCAGGGTGACCGTCCGTCTCCTCATCCGACTGGTCGTCATCCCCATTTTCGTATCCCCCTTGAAGCTCTTCCCTAATGTTCATATGTTTAAGGTCACGTCTTGCTTTCGGCCCATCTTTGGTCCTGTCCGCCATGTTGAGCACAGTGCTAAACAAACTCTCGTACACATTCTTCGTGATATGCATTAGATCAAGGCAATTTGGCGTACTGAAGATGGGCCAGTATGGCAAGTCCCAAAACACAGACCTCGTCTTCCAAACACCATGGAGCGGTTTTGGCGTCTGTCGCTTCTTTCCCGGCTCAGGGCACTCTTCCCAACCATTCAGCAACTCGTAAATTTCATCGCCGCTCCTCTTACGTGGAGGTCCTCGGGGCTCATCTTTACCGTTGAAAAGGTCTCCACGTTTCCTCCATGGGTCTGTATTGCGTAGCCACCTTCGATGGCCTATGTAGACGGTTTTCGAAGAACCGGCTTTCTTGAGCTGGTGGAATGTCGGATCATCCATGCACCTGACGCATCCGTTATGTCCGTGGGACACCTGGCCACCAACGTATGCGCAGCCGGGCAAATCGTGCACCGTACACAACAAGGCAGCTCGCATAGGGAAATACTCTTCTGCGACTGCGTCCCAAGTGGAGACCCCTTCTGGCGCCCATAACGTGGCTAGCTCATCTTTCAGTAGCTTCAGATACAGATTGATGTCGCTGCCTGGTTGTTTCGGCCCTTGAATTAGCATGCTCATGTGTATGTACTTCCTTTTCATGCACAACCAGGGGGGAGGTTGTATATCCATACAAACACAGGCCACGTGCTGTGTGTACTGCTCTGGTTGCCAAACGGATTGAGACCGTCGGTGCTCACACCCAACCTGATGTTCCTTGGCTCGTCTCCAAACTCTGCATCGTAAGCGTCTAATGCTTTCCACTGGCTTGCATCCGAAGGGTGTGTCAGAATTATCTTTTCACTCCGCTCTGAATCTTGCAGCACTGCCGCCCTTCTTTCCGCGTGCCAGCGCATTCGCTTTGCTTCCTTACGGTCTGCGAAATATCGCTGCAGACGAGGAATGAGCGGAAAGTACCACACAACTTTGCGAGGGGCTTTCTTCCCGGTCTTGTATCGAGCAGCATTGCACACTGGACATTTGATCATTTCCTCGTCCTCTTTCCGAAATATGTAGCAGTCGAAGATGCACACATGGTACCTCTCGTGCGGTAAATCAAAGGGGCACACGACTTTCTTGGCTTCGTCACAATTTTTAGGACACGTGTTGCCCTTCGGAAGAGACCGTGCATGTATTCCAGATTAGCGTCGACGCTTTTATCACTCCATTTGTGTCTTGTCTTCATCTGCAGAACATCAAGCGATACTTTCAAGCGGGAATCTTCCGGGTCGCAGCCTGGATACAACGGAGTATTTGAGTCTTTCTCCAATTGCGCCAACTTAGATTCCCTGTTAGTCGTCTTCTGAAGAAACAGTTCTTTTAGATGAGGGTCCCGCACGACTGAAGTTAACGGTGTCCGTGTGTCCTCCTCTTCTGGTACCACCTGATGATCATCATCGTCTTCTTCAACGTGATCATGTTGGGGATCAGGCTCTTCGTCTTCTTGCCCCTCGTCGTTATTGTCTTGCTGCCCTTCCTGATCATTTCCTGCCGCCGCACCATCATCTTCTATCCAACGAGTGTGGCCATCCATGAAACCACGCCTGAGCAGGTGTTCCAGCAAATCTCCGGTAAATGGAGTGAAGCCGACCTCCAATTTGCATGTTCGACACGGACATTGTATATCTTTGCGTTTATTCTGCAGCATGTCTTCCGTCGCGTGTCTCAAGTATGTATTCACGACACGTTCACTCATAATAACCATTATCACCTGCACGTTGTAGAATCAAGACAATAATTAATCACCATTTTATATTTTATCGGGTTTCACGAAAAAATTCGCCATGACCTTCCTACAAATAGGACCTAAGGAGAGTGCCAAAAGTTGCCGAAACGGAAAATGAATCAACATTCCGGCATGGTATTGGCACCCTCATTATTAATTTCACACATCACAACACAAATTTATTCATCACAACAAAATTTCACACATTCCAAGCCATTTCATCATTTCGCATGGTTACGAGCGCATTTTATCCGACCAAATTTTAAGAATATGCATTTATATCGATAAAAGATCACCTTAATAAGTAAAACACACGTCAAAAAAACCGCGGAAGTCGACCGGAGATGAAATCTAGATCTTGAGATAAGAGTGACTTGAGTGGATTTTTTTTTGTCAAAGTTGGATGTGGGAGAGAGATTTAGTGGGATCTATCAACTAAATAAGTTTTTATTGGCTAAAAGTGATGAATTTGATGGGGGAAAGTAGCCACAAATGAGCAAAACTCGAGCTAGTGAGAGAAGCAAGTGTGAGGTGCAATAATGGAGGGAAGGGGTTGGTGGCCGCACTTATGCCACTTTCCCAGGTTATCGCTGGCGGACGCATATGCGTGCCCGCCAGCGGTAGTTAACTTACCGCTGGCGGCCGGTCTGGAACGCCCGCCAGCGGTAACCTGGGATATTTTTTCCCCGGATGGGCACAGCCGAGCCAGTTACCGCTGGCGGGCACCCAAAACCGTCCGCCCGTGGTAAGTTTCGTACCTCTGGCGGGTACTTACTCCGTCCGCCAGCGGTAGTTTGCCCCACCTCCTCACAAATTCCTGCTACTACCGCTGCGGGCAGAGTGGGCGTCCGCCAACGGTACGTGCAAAACCAGTGGCGGGCTCCGAAACTAGCCCGCCAGCGGTAGTAACGCTGGCGGACGGAAATGACGTCCGCCAGCGGTAGGCTGGTGGCTATAAGCCTTTTCCTACTAGTGTTTCTTTGTCTCCCGTCGTGGGCTTTAAGTGTATCTTCTAGTAGGCCGTCTGCTGGGCCCTAGTCCTTGCGTGCACCAGATATCTTCATGGTGGGACACCCGTTAGGTAGGCCCACGTCAGTAGCCCCCGAGTGCTTGGTCGAGTCAAAGAGTCGAGTAAGGACTCCTCCTCGAGTGCACGCCGTCTTATTGCCTGTTATGAGATACGTTAGCTTGAGTCGGCAGTACATCGACTTTCATATGCGTTCATGTTTTGCTGCCTAGTTGACAGGTTCTGGGGATAATGACATAGCGGAGGTCTTGCAGAGGATATTATTATGTGATGAAATGGGTACCCAACGCGTCCGTCAGGATTTTCTTCATGCCTGCTGGCACGGAAATTACAGAGCGAACGCAGCAGGTGCGGGCTTCTGGCCGGCTCGACTGATCGTCGGGTCTTATCTTTGCACTTGGTGTACAGCATCCGAGGATCATATGCGGCGGACGCATCTCGGGTAAGGAATGTTTTGCGACTGTTGTGGTCGCGATCTTTGCATAGGGCTGAATAGCCTTGGTCGGTAATAACTTCGACTGCTTGTGTTCATCGGGTGCGCGACAGCGCTCCCGATGGGAGTAGCCCCCGAGATTAGGCTGAATTGCTTGCAATTGAGGTTAATCTCAATGAACAGCCCAACCAAAAGAATTTTTTTGATGCGCTCCCGATGGGAGTAAATTAAGGACTTGGGAACTCGACAGACAAAGGAGTCCGTTATCAGCCGACTGGCCTACTATGTGACTTATTCTGGGTACTCGAAGATGAACAGAGTCCCTTGGATCAGCCTAATGGCCTACTGCATCGTTTGTCATGGGCACTCGACGATGTACGGAGTCCCTTTTATCAGCCTGATGGCCTACTGAATAGTTTGGATGTGTATGTACCTGAGTCGAATGATGAGAGGGTTCTCTCGGTGCACTCGAAAGTCTGACTGCTGTGTATTGCTCAGATTCAAACGATTCTTTGGCTCGTGAGACTGACGTCATGCATGACGGCCTTTGCTTGTGCGACCGCTCTGATGGGACGCGTCTCTACGGGCCCAGTGGCAGTGTTGACCAGTGAAGACGCCGGTTCAGTTCTGATTTGACCGCACGGCGCGAAACTTTCGGGACGTGATGATGATTTCCTCGATTTTCGTGCGAAATGGACGGCGTGGTCTGCGATGGTTGCCCTCCGTGGCTGACACGTGTAGGGTGAGATACGGGCTGTTTCCGCCGATGCTGTTGGGACGGATGAGATTGTGCGGCGGCGCGGTACATTAATTTCACCGTGGGGAGAGAGATTGAATCTATTCCCCATTCTCGCCGTGCCTCTTCGCTGCTTCTTCTCCTTCCTTGCGCTCCACCTCCATAGCCATTGCCACCAAGCTTCTCCACGTCTCCACCGCTAGACGCGAGCGATGAAGAAAACATGCGCGAAGAAGGGCGTGGCGACGGCGAGTTCCGCCGCCGCCGGAGCGGCGGGAACGAAGACCAAGAGAGGAGGTACTGCAGCGGGCTCTGCCGCCGCCGGCGACGTCGCGGGCGTCGATGTGCTGAAGAAGGTCCCAGGTGACTGGGTGAAGTCGTCAGTCAAGGCGGAGCATCTCGAAGAGCTCCGAGAAGACGGGCTGCTGCCGCTGGCGGACCAGCTGGCCGTGCGCACACCTGGGAAGGATGCATTCCCACGACCTCGATCTGGTGAGCGTGTCTGCTTCGTTGAGTTTCTGCATCAGGGCTTCTGCTTGCCTCTCCATGATTTCGTGTGTGGACTTCTCTACGCGTATGGGATCCAAATGCATGACTTGATGCCGAACGGCTATGTAGAGGGTGCTGCTGGCTGCTTCGTCTTGATAGACCAGTGCTTGATGCACTCGACAAAAACCCCAGGTGGGACTTTGGCTTTAGTCGAGCCGAGGTTGGCGAGCATGTCGGCTTCTTCGTTACTTTCGGGCCTATGTGCCGCAACTCGCAGCCGTCGAAGCTGCCCTCCAGGATGTTGTAGAGGTCCCGGTAGGCGATCATGTTGTCAGCAGTAGCGTCGCACTCCTTCATGGTTTGCTGTACGACGAGATTCGAGTCCTCGTAGATCATGACGCGAGTAGCGCCACAGTTCTTGGCCATCCGCATGCCGTGAATTAAGGCTTCATATTCAGCTTCGTTATTCGAAGGCCTGGGGAAGTCCATCTGTAGTACATAACGTAACTTGTCACCCTTGGGCGATGTCAAGATGACACTTGCTCCTGCGCCGTCGAATTTCTTGGAGCCGTCGAAGTACATGGTCCACGCGTTGGACAGGTCTGGTATATTTGGCAGCTGAGCATCTATCCACTCGGTTGTGAAGTCTGGAAGTACTTGTGCCTTGATTGCTTTGGGGTGCTCGTACTTCAGATCCCACGGACCCAACTCGACGACCCACTTGGCGACTCGTCCCACCGCGTCAGGATTGGTCAGGATGTCTGATATTGCTGAAGCGCTGACCACCATAATCGGGTGCTCGGCGAAGTAATGGACCACCTTGCGTGAACTCATGAAGACACCGTAGGCTAGCTTTTGGTAGTGCGGGTACCGCTGCTTGGATATGGACAACACCTCGCTGAGGTAATACACGGGCCGTTGCACTCGGTGGGCGTGGCCTTGTTCTTGGCGCTCGACAACGAGGACAGTGCTGACCACCCTGTTGGTTGCTGAGACATAGAGGTACAGGGGTTCCTTCTCGTGTGGTGCAACGAGGATTGGTGGAGTTGCCAAGACGTGCTTAAGATGGGCAAAGGCTGCCTGTGCTCCTGGCGTCCACTTGAATTTGTCAGTCTTCTTCATCACCTGGTAGAAAGGAAGTGCCTTTTCACCCAGCTTACTAACGAACCGGCTGAGCGGTGCGACTCGGCCGGCTAGACGCTGAACCTCCCGAAGCTTGATCGGAGCTGGCATTGTTAGGATTGCTTCGATCTTCTCGGGGTTCGCCTCGATGCCACGCGCAGATACGAGGTACCCGGGTAACTGCCCTGCTGGTACGCCAAAGACGCACTTTGTTGGATTGAGCTTGATCTTGTAGAGGTTGAGTGAGGCGAAGGTCTCGCGCAGGTCTTCGAGGAGCGTGTCCTCTTGCTTGGTCTTGATGACGATGTCGTCGACGTAGACTTGGACGTTGCGTCCGATCTGGTCCTTTAGGCAGGACTGCATCATGCGCTGGTAAGTGGCACCAGCGTTCTTGAGCCCGAAGGGCATGGTTGTGTAGCAGTAGACACCGTGGGGTGTGATGAAGGCTGTTTTCTCTTCGTCTTCGACTTTCATCCTGATCTGGTTATAACCTGAATAGGCATCCAGGAGGGAGAGGCGTGCGTAGCCTGCAGTCGAGTCGATGATCTGATCGATGCCGGAAGGGGAAAATGATCCTTCGGGCAGCATTTGTTAAGGGAGGTGAAGTCGACGCACATGCGGAGGATCTTCGTCTTCTTCTTCTCGACTAGTACTGGGTTGGCGACCCAGTCTGACTTCTTGATTTCTCGGATGAACTTGGCATGGAGTAGCCTGTCGATCTCTTGCCCTATGGCGACTCGCTTAGGCTCGGAGAAACGGTGCATGGTCTGTTTGACGGGTCGGGCATCCAGATAGATTTGCAGAGAGTGCTCGGCAAGTTCCCTGGGTACACCTGGCATATCTGAGGGCTGCCAGGCGAAGATCTCTCAGTTCTCACGTAGAAACTCGACGAGCGCGCTTTCCTATTTGGGAGGCAGACTCGATGAGACAAGGACGTCTTGGAGGCGTCAGTCGGATGGACCTGGTGCTTCCTTGTGTCATTATTTGTGCTGAAGGCGGCGTCAGTTGCCGGTTTCTTGCTTGTGGGGAAGAGAGTTTTGTCGTTGTTGAGCGATAGTTCTTCGAGTTGCTGCTGCATGCCGAAGGACTCGGAGATCTTGCTGAAGTCACGATCGCACTTGTCCGAGCGCTCGAAGTCGCCACGCACGGTGATGACTCCCTTTGGTCCTGGCATCCTGAGCATGAGGTAGGCGTAGTGCGGCACTGCCATGAATCGGGCGAACGTCGGGCGCCCAAGTATGGTGTGGTACTGTGATGGCCAGTCGACCACCTCGAAGTCGATCGACTCCTTCCTGAAGTGAGCGGGTGTGCCGAAGATCACGTCGAGTGTGATAGATCCCTCGGGATAAACCGCCTTCCCGGGTACTATGCCATGAAAGGTGCTGTCAGACTTTGCTAGGCCCTCCAAGGACCTGCCCATCTTCCGGAGGGTGTCGGCGAAGATGATGTTGATGCCATTGCCGCCATCCATGAAGACCTTGGTCATGTTGAACTCCCCTATCTGAGCTTCGAGTACCAGCGCGGCATGGCCTGGGCGCGGTACCCGTGGCGGGTGGTCCTCCGAGAGAACGTGATGCTGGTTTCCGACCCCCTGAGGTACTCGGGTACGGCTGGTGGGCATGTCACGACCTGATAGACCTGTCGGGTGATTAGCTTCTGGCATCGGTTTGATGGGCGTCCCTTCTGGATCATGTTCATCTGCCCCCGAGCTTGAGGGTACTGATCCCCTGCAACCGGGGGTGCTTCCTGCCGCGGCTGCTGCTGGATCGCTCCCGCCATATGTGGCGGCTGAGGTGCTGCGGCAGGTGGTGGTTGGATGGCTAGCTGCCCGGCTGGTTGGGCTGCCGGAGGTACGGCATTCAAAATTCTGGTGATCGCGCTATGCACGCGGTGCATCTTCCTGCAATCCTTTAGCAAGTGGTTGGAAATTAGCTTGCCGGTTTCTTCGCATCTGAACCTGTGGAACTGGCACGGTTGCTCGAGTTCTTCATCGGGTGTGAGCTCTGGCCGCGGGTTATCGCGGGTCCGGCGCCACCATTCACGCCTCTGATTTCCATCGCCGGGGTAGTCGTCACGGCCTCGGCTGGTCTGGCGATTGTTGTCGCGGCTTCTGTCATCACGGGGGTCAGTGAACCCGGCCGCTATTAATTCGACTGCTTCGTTTTCTTCATAGCGAGATCCTCGCTTGCGGCGTCGATCGTTACCGTGGCTGTCTCTCCGGTTCCAGCTGCTGGATCCTGCGTCGTCTTTCGGCGAGTGGGGAAGTTCGTTGCGCACGGAGTCCTCTCCGTCCGCCCACTGGTTGGCGATCTTCATGAGCTCGGCGATGGATGTTGGTTGGAGGCGGCCGAAGGCCTCCCGAAGGTCGTGTCGGATGACACCGCGTGTAAAGGCGTCCATGACTCTATCTTCTGAGATGGCCCCGACGGAATTGCGTAGGAGGGTCCAGCGTTGGATGTAGGAGCGCAGCGTCTCGCCCTTCCTTTGCTTGCAGGCTTGCAGTTCTACGAACGTCGCGGGTCTCGAGTATGTTCCGAGAAAATTCCTGATGAAGGCCTCCTCGAACTGGTCCCTGGAGTCGAAGGAGTTGCGTGGCAAGTTCTGCAGCCAAGTACGTGTGGAGCCCACGAGCATCAGTTGCACGTATTGTATCGCGGTCGTTGAGGTTCCTCCTTGATAGTTGACTGCGATGAGGTAATCGTCGAGCCAAAGTTTCGGGTTCTGTGTGCCGTTGAACTTGACGGTCTCAGCCGTGAGCTTGAAGCCTCGAGGCATCCTGGAGTCGCGGATGCGGAGACTGAAACAGGGAATGCCGCAGGGCTCGTAGTCGTCCTCTGCGTACGATTCTTGGCCTGGGGTGATGACGGGTCGCTTGGAACGGTTGCGGTCGATCGTGCGCTGTGTGATGACGTTGCGCAGGTCTTCCCCTTCTTGAAGATGTCGAACGGGTCGATCGCCGTGTGCCGCAATTTCGCGCTCGCGGTCGCGCCGGTCAGGGTCCGCGCGTGCTCGATCGGGCTGGTTTCCTGTAAGTAGCACTTCTTCCGCCAACTGGAGTGCCTTGATTTGTTGCTTGTGCAGGGGTCCCTGGGGTCGTCCTCTGGAGGTTGTGTTGCTCGCAGGTACGTGCCTATCGACATGAGAGCTGCCGAGGTTGTTTTGGGGATGGGTATCCCGTCTGCGTCTTCTATCACGAACGATGACTCCAGGTTGCGGGTGGTGCCTGCTCTTTCGGCATCCGTCATCAGGCGAACGCGTGACCTGTAGCGCCCGTTATCTTGTGAGACGGCAGGTACTGAGGACGAGAATGAATATGCTGCCCGCCGAGCACTCGATGCATCTACGAGTTCTTTGCGTCGGGCCAACTCAGCTTTTTCTGCTAGCAGCTTCTCGTTCTCCTTCCACACCAAGTACTGGTATGCCATCATGTCCTCACGGGTCATCTCCGGAGGAGGGTATGTGCAGGCTTGGACGTGCTTCATGGCTGCAATCGCCATCTCTCTTGTGATCGTCAAGGTTGTTACCTTGTCTGGCATGGTGATCTCCATCGGATACACATGTTCGTTCCAACGGGTGCTGGTTCCTGGGGTTCCACCCGTCACGTCCACCATGTAGACCTGAACAGGGTAGGAGTGCGCAGTCGAGTTCGCGGTCGAGTGCGCGTTGCTGTTGCTGCTCTCGGTGCCAGAGCTGTCGTCCGAGCCGAAGATGGCGGCGACGTGATGTACGCCGTAGTCGGTGCAGAATTCCTCCGGCTGGATCTTGCCCGGTGGGATGGTCAATGATGGTGCAGACACCGGGGTCGAAGAAGATGCGGGTGCCGAAGTCGATGAAAACGTGTGAGTCGCGGCTGCTGTCGGCGTGATCGTTGCGGTCGATGGAGGCGAGCTTTTTCCAGCTGGTGAAGGCGCGGGTGAGGTCGGCGTTGTAGTTGGTGCAGAAGCGATCTCCGTAGTCGACGAAGATGCGGGTGATGTAGTTGATGCGGGCGCGGTCTTCGTAGTCGGCGAAGGCGCGATCGTAGAGGTCGAAGCAGATGCGATCTCCGTAGTCGACGAAGGCACGATCGTGGCCGATGCAGGCGCAGTCTCTGTAGTCGACGAAGGCACGATCGTAGTGGTCGCAGCAGATGCGATCTCCATAGTCGACGAAGGCACGATCGTGGTTGATGCAGGTGCAATCTCCGTAGTAGACGAAGACGCGATCGTGGTGGTCGATGCAGATGCGATCTCCGTAGTCGACGAAGACGCGAATCCCGCAACCGCCAGGGGCGCGTGGTCGGAGAGTTGGAACGTCCCCCACTTATTCACATGAATTTGCATGCTACCGAAAGTAAGGAACGTACCTCCGCAGAGATCGCCGTACACCGATCGGTGGGCCAGCGGGTGTGGCTTGAACACGAAGGAACCGAATCGGATCGGCGCCTCGATCGCCGGCGTGTCGATTGTCATCGCAGATGGGGCCGGTGCAACCATGATTCCAGCACTCTTCCTTCCCACAGACGGCGCCAGTTGACGTGGGGTGGCCACGGCAAATCCCAGGGTCGAGTACCCCAGGTTGATTGAGGAGAGGAGAGATGGAGTGCTGGTAGTTACCACGGCTGACAAGCAAGGCGATTTACCCTGGTTCGGGCTCCCGAAGGATAACACCTTACTTCCTGCTTGTCTGAGGTTGATATTACGGAGGTGTTACAATGGCGATCCCGGCGAGATGGCGATCTCGCTAGGGTTTCGGTGGTGAATATGAGCGTACCCTTGCTAGCTCTAAGTTGACGAGGGAATATCTCCCCGGCAACAGTGCCAGAAACTCTGCTTGTACGTCACACGTCAGTTGGGAACCCCAAGAGGAAGGTATGATGAGTGCAGCGGCAAGTTTTCCCTCAGTATGAAACCAAGGTTTAATCGAACCAGTAGGAAAACGAGGTTGCTTCGAAGGTGTTGGTGAAGGAGTGTAGTGCGGCGCAACACCAGGGATTCCGGTGCCAACGTGGAACCTGCACAACACAACCAAATTACTTTGCCCCAACTTAACAGTGAGGTTGTCAATCTCACCGGCTTGCTGAAAACAAAGGGTTAAACGTATCGAATGGAAGATGATGTTTGTTTGCATAAAACAGTAGAGAACAATGATTGAAGTAGATTGTATTTCAGATGTAAAAGAATGGACCGGGGTCCACAGTTCACTAGTGGTGTCTCTCCAATAAGATAACTAACATACTGGGTAAACAAATTACAGCTGGGCAATTGACAATTGATAAGTGCATATAACATGCATGTGTGAGCTGTGGTGTCTACTATGAGATTCATTTGGGCATTACGACAAAGTACATAGACCGCTATCCAGCATGCATCTATGCCTAAATAGTCCACTTTCCGGTTAACATCCGTACCCCTTCCAGTATTAAGTTGCAAGCAACAGACAATTGCATTAAGTAATGTGCGTAATGTAAACAATACATTCATCCTTGAATAAAGCATTGCTGTTTTACCCCTAGTGGCAACAACACATCTACAACCTTAGAACTTGCTGTCACTATCCCAGGTTAAATAGAGGTTGAACCCAACTATCATGCATAAATACCCCCTCTTGGAGTTACAAGTATTCACTTGGCCAAGGCTTCAACAAGTAACGGAGAGCATGCAAGATCACAAATGACATAGACATGATAATATAATATTCAGCTCCACATAGGTATCAATATAAGTCAGATCCCAACAAACACAACATGTAGCATTACAATAAGATGATCTTGATCATGATAGGCAGCTCACAAGATCTAAACATGATGGCACAAGTGGAGAAGATAACCATCTAGCTACTGCTATGGACCCATAGTCCAAGGATGAACTACTCA
This sequence comes from Poa pratensis, assembly GCA_947311845.1. Taxonomy (NCBI): domain Eukaryota; kingdom Viridiplantae; phylum Streptophyta; class Magnoliopsida; order Poales; family Poaceae; genus Poa; species Poa pratensis. The sequence continues at coordinate 99,230,348 of CAMZMU010000074.1, forward strand.
CGCATCACTCCGGAGGCGGGCATGGCGATGTAGAGCCCTCCGGTGATGATTCCCCTCTCCGGCAGGGTGCCGGGAAGAGATTCAGAAACCCCCCCGAGTTAGGGTTGACGACGGCGGCGGCAGCGAATATGTTCTGGATGAAAGGCTCGGTGTTTTTGGGTTTTCACGCCTCGGGGAATAAATAGGCGAAGGGGCGATGTCGGCGGACCCCCGAGGGGCCCAAACCACAGGCTGGCGCGGCTGGGCCCACTGCCGTGCCACCAGGTGGTTTGGCCACCTCGTGGCTCCCCTTCGTCTCTCCTTCGGACTCCGTGTACGTGTTGGAAAAATAGGGACTTGGCCTTTTGTTTCGTGCAATTCCGAGAATATTTCCAGAAGTAACTTTCTGAAACCAAAAACAGCAGAAAACAGGGAACTGGCACTGTGGCATCTTGTTAATAGGTTAGTCCCAGAAAATGCATAAAAGTGATATGAAGTGTATATAAAACATGTAGCAAATGGTATAATATAAGCATGGAACAGCAGAAATTATGGATACGTTGGAGACGTATCAACCCTCAATCGGCGGCCCTCCCAGCCGCCTTTATATAGGAGGCTGGGTCTCGGGAGTTCGCAACCGATTAGGTTTACAGGTAAGGTAGATTCCTACCGACATAAGTTTCGCCTGCCTTGAGGCGCACTCTGCTTTCTTTGGGCTCCCGTCGTGGGCTTTAAGTGTATCTTCTAGTAGGCCATATGCTGGGCCCTAGTCCTTGCGTGCACCAGATATCTTCATGGTGGGACACCCGTTAGGTAGGCCCACGTCACCTGCGGCCAAACTAGGGGGACGCAGCCCCCATTTTAGAATCGTTGGCACACCACAGAAATACACGACAAAATTTCTCAAAAGCCTAAATCATCCACTTAGGCGGATCCATAGCCATGATGAGATAAATGGACATCGCCGTCAAAATAGCCTTGACAAGGATGAGACATCCACGATCTTCAGGAGGGATCCTTCCACGTAGGGAGGTGGCGACCAAACTTATCCACAAAAGGCTGAAGGTCCTGCTTCGAAAGCCGTGCGGGCGTGAGCGGCAGGCCCGAGTAGGTGCATATGAAAGGAAGCGATCCACATGGAAGCATCTCCACAATGGACCGGTAAGTCCATGGACACACCGAATCACAAGGGTACAATGACACGAGCTCGAGCCAAAGCCATCCAAGAGAAGGTGAAATCACTCTCCATCTATGACTTTGGTCTCGCCATGAATGGTCGTTGTCTCATGCTACTATGCTATGTGTGCTAAGGTATGTACCCCATGAATGCCCCCAAGGAAGCCCGGATAATGGACAAGAAGATGGACAAGGAGATCATCAAGAAAGGGCGAAGACGAGAGGGAAGAGGGGAGTTGATGCCCTAGGAGGCGGTGCTATACCGCCGCTGCGAGCGGTACTACCGCTGGGCTCCATGTAGCGGTACTACCGCCCCTGCCATCGATCGCCTGAAACGGCCCTCAGGTCGTATTTAGCGGTATCGTTGTCGGTAACATACCGGTATTGCCGCCCACCCCCAGGAAGCGGCACTATCGCCGAAGCTACCGCTGAAACAGCCATCAGGTCGTAAATAGCGGTACCGCTGCTAGTACCTGACCCGTACGGTTGTCAGCGGTACTACCGCCCCACTGAGCGGTGCCCGACGTACCAGTACTACCGCCCTGTCTATGAGCAATTCGGGTCGAGGTCCTTGTATCCTTCCTACCACTTACCCTTTCGAGGCTTAGACTAGAAATAAGCCCCTTGGGTCTCAGATCTAGGGTTAGACTAAATCTAAGATATACTTGTTGAGCGTTGCTCCTACTTCCCCTTGAGGAACCATAATTCCTCATATGGATATGAATCAAAACCTCTCTATGTAGCCTCTATTTCTCCATGAGTTTCAAGTGGAACATACCAGTCTTCCCTTGTGATTCTATTGGTTCGGTGGATCGGCTGAGAGAGTAAGCGATTTCAATTAAGAGTTACATTGGCTTGGATTTGGAAAACCGGAGGTGGCTCTTGGGGTTAGTTTGACGGTTGAATCTTCCATGCATGTGTTGCTAGTTATCCCCCTTATCTTTGATTTGGTTTTCCCCTTGATTTGCCACCGATTCCCCACTATGTTCATCGTTGTATTCGTAAAGATCGGACTCCTAGCCCGCATCACTCATGGAGCTAGATATGCAAACATGAATAAATATCAACCCGTCGTACATGAACGGCGGGGACAAAACACACAAACTCCTCCACAAAGTCGGACTGAAATCCATTGAGACCTGGTTAGGGCCGAAGGACTCTACTCGAGATAACATCCTCATTGTCTTCTATGCACTGGACGGGAGACAATGACCCCCCCCCCCCCCCCCCAATCGGCTGATGTAGAGGGGAGTGGTGATTGGATGTGTTTGGGAGCTATGTAATTTAGTTGACCCCGACTAGTGAAACATGTGATGAAGATTTCGCCTGCAGATTTTCTGCCATTTTTAAGATGCTCATGTGCTGGTTTGTTATGCTGTTACCATTTTCTGCCAATCAACTATTCTTGCAACAAGCATGGTAGAGTGCACCATTTGTGTTTTTTGTCCAAGGCACCACGACTATCGTTTCTCCACGAATTTCTGCACGTACGTACACGGGTGCACCTGAGCTCGGGAGCATAACTGAAGTTTCTGATATACTCCTACTGTATTCCACTCCATGTATAGTATCTCCATTCCACCCCAACTCCGAGCCTGGCATAGGCGGGGCTGCGAAACCCGCCACTCCCGCCGTTCCGTTCCGCCGGGTCTGGAGGAGCCGTCGACATGAAGCCCTCGCGACATGGTACGCCTCCCTTCCTCAGATCTCGGCGCCCTCGTCTGATCCCTCGCGCCTCGCGCTCCCTGGGGTTCTTCTCCGCCGATTCTGCACGGGATTTCTGTTTTGGTCGTGGCTAAAAATGTCGATTTGCTTGGCGCGCAGATTCGGTTGCCGAGGACCAGCCGTTCAGCATCGCCGCCTACATCTCTTCCGGAGCGGTATGTGTCTCGCCTTCTATTGTTCATATTGTGGGGTCTCGTCGTCGCCGTTGTGGTGCGGTTAGGGCTTAGATGGGGTTTGGTTCTGGGCGGTGTTAGATTTATCCAAGCGGTGCTAATTTGGCTGATTTTCTGTGTAACCAGACGAGGGTGTGGATTAAAAATAGTTGATTGTTTCTCATTAGGCACTGCCATCAGTGATGGGCCAAAGTAGGATGGATAAATGGGCATGAGATCGATTGCTTAGCTGCTTGTGCTGGTGCTTGTTGTGTGTATTGCTAATTGGGGTTTGTGAGCTTTATCATGCTGTTCAGTAGCAGTTACCATGGTTTCTAGAGTACTGTAGTTCTGTAGCTTCCCGCGCACTACATGTTTCGTTCAAAGACTTGAAGTACTGTTGGGGTCCATGAAGCTGCTGCACTGTCAGATAGTATTAATGCCAAGGAACAGATGCGGATTTTATGGAGTTGTGGGGGAAATAATGTGAAGTGAATAGTTCACATGTCTGCCTTGTCTGTTGGTGATAATAGATAATACAGAATAAATGGCATTCACAATTTTAGTATCTCTGCAGTTTATTTGGAGATTTATATTCCTGGGATGTTAGCCCCAGATTCTTTATGTTAAATGTATTTTCGTTTAATATTGAACAGTACTGTTATTTTCTTGGTTGATATATTTTGTTGTCGTCTATAATAGGATGTTATTGCTGCTGCCCTGCGGAAACATGTCGAGGAGGAAGCTCGATATCTCAGCGGTGAAGATCTTCTAAGGGTTATGGATCCGCTCTATGAGCAAATATCTAGTCTACTGCAGAGCAATGATGCTACTGAAAATTTACTTGCTCTTCATGCTATCGATGCTTTGATTGATTTACCCTTTGGAGCTGCTTCAAAGGTTGCCAAGCTCGCTAATTTCTTAAAAAATGTGTTTGAAGTCAAGCGTGACCCTGAAATCCTAGTTCCAGCTAGCACAGTTCTTGGTCATTTAGCAAATGTTGGGGGAGCATTAACTGCACACGAAGTTGGACAGGTAAGTTATAATTGGTTCCAAGTTTCATGAACATATGTTTTCCAGTTTTCTAACAGGACACTTCTTTCAGATTATTACAACTGCGTTAGGGTGGCTTGGTGAGGATCGAGTGGAATATCGTCGCTTTGCAGCTCTCCTTATTCTCAAAGTAAGTTGAACTGATCAGCTTGTAGAGTGTTTAATCAACAATTAAGATCAAGATGACACCACTGATTCTTAGCATGTGTAGTCTGTACCACTGATCTGTAGTAGGTGTATGATTGTTTTCTCTGCATTGTAGCAAGCAAGTTATGGTCCCCAGTGACTTGAATTGAGTGTACGACTTAAATAATATTGGTTAGCACTTGCTGTCTTATGAGGCCATGAGTACCATTTCTTGCAACTCCAGGATGCCCTGAAAAGAACACTGTGCAAGCTAGCATCCTGACTTGATGCAGTGTGCAAATAAGTTTATTATTACGACAGTAGTTTAACTTTATGCCAATTTTTTCCTGCTGAACTATACACTATGATTTGTATTAAGTTTCTCCTTTTCTTGTTGCAGGAGATGGCTGAAAATGCATTCACAATTTTCAAGAATTGTTATATCCCTGACTTTGTTGATGTTATACTGATAGCATTGAGCGACCCTGAACTGGTTATTCGTGAACGAGCAGTTGAAGCTATGAGTGCTCTTGCGCATTCGAACATGAAGGCGGCGGCAATTTGCCCAGTGAAGAAGGCGAAACTGGAGGTGGTCGATCTGTTCAGCCTCCTCACGGATGATATACTAGGCACCATCATCTCCTTCCTCCGCACCGACGACGCCGTGCGCACTTCTGCCCTTTCTCGCCGCTGGCGTCACCTGTGGCGCTCTGCTCCGCTTAACCTCAACACTGCCCATATCGGTGGGTATTGTCCCGAGCAGATTGAGGTTGTAACCGAGATTCTCTCCCAGCACCAGAGCCACATACGCTGCCTCCACCTCCACAGCCTATACGATGCTGACCTTGATGGCTGGTTCAGGTCCCCGGCCCTTGATAATCTTCAGGAGATCGACATCTATGTTGCTAAATTTTCTGATACACTGCCGCTGTCTGTGCTCCGCTTCGCGCCGACCCTCTGTGTGGCCCACTTTGCCCACTGCAGTCTCTTTGAGGATGGGGACCCAGTATTTAATTTCCCACACCTGAAAACACTCGCCTTGGGCTTCCTGTCCATATGGGAAGGCACTCTCCACAGCATTCTCTCAGGATGCCCTGTCCTCGAGAACCTGCTGCTTGACAATTGTGGTGGCTTCAGCCGCTTGGTGATCAACTCGCCGACACTTAGGAGCATAGGTGTCTGTGATGATCAAGGCCACATGGAGGAAATAATAGTCGAGAATGCCCCTTGCCTGGAAAGATTCGTCAGATCAGATTTTTTCCGTAGCATACCAGTCATCCGAGTAACCCGCGCACCGAAACTGCAGATCCTGGGCTCACTGACAGACAACTTCGATAAACTCAAGCTTGGATCCGCAGTTTCACAGGTAACTGGCTGGCTATCCCAGATTCGACATTTCCGCGAGGCATTTCCTGATATTTTTTGTATTTTTTTTCTGTTAGCAGGTACTGGTTGCTGGTAACTTGGAAATGTTGATGCACACTGTGAAGGTTTTACATCTGACGTCTAGTGGCCCTAATCTTGATGCAGTGGTTGGCTTTCTAAGAGTATTTCCTTTCTTGGAGAAGCTATACATCATGGTCAGTTGATGAATCTCTTACCTGGTAGCTTTTTAGTGTTAAAATAATATTTCACTCATTTCTAATAATATCCAATTATTAATTGTTTTACTTGCCAAATAGAAGTTATTTAGTTTTTTGAGCTAGGTAATAACTGTTCTCTGAATTGTTTGTACTCTTTTCAGTCAACTCTGCAGATCGATATGAAAAATGTGCACTATCTAGATCCAACAGATGCGGTTGAATGTCTTGGCCATCTCAGATATGTAGAGTTGAAGGGTTATGTGGGCAAGAAGCCTGATGTCGATTTTGCCAAGTTCTTTGTGTTGAATGCTAAGGTGCTGGAGTTGATGAAATTTGTTGTTGGGGACGGATGTTCTCAGAGCTGGAGAACTGATCAATACAAGCGGCTACAGTTTGATAGTAGGGCTTCTCGAAATGCTCTATTGGATTTTCGATCTTACTCTGGTCGTGCATATGCTACCGGGTGTTTTCGAAGAGGCTGTAACCACAATGATCATGTTTTGTCCATGGTTGACCCCTTCGATAGCTCTTCTTGTCGATTGTGCAGAGAAGGCTAATCAGGTTTATGCCCTCGTGAGAGTTCTCTTTTCCTGTCTTCCTCGTCCGTGCAAACATTGCAAAATGTTTCTCGTGTGAATGTTTCTGAAGACCTCGCCTGTTAATGACCATGTTTAATGTTGTGTGTCAAATATTCTTAAGTTATGTGCAATCAAAATGCATTGGCCAGTTTGGTGTCAGGTTTGATGCTAATGGCACTTTGTTATTGAACTTACATGATATTCTGCTACGAAGACACAAAACATGAGCTGATGGATGCAGAAACTAGGCAAGACGCTACCGTTTTTGTTTTCTTAGTTGCTACCCTTTTTGTTGTCTTAGTTGCGTAACATGTGGGAATGCTCTTGTTAGCAGGAGTTTTTTCTGGAATACCTGGCTTTGCAATTGGTATATTGATTTTATAATGGTAACTGTTGCATCGGCAGTGTCATTCATTAGAAACTGAACATTTGCATTCGTTGGTAGTGGTTCCAGCGGTTTGAAGGTACCCGGCTGGATATCAGGGATCCATTTGTCCTGCATGATACTGATTTTAGCACCATTACCCACACGCCATACCAAACCTAGCATCAACAGTTCCCGAACAAGATGGATCGCCATGTGAACGAGGCCGCTCTAGGTTTCTCTGCCGAGAGAAAATCAGAGTCAGGGTAATATCTTCCCTTCAGAACCCTGGCACACAACGACATCGGCTCAGTCAGCAGCCTCCACGCCTGTTTTCCGAGCATCGCTTGGTTAAACAACACAAAATCCTTGAAGCCCATTCCACCGAGAGACTTTGGGGTTGACATCCACAGCCAAGAACGCCAATGCATCTTGCATTTTGAGAAGAAGTGAGAGAGAATGGAGTGAATGGATTGTTTATTGATTCAGACTGCAGGCTGTATATACTAGCCGAACAGTCGGGTACAATGTCGGAAAGCTGAAGGGAGAGGAATGCCGCCGCTGCGGTTGTTGCATCCTCCGCGGGAGATGAATGGTCCGCAGGCGTTGCATCCTCGAGAAGACGAATGGCGCCTAGTATTTGGTTGCATCCTTCCGTTGGGAGAAGAATGGCGCCGCAGCGGAGGTTGCATCCTCCGTTCAGTGGGGGACGCAGCTGCAAGGGGGAAGCACATCGAGCTTGCCGGGGAAGTGTGGCTGGCCGTGGAGGCAGGGTAGTGGTTTGGTGTGTTGACTGCTTTGGATCATGAGTTCGGACTATGCAGGTGAGACTGCCGGCGAAAGCTGTACTCCAGCTGTGGCCGGAGTCGTCGATGGCGGCGCCTTTGAGCGTCGTTCCCTCGTTGGAGGCATCGATTTAGTTGTTCCCACTTTGCATTTTTCGACGTGCTCCAGGGGAAACCCTTGACCTAGTCTTCTAGATCGGACGATGGCGACGCCTTCCGACGTCGTGTTCCCTCTTGGGGGCATCGTTTTGGAGGTGGTTCCGGCCAGAGGGGCTTGTGGTTTGCTAGCTTGTGTGTGTTGTATGGTTTTTGGGTCCGGTTTTCCTCATAAACTGGACCAACCTTCTATCTATTCATTGAATTTAGCAGTTCTCCTGCTAACATTCAAAAAAAAAATGTCGGTTTACATGTTTCCGACGCTTCGGAACAGACACAGTGACGGTTCGCTATAGACAGCGTTTGGACAACACAAGATTCTAACTGCTAGATAGAATATTCCTATACAATTATAACAGCCTAGTTTAGCCTGATACTAATGCTAACAGTTCCTAACACTCCCCCTTGGACAACGTTGTATTCCAAGCTTCATTGTTGTAAGAATCTTTATATATCTTGAGTGCTGGAAATCTTTGCATGATCTTGATAATCCTTAATCTTGAATAATGATAATTTCTTGATCTTGTATAGTTGATATCCTTCGAAAATCCTGTGAAAAATACAAGGACAAAATTTAGGAATTTGATATACCGTAGGTATAGTTATTGTCTCAATAAAACCAATATGAGAAACCAATATAGGAAAACTCATAAGGAAAGAGTGCAATATTATTATCGGATGATAATTAATAAGTTCAGTTATAGGAATTTTCTCCCCTGAACTTTGCAAATTCCGTAGTCGTCTCATACCAATGCCATGAATGCATTTTTGAAATGCAGTTGTTGGTAAAGACTTAGTGAACAAATCTGCAAGATTGTCACATGATTTTGTTTGCAAAATATCAATTTCTCCATTTTTCTGTAATTTATGAGGAAAGAACAGTTTTGGAGCAATATGTTTTGTGATGTTACTTTTAATATATCCCATATGCATTTGAGTAACACATGCAGCATTATCCTCATAGATAATAGTTGGTGATTCTAATGAACCAATACTTCATGAAGTTTGAATATGGTTGATCACTCTGCGAAGCCATACACATTCTCGTGAGGCTTCATATAATGCAATTATTTCAGAGTGATTAGTGGATGTTGCTACTAAAGTTTGTTTTGTTGACTTCCATTAGATAGAAGTTCCACCATATAAAAACACAAACCCTGTTTGTGACCTGGCATTATGGGGATCGGAAAGATAGCCAGCGTCAGTATAACCAATCAGGGTCATTTCTTGTTTTTTCTTATAGAATAAACTAAGATCTTTAGTACCATATAAATATCTGAAGATATTCTTTACTCCCGCCGAATGGCGTTTTGTTGGAGCTGCACTATGTCTAGCCAACAAATTTACTGCAAAGGCAATATCTGGTCTAGTACAATTTGTGAGGTACATTAGTGCTCTATGACACTAAGGTATGGGAACTCAGGTCCCAATATCTCTTCGTCATCATCCCTAGGTCTAAAGGGATCCTTTTCCATATAAAGGGATCGAACGACCATTGGTGTCTTGGATGGATATGATTTATCCATATTGAATTTTTCCAAAACTTTCTGAATATAAGCGGGCTGATAAACCAGTATTCCTGAGGGAAGGTGCTCAAGTTGTAAACAAAAGCAAAATTTGGTTTTTCCCAAATCTTTCTTCTCGAACTCCGTCATTAAATGATTGCGTGTGATAGTTATGTCTGCTGCGTTACCAATGATGTTGAGGTCATCAACATACACTGAGATGATACAAAATCCCTTTGAGGATTTCTTTATAAAAATGCATGGGCAATCATCATTGTTTGAGTATCCCTTATGGAGAAGGAACTCACTAAGTCGGTTATACCACATTTTACCGACTGCTTCAAGCCATAGAGTGACTTTTGTAATTGTACACAATACATGTTGCGATTTATGTCTAGATTCGGAATTTTAAGTCCATCAGGAACTTTCATATATATAATAAATATCCGCATCTAGTGACCCATATAAGTATGCGGTCACTACATCCATTAACTGCATTGATAAATTTATTTGTACTGCCAATGATATTAAATATCGAAACGTAATTCCACTCATTACAGGAGAATATGTATCGTCGGAATCGATACCGGGTCTCTGCGTAAACCCGTGTGCTACTAGTCTCGCTTTGTATCTCACCACCTCATTGGTTTCGTTCCTTTTTCGAACAAAAACCCATTTAGCTCCCACAGGGAAGACTTTATGAGGAGTAGGTATTACTTTAGAGAATACCTCTCTTTGTTAAGCGAGAGCAGTTCTGCCTCAATTGCCTCCTTCCATTTAGGCCAATCCGAGCGCTGCAGGCACTCTTTCATAGATTTTGGCTCTGGATCCAGTTGAAGGGTTTTAGCAATTTTCAAGGAGAAATATATGTCGACAAGAGTAGTATGATTCTCCCGAATCAATAGTTTGTGGATATTTCTTTGATTCCTTCAGGCACCCTGTGATTTCCCATAACAATGGGGTCTGAGTGTTTCGATGTCCCAACATTAGTATTTGTGTGCACATTTATGCTGGGCTCTTGATGTTGAGCATCAGTTTGGTGTCTATCAACTTCAGGTTGATTTGCATTTACTGACATAGATTTTGATTTTCTTTGTTTCCGCGGTGGATTTGGAGAAGCCTTTTCCCTTGTAACCAGATTTCTCCCCCCTTTTATTTGTAATTGGGAGTTGAGTAGTTTTATTTGGTACCTCTACTCGTTCTGGTGCATTAGCTGCAGGGATATAAGATTTTGTGACACCTTTGTGGTCAGTAAATGCGTCTGATAGATTGTTTGCAACGTTTTGCAAATTTATTATTCTCTGAACTTCAGATTCAGATTCTCTAGTACGTGCGTCTAAGGACTGGATGCCTGTAACATTCCAATCTATTTCCTGACATTCTTTGTGGTTTGTTTCTCCCCCTAATGTCGGGAAATGGTCCTCATCAAAATTTAATCAGCGTACCGGGCTATAAATAGGTCCCCTGTAAGGGGTTCTAAATATTTTATAATTGACGGAGATTTATATCCCACATAGATTGCTAATTTTCTATGGGGGCCCATTGAGGTACGATGCGGTGGTGATATCGGTACGCATACATCGCAAACAAATTTTTGCAGGTGGGAAAAACTTTTCTGATTGCCACGTACTATTTGAAACGGGGAAGTTTCATGATATGCAGTTGGTCTGACTTGAATCAGATCTGCGACGTGTAAAACCGCATGTCCCAACAAGAGGTTGGTAAATTGCAATTCTGTAATAATGGTCTAGCAATTAGTTTTACCCTTTTGATTAAAGATTCAGCAATTCCATTTTGAGTATGAACATATGGTACTGAATGTTCTAGATGGATACCTAAAGCCATACAATAATCATTAAATGCATGTGAACTAAATTCAGCAGCATTGTCCATTTTTATTGTTTTTATCCTGTGTTCAGGATGATTTGCTCGTAATTTGATAATTTGAGCAATTAATTTGGCAAAGGCATGGTTGCGTGTGGACAATAAACACACATGTGACCATCTAGTGGATGCATCAATTAGCACCATGAAGTACCTAAATGGTCCAGACAGAGGTTGTATTGGACCACATATATCTCCTTGAATTCTTTCAAGAAAATTAAGTGACTCAGTTTTAACTTTGAGGTAGGATGGCTTAATAATTAATTTCCCAATAGCATATGCGGTGCATACAAAATCTGATGATTTAGGAAATCTTGTAGTTGGTAAATTGTGACCAACAGAATTGCCTATAATTTTTCTCATCATACCTATTTGAGGATGACCAAGGCGATCATGCCAAGTCTTGAATTTATCAAGATTTTGAAAAATTATTTTATACGCAACATAAGGTACTGGTTTGATGTATGTAAAGTATAATCCGGATGTGAATGAAGGGAATTTTTCAAGAGTTTGTTCCTCATATCCGTTGCTTTTTGTTAAAAGCAAAAATTCTTTCTTATCCACCTCAACTGTTTTTAGGTGGAAATCATTAGATCGGATATCTTTGAAACTTATAAGGGTACGTGTAGATTCAGGATACAAGAGTGCATTCTGAAATTACAATAGTAGTACCCATAGGGAGTGAGAGAGAATGGAGTGAATGAGTTGTTTATTGATTCAGACTACAAGCTATATATACTAGCCGAACAGTCGGGTACAATGTCGGTTTACATGTTTCCGACACTTCGAAACAGTCACAGCGACGGTTCGCTATAGACAACGTTTGGACAACACAAGATTCTAACTGCTAGGCAGAATATTTCACAGAGTATTCCTATACAATTATAACTGCCTAGTTTAGCCTGATACTAATGCTAACAGTTCCTAACACGTTTCCATCCTCAAATCCCCACCACTAGTGGTTAGCTATGGTTGATTTCATCGATTCACACGTACCAACGGACAACGGACACCTGGAAACAACTCATAATGTAGTTCAAGATGGATTGCGTTACTAATTCCAGCAAAGCCTCCTTACCCACCCGAGACATGGGTCTATCCCCCCCCCCCCCCCCCCAGCCCGTGACATTCCTCCAAATCCGATCTGGCAAGAACTTGAACGAGGTCGAGATTGTTCGAGCTATCTTTTTTTAGATTAAAAGGGCCAAATGACCCCAGTTCCATTGCTCGAATGAAACCACCAGAGATCCAGTATTACAGTTTAAAGCAAATAAAGACAAGCTAGCGAAGGAAAGACAAAGTCTCAGAGGGATCTAGAGTTCGTCCTGCTTATTACAGAGAGAGAGCTAAACAGGTCCTTTTTCTACAGCCGAATGCAGGCGTACGAGCGGAAGAGCAGACTACTCAGAAACGAAGCGATGTTCAACGACCTCCCGGAGCTTGGCCTTGATTTCTTGCAGAGGGAGAACATCAGCACGCGGCAGTGGTTTCCCCCAGGTATACAACCCAGCAGGAGTCATCGGCGAGGCCACCAATGGCAGCTGATAGCATGGAGGTGTATCAGGCGCTGGAGCAGACGTCCCTGACAGCGGAAGTGAGGCAGCAAGAGAAACCAGCGACTTCAGGCCCGGAGCTACCCCCACGGCAATGCAGGGGTCTCCTTTAGTCTCTCCACGACCATCTGCTCGAACTTGTCGATCGTGTCCATCATGGGTTGCTTGAACAAGAGCCTCCACTTCTTCACCGTCTTGAGGATCATCCACCAAATCTGTTTCATGCATAACCAAGTTTGACTGTCAAATATTAAAGCATTCCGAGATTTCCAAATGCCCCAAAGCGCCGCAGCACATATTGCATTTAGACTAGCATGCTTCTTATTTGAGACCCAAAACTTAGCTATAGACATGTAATCAGACCCAATCCTAAAACCAAAGAAGTTCGATACCAAAGACCAAACCTCTTGAGAGACAATGCATCCAAAAAACAAGTGATCAATCGTTTCCAAATCCTTGCAAAAGATACATTCCAAAGGTTTGTGCATTTTGCGTTTAAGTAGGTTGTCACGTGTCATCAGCTTGTTATTTGAAAGCAGCCAAAGGAAAATTTGCACTCTGGGTGGAATGGTCAGAGACCAAATCGCTGGCATGTAAACCTGTGTAACCCTCCTGAAGCTAATTAATGATCTTATAAAGGGAGCTTGTAGAGTAAACCCCTTTCGATTCGTAAGCACAAATAATGCAGTCGCAGTCTGAAGAAAGCACGGCACTATCGGTGATCTGTTCTAGCTCATACCACTTCTGCATCAAGGTTGGACAGAAATTTCTCCTAAACGTGAGCCTAAGATTTGAGCCATCCCAAACCTGACCAATAGTAGCCATCGGCTCATTACAGATAATGTAGAGATCCCAGAACTGGACACAAAGTGGGGATGTGCCAAACCAGGTATCTTCCCAGAACCTGATTTTGGCACCATCCCCAACTTTCCACCTGTATCCAAATTTTACCGAATCAGCTGCCCACATAAACCCCTTCCAGAATCTGGAGGAGTTCATATGAGAGCTACAAAAAATATTTGGATTGGTCGTCTTGTACTTAGAATCAACTAGCGTTTTCCAAAAAAAATCTCCCCCTCAAAATATCTTTTGACCCAAGATGCGAGGAGGCAGAGATTGACATCCTGGAGGCAGGGGATTCCTAAACCTCCGAAGTCCTTAGGCATGCAAACTAAATTCTAGTTTGCAAGATGTAGCCTTCTTTTTTCCTTAGTTTCGTTCCACAGACAATGGGACATCTGAGTGTTGATCAGCTCTAAAGCCCATTTTGGAAATTTAAAGAAAGAAAGAAGGTACACCGGTATACTAGCTAGGCAGGACCTAATCAAGGTAACTCTCACTGCGTAAGATAAGAGTTTCCCTCTCCAGCCCGTGATCCTTTTCAAAATCTTATCAATGATGGGTTGCATATCCTCTTTTCTGAGCTTATCATGATGCAGGGAGGTCCCAAGGTATTTAATTGGGAAGGCCCCAACAACGCAACCGAAGATGTTTTTCAACGCATCCACATCATCTTCCCAAAGATTGATGGGAACCAACTCGCTCTTGCTGTAATTAATTCTCATACCTGAGACTTGTTCAAAGCAAGTGAGTATGTGTTTAAGGTTCCTAGTTGTGTCTATGTTGTTTTCAAGGAACAGAATGGTGTCATCGGCATACTGTAAGCTGATGACACCACCTGGACAAAGCTAGGGGCAGAGCCCTTTTATAAGATTGCGAGAAGCGCCCCTAATAAGCATCCTAGTGAAAACATCAACGACCAGATCGAAAAGAATGGGAGACATGGGGTCTCCCTGTCTAAGTCCTTTGGCAGTAACAAAAAAAACCTTAAATATTGTTGATTTTAACCGCTACCGATCCTCCTCTAGTGGCAACTCTGACCCAATTCCTAATTCTTGGGCCAAAACCTCTTTTGAGGAGAAGATCATTTAGAAAGTCAAGATCAACCTTATCAAAGGCTTTCTCATAATCAAGTTTAAGCACCACTCCTTCCTCCATACCGTTGTGCACCGAGTGGAGGACCTCATGCGCTGTAACTACACTTTCTAAAATATATCTACCTTTGATGAAGGCGGTTTGATTTGGGGCAATTATGGAGTCCATAATGCCCCCAACCGAGTGGTGATCACTTTGGTAAAGATTTTGAAAATGCAGTTTAGTAGACTAATTGGTCGAAACTTCTTCATTGAGGTGGCATCAGCTTCCTTGGCGATCAAGGTGAGCACTGCGAAATTCAGTCTAAAAAGATCTAAATCCCCGAGAGAAGTCATGGAACAAAGCCATAATATCCTTCTTAACCACCTCCCAGAATTTATGGTAAAACATAAAAGACAGTCCATCAGGACCGGGTGCTCCATCGGAATAAGAACTGAAACAGCCTTTTTAACCTCCTCCTCAGAGAAATGCATTTCCATGGAGGTGTTCTGTGCAGTGGTTATCAGTTCCTCTGGGGAGAAAAATCCATCCCCAAGAGAGAAACCTGATTTCTCTACCGTGCAGAAAATATCTTTATAAAACGATGAGGCGATCTCAAGCATTTCGTCAATGTCTGAGGTCGTCCCATTTGGACCATCGAGAGAGAGGATCATGGTCTTCCTCCTGCGTTGATTGGCCACCGCGTGGAAGTACGCGGTGTTCTGATCCCCTCAAGGATATTCCTATCTCTCGAACGTTGCCTATCTTTGGTTTCCTCTTTTAACCAGAGGTTCTGCATCTCCTTATTAATCTCTCTCATTCTCTCGTGCTCATGATCTGAAAGATCTTCATCCTCAGCTTTAGATCTAACACATCATACTCATCCATCAAATCTTTTTTAAGAAGCCTCAGCTCAGATTTGATGTTCCTACTCCACCCTTTCGAAGCTCTCCTAAACCTTCTCACCTTTTCCTGCCAAATATCTATGGCAGTAGTGCTTCTTGTGGGAGCATTCCAAGATTTGACCACCAAATCCATGAAATCCTCCCTCAATAGCCACCATTTTTCGAATCTATAAGGGGGAGGTTGAAAACGATAGTTGACCCCATAATCCTAGAGGATGGGGGTGTGGTCACTACCAATCCTAGTAAAAGCCTGGGCACTCGCCAGGGGGAAGATGCTCTCAAGCTCAGTGTTACAAAAGACCCTATCAATAGCTGACATGGTTATTCGCCCAGGTATACGTCCCATCGGAGAGCCTGAGAACTCTTCCGTGGACTAGTGGTAGCCGTGCATATGCGCATAAGGGCCAGGTCCCGAGTTCGAGTCCTCACTTCTTACTTAATGACAAAGCCGGGGTGGAGTCCCCCCTCCGGTCTTGTTGTTTTATTGGAGAGCCTAACCTCCAGCAGACCCCACAAATTGATCCAAGTATTGAATTTGTCGCACCATTTCTGGTCGACAACTCCATTACTTTTGTCTTTTGCACATCTAACCAAATTAAAATCCCCACTAATCAGGGAAGGATAAGAGTTATCTATGAACAACTGGTGCAGTTCAGAGATAAATCTTTCCTTACCATCATCATAGGGGGAACCATAAACAGAAATATGCCTCCAGATTTTACTGTCCAGCTTATTTTTAAGTAGACAGGAGACTGAAAACTCTTTGATGTCCCAAGCAAGGACTTCAAAAAAAATCGTATCCACCCCCCACCAAGATACCTCCGGCTGTCCCAACAGCTGGAAGGAGATTCCAGACATAGGGGTGATTCAGACTAATCGAATCTAAGTAAGAAATAGAAAATTCCATCTTCTTTGTCTCCTGGAAAGAGACGATGGTAGCATGCATTTTTGCGAGCAAGTCTATGATATTGTTTTTACGGCCAGCAGCGTCAATCCCTCTAATGTTGACACTTAAACTATTCATAAACCACTCTTTTCTTAGGGTGCTTGCCCTGTTTCTTCCTACAAACCTGGAACCACAATCCAACACTAGTTTCAACGCTTTGTTTTTCCTCAGAAAAAATGCGTTTGCGGAGTACTTGGATTTTCTAGATCAGCACATGAACTAGTACAATCTGGTCCTACACACTCAGGCATAGCATCGGTGTCGGTGCTACTAACAAAACCTAGGTCAGTTGATTTAGAGAAATCAATCGAAGCAAAGAAACCAACAGGTTTAAACAGAGAGAAAGTGTCCTCTGCTATTCCAGAAACAGCTGACTCGTTGATACGTCCCAAACGTATCTATAATTTTTGATGTTCCATGCATGTTTTATGTCAATTGGCACATGTTTTATATACACTTTATATCATATTATGACATTTATTGGATTAACCTACTAATAGTTGCCAAAGTGCAAAATCTTCTTGTTTTCCTATTTGTTGTGTAGGAATTATCAAAAATACAAAAGGAAACCATATTGGAGTCGAATTGGGACTTTCCTGAAATCTGTCTGGAAACGTTTTTCGAAGATGGTCACGTTTGGGCCCGAAGACGACGTCAAACGGAAACCTGACAGAAGACAAAATTGCAGAGAATTTTCCGAGAATCGATCTAGACTTAAAATTCGCCCAATTCCGAGTCCGGACGGCCGAGATATTCCCGATTTACTGCAGCCCTAGATGGGATGACGAGAATCTGAAAGATTGTGACTTTATTGACTCCAACTCTTACCAAATTTGATGGATTCGGCCAAGACACGAATTGGAGACTCATTAGGGCTGAGAGGGGTTCCTAGGAAGCTTCTAGAGGTGCCCAAGAGCCCTTGGATCAAAGGGGCATCCATCCCATGGCCTAGATTGCATCTCCACCTCTATATAATGAAGGGAAACCCTATTTTCCAAGCAAGCCACCAAAAGCCACGGATTTTTCTCCTCTTGGCAGCCACCAAGGAGGGGGAGGAGCTCCTCCATTGCTGCACCATCACCAAGGAAGAAGAAGGGGGGCCAAGGGCCGCCGCCGCCGCTCGCCGCCGCCGCGCCGTGGCTGCTGCGGGCCGCCGCCTCCACTCCGGTCTACACCTCTTCATCAAGCTCTCCATCAAGTGTGCTCACCATGACCATGTGTGAGTAGTTTTCACCGAGGCTGAGGGCTCTACCGGTAGCTATGTGGTTCATCTCTCTCTCCATGGTGTGATCTTTATGTGATCATGAGCTTTGTAATCTAGTTGGATCCATGGATGTTACTCTTCGTTATCTTATGAATTATGCTACTTGAGTGGTTTTATTAATGTAAACTCCGGAGTCACCTTTGTCCCATGGTGCGAAGTTGACAGTGTGCGTACCGTGTGTGACTCTTAGGCTAAAGATTACATGAATACTTATCATGAGTTATTATTTGTGTTGGATGTCTCTATAAAATTGTGGTGTTTGTCTAGTACTATTTTGGAGCGCTCTTAGTAACATTGGGGTTCCCTAGATGTGGAATGCAACTTTAAGGTGTGCTTTTATAGCCCTACGCAGTAGATTGGTGTTCGTTATCCAACAAGGGAATAGCTCAGAGTAGCATAGTGAAGAGGAAATATCTATGTATTCAATTATATTATTATTGTTGAGAGTGTCCACTAGTGAAAGTATGATCCCTAGGCCTTATTTCCAAGCATTGAAACACCGTTTGCTCTCATTTTGTCTCATGTTTGCTTGTTGCCATCTTTATTTCAGATTGCAATTACCACTTATAATCATCCATATTATTTGCATTTCACTATCTCTTCGCCAAACTAGTGCACTTATACATCTGACAAGTGTATTTGGTGTGTTGGGACACAAGAGACTTCTTATATCTTAATTGCAGAGTTGCTTGAAAGGGATATCTTTGACCTCTACCTCCCTGAGTTCGATAAACCTTGGGTGATCCACTTAAGGGAAACTTGCTGCTGTTCTACAAACCTCTGCACTTGGAGGCCCAACACTGTCTACAAGAATAGAAGCGTGCGTAGACATCACTCGTCAGGTGTTCTATCATAAACAAATTCATCCACAACTAAACCTACTGTGTCAGCAATATCAACGATTTCAGGTAAAAGGCAGAAGAGGTTTGGTTTCTGTATACCTTTTAGTTTAGATGTTGCAGGGGCCTCCATCTTCCTTTTCTTGATCTCTCGCGCCATCTGCATGCTTGATTTCCCACCTCTTCCTTTGAGCCTCTCACACTGTTTTGTGCCATAAACGGGTCCCCAGGCGACCTTCTTCTTGTCGGCGAGCTTGTCTTCTATAACTGTCACAGCTCCTTCTGGCTGCTTCAGCTCTTGAGCATCGTTAGCAGCAGAGGTCAGTTGGGCCTCTTCATGCTGCAGCATCTCTTGAGTGACGCCAACATCAGAGGGCAACTGGTCCTGGGCATAACAGAAGTACCCATCCACAATAACCACTTCCATTTCTCTTAGGAGGTCGTAGCATCTTTCTTCATATGGTGAGTCAGTGGACAGCCACGCCAAAATCGATTGCCTTGCTTCTTCCAATTGCTCTAGCAGATCTGAACCTTCTGACATATAGCCATCTTCACCCCCATCTGCAGCTTCCACTTTCCTGTGAGAAGTGGAGCCACCATTGAAAGAGCATGTTGCCCCCATGCGTGGTTTTGGTAATTAATGACAATCCTTATGGTCTAATGTTTGCATTGAGATATCCTTGTAGATCTTGTCCATAGGAAAAGAAAGGAGTTCATGTGTTGGACTCTAAAAGCTTACATGGTAAAGTATGTCTAGTTTATCTTAGTGGCAAAACATTGTCACTTATGTGGTGGTTAACGAGGATTTCCCATTTTCTTATTGGAACAACCTATAAAGCAATTTTATTCATCTTCCTCCTTCAGGATCAAGTTCTAGTCTTTCATAAAACTTAGAACCCAAATTCTTTGTGTCTCTTCATGTTTATCTTTCAAAACTATGACACAATCAATAAGACAAACATTATTCCTAAATCCTTATATCATCTTAGAACTGAACTTCTTTTCAAAAATTCTAAGTATCTAAGACCATGACGTCCCTTTATGTTTTTCTTTCAAAACGATGACGTGAATATCAAAGGACTATTATTGTGCTAAAACTAGACAAACATTAAATATACTAAATTGGATTTCTAGGAATATGATTCTGCAAACATCTTAGCAATTATTCAATCAAACTTGATCAAATATATGAACCGAAATAGAATTTCAATTCATCACATTACTAAGACAATATTTCTAAAATATAAATGTGTAGTTTCAAGATATCAATAAATTATTGACTATCTTTCAACTCAACATTTATTGACTTCACTATGTGCCTGAACACTTAACGAATTTATGACTCATAAGAGTCATGTAGTTCATCAAGCCTTTCACTTGTTTCACATAACAATATCTCAAATTTCCTTCCATCATGCATATGATGCATTTGAGATGATAGTGCCACTCGAAGGTGGTGTCAACATAATCACAACAATATTTCAGAACAAATGATATTTCCATAATTCAAAAGATTTGTAATTTGATCATCCACAAAGGGATTGATCCAAAATATTCTTCGATAAACGGGACATGAAATCCCACAAAATCACAAGAGTATTTCCATCGCCAAGATTGCGACCTTATTACAATAACTTGGGCCGAAACCCACAAATCTTTCAAACTAAAACTTGAAAAGTAAATTTGAAGATGTCTTCATCATGTGGATGAAATTCCATGCGCCGAGCTTGACACACATCTTCAACCTCTACTCTTCCGCCACCTTACTTCCCGCATCTCCTATATCAAGTGCATAAATAATTTAGCAATTGATACTCCAGAGTCACTAGTAAGATTGACAAATATCATTCAAGTATAACTCTTATACCTTTCTTGCCTTTAGAAGATTTCTTCTTCTGTAGCAGGAATTTCTTGCAGTTCCTCTTCCAGTGTCCCTTCTTCTTACAAAAGAAACACTCGGATTCCTCTTGAGCCGAGTCCACAGCCTTTTGCAATGCCTTAGCATTTTTAGACTTCTTCATTCTCTTCTTCTTGAACTGTGCGGTTTGGGTAACCATCAAAATTGATTGTTTTCCCTCTTCACACTAGGTTCAACAGTTTTCAGCATTGCAAGGAGCTCATTTGGTGTCTTCTCCAACCCATTCATGTTGTAATTCATGATAAAACCGCTGTAAGATGGTGGGACGGATGCCAACATCAAATCTATACTTAGCTCGGCTGGAATAGGAAATCCCAGAGCCTCGAGCCTAGTACCATAACCAAACATCTTGATTACATGCTCGCTCATAGAGCCTCCTTCTGCCATGTGACATGACCACAGTGCCTTTGTTATCTCATAACGCTCAGTCTTAGCCTGAGTCTGGTACATGGCCTTGAGTGCGACAATCATGTCGTATGCAGGAGTTTGGTCAAACTTCTTCTGCAACTCAGGTTCCATACATGTCAACATGAGACACTGAACAGAGATTGCCGTATCACTCTTCAAGGTGTACGCTTCCCTTTCAGCTTCTGACGCATCGTCGGCTGGCTCCTCGGGGAGAGGGCCATAGAGAACGTACTTGCTCTTCGCGTTCCTAAGAACAATCCTTAGGGCGCGAACCCAATCAGCATAGTTGCTCCCATTCGAAGTCTGAGGCTTCTTCTCAATCAGTGGTCCAAGGTTAAACGTGGGTGCTATCTTAGGCATTGATCTACAACAATTAAGTTCACTTAGACATGTTCATAATTATTATCTAGCACTTAATTAAAACTAAATTAAATTAAATGTGCTCCCACTAAAATTGATATTCCTCATGATCAAATTAGTGTAAACGAAATCCACGCTCAACATACGATCAATAGATGGATACATGCCATTGAACGTAGTTTACAACGGGTAAGTCAACAGACCAATCACTTCCTACCGTGATTTTCGCTTCATCTTTCGATGCGTGTGCTCCGTGCTCATAACTAGTTATGCTCGAAGGTCAAGACAACCAACCATTTTTGCTGTAGGTACGGTACACTACACGCCTCTTGAACCCTTGGCACACATTACTCATGGATACATGGCGTACGATGACAATCATCCGGTTTGACGCTGCTACGTGTTGGAAGAGCACGAACTCCTTGATATTTTTAATTTTAGCTCAAGTAATTAAACTCTGCAGCTACCGAGGAATCTCCCTAATAATCACACTACTGCGCAATCAAGGGAAGAGCAAGAAAACAGATATAAAACATGCACAAATAAATAACACTTCGTGATGTAGTATAGTCTTCTTCCTCCATCTTCCGGTGGCGCCTCCACCGGTGTGGCCATGTCGAGGTTCACGACATTTGCACGCCTTCTCCTATCCTCCACTATCACCATAGATCGATGAACAATAACGGCACGCCGGCCAACAAAACAAAGGTTAGTCAACAAAATATAATTTCGAGACTATACCACATCACATGTCCTGCAAAACAGAGTTAGACGCCTCTAACGTTTGTTTGCATATTTTAGCGTGGCTGTAGGATCAACGGGACAAACCGGAAATATTACGGTCCTCACCAAGCATAGTTACTCATGTTGCTAGATTAACCTTGCGGGGTGATTATCCATCCCAACATTACGAAAACGTTGCGGATGCTAATCTAGACGATTGCCAAAGCACATGACCCCGTGTGGATCTAGTCCACATGCCCCATCCGCTATCAAGTCGACGAGACCAACTATAGTAAGATTCGAAGCTACTGAAGCATTTCGTTGGTGCCGACGGGCATACTAGAAGCTATAACACCCCGAAAATTTAGGCCACATTTTAAATTATTTTTGGACGCCGGAAAACTTTTCTATTTTTAATAACTGTTTCCTAAGATTTTTCGAGGCGATTTGACTTAGGCTTTGCTCTCTCTTAAAACATCAAGGGACTTCTCTACCCATATTCAGAAAGGCCGTACAAAAATATTTCATACTCCAATCCAATATTTCCAATTTCGGAGTTAACTGTTAAATGTCGGCTCCGACCCAATTTTATTTGGTCAACTTAGAAGTCTCGGAAAATCCTCATAATTTAGGGAGATGCATACTTTTGTATTTCCAACACTTCTTCTGTTGAAACCCAACCCATTTGAACAAGTTTTGACCTACTTCCTTTGTAAGCCGAAAATCGATGCCGGTACGCGGCTTAGCGGACTTTTGCAAAACCCCTTTTCCACACCACCAAATAAGCTCAAACTCCTTAGACACTCTCCCTATGCAAAACATACCCAGTGGTAATTGTTTGGGATTTTTCTGAGTTGAGCAAGACCTCTGTCGTTTTGTCGAACACCTTGTGTGCGTTTGATTTTCGAAAAACTTTGTGTTACCAAGTGATGCATGTAAAATGCATACATGAACTTTGCATTATTTTACTGATATTCCAGTCATATTTGCATCATATAAGGGTCATATCACTGTTTTATAATGATTTTGGGAATATTTGGTATGTTTCCTATTTTTATGGAATTAACCCTGCACAGTCAGAAAACCCTGTTTTCTATATTTTAATGTTTCAGGGACCCAAACGACGTCCAAATGACCTAATATTTTACGGGCATCAGTTTTTGGAAGGAACAAAGCGTAGGAGCCAAGGAAGCGCACGAAAGGAAGCCGGAGGCCAAAGTTGAGTGGGCCCACGCGGCCAGGTACCTGGGTCGCGTGGGACCCCCTCTTTTGGGCCTCGGAGCTCCGTTGCCGTCGATCTTTCCTCCACCAACTCGGTTTTGACCTAAAACCGACTATAAAAATAGCCCCCCGACGTTCTCTGGAAGGAGCACCGCAGAAACACAGAAACACCGAAACAGAGACCTGGAGCTGCAGATTGGAGGGGGAAAACTCCGGCGGGGCGCTGCCGGCGTGGTCTCCATCTTCTCCAACGACTTCTCCACCGTCTCCATGATGAAGAGGGAGTAGTCCACCTCTGGACTGTGGGTTTGTGGAAGTAACTTATGTATCTCTTTCTCTTGAGCTTCACTAATTAGTACCGTATGAGCTGCTGAACATGATTACGGTCATCTATGTAATACCTTTGTGGTGGATCTTTTTATGAGTTAATATATGTTTGAGATTGCAATGGTTTTGTTTCAGTTATGAAAGTAGATGCATATTATGTACCCCGTTCTTATTTACTTGTCTTGATCAAACATGTTTATGAGAGCGTGTGAGGGGGAACGTGTGCATTAGTTGGAGTAACGGGGGGTGGCTAGTGCAGTGAACGTGAGAGAAAGTTCTGCGATCCACTTGGGTATCTCTACCTTACTTTGTTGCCTCACTAGGGATAAAAAGAAATACCATGCTACCGGAGATGTGGGTGTGACCATTGCCACTACTCCATGACTAGATCTAGCATGTTATTATTTTAACTTCATGTCATGATACTTATTGCTATACTCTGAGTTATCTTAATTACTGAGGTGTTATGATTTAGTTCGCATCTTGGTGGAGTATAAGAGAGACTAATAACCAAAAGGTCTCTATGTTAGGACGTGATGCCCATATAATTATAACTTGTCATTAAACTGTTGTGTTGCAATCTCATATGTCAACTCTAGTGTTCCATTGTCTACCACTTTATTAAAGAGAGAGTGCATTTGTGAAACCATGAACCCCGGTCCATTTTTAATCATAAGAAACACCTTTCCAACAACTTTTACCACTTTACCATTTTCTGCCATTTAAAAATCCAAAAATACAAAAACAATTTTACATCTTGCATTCATCATATAAAACCCAAAAATATCATTTATCATTGCTACCACCATCCTTGCATATTTATTTACCACCATTGCATATTTATTTCTTGTTTGCATTGCATATTATCTTGATATCATTTTCACACCTTGTGCTTGACAACCACTAGGTGAGGTTGAGGACCAAAACATTTACTTTGTTTTGTAGGTAACCAAAAGAAGGATAGGAAAGATAAATCTTCACTACTGATTCGCCGAGAGTTCGATATTAAACCCTCGAGTCACCCCTCGTGGGGAAAAAAAACGTCTTCCACTTACTACACACTCTGCACTTGGAGTCTCAACCTAACCCATATTCTTTTGACGCAGGTAACTACGTCATCGGGTATCAAGACTGTTTTCTGGCGCCGTTGCCGGGGAATCATTGCTGAAAGGTTTATCCAAGGGTCCCCTGCACTAGCTCTGTTTTCTGGCGCCTTTGCCGGGGAATCATTGCTGAAAGGTTTATCCAAGGGTCCCCTGCACTAGCTCTGTTTTCTGGCGCCGGGTTTATCCAAGGATATCTCACCAAGTCAACTTCATCACCAACTTGTGCTAACACCTAAGCTTGGGGAGGTTGCACCTACGTGAGCATCATCTTATCCATCTTTACCTTCAAAGCAATTTATCTTGTTTTGTCATTGTCTTGCATTTTTAAGTTCGATTTGCATATTTATTTTCAGTTTTGCATTTTGTGTTGCATTTGTTATTTCGGTTTGCATCATTTAGTGTCATTTTATTTTCAGTTTTGCATAAAAAATTAAAAAAACACATAAAAACTTGCAATCATGGTTCTGGGAAACAAACAAGGAGTGAGTCCTCCATTGAATTCGGTTTCTAATTTTAAACAGTATCATGGAGAAACATTAAAAGATGCTTGGGTAAGAATTAATAGGATGCACTATGAAGATCCTACACCTTGTGAAGATGAAAAGCTAAATCTTTACTTCTATTATGGAATAGACCCTTGGTACCAAAATGCTTTAGATGGGGCTACAGGGGGAAGTTTTGTGTTGTCAACACCACCTTGTGCAACCATGACACTTAGAAGAATCTTTGGTAGCTTTGTGGGTAGCAAGAAAAAGTTGGAGGACACTGCGGTAGCACTTGCATTATTCAAAGATAAATTTGAAACTAAGTTAGAGAAGCTACCAAGTAAAGAGGTTTTTGAACAACTAGTATCTTATTCTAAAAACATTATTCCCAAGATAAACAATGAATTTGTTAATGTCATGCATAAACTAAGATTATGTGAGAAGGAATTTCTTGAAAAAGATGTTTACCTCAATAGAATTGAGGAAAAGCTGGTTTGTGTTAGTGATTCAATAAGAAAAGACTCATCATTTAAACATGTGAAAGAAATTCCTGTTAAGCAACAAGTTTGCGTTAAAAAGGAAAAGAAATTTGAGGAAGTTAAAATGCTTAGTGAAGTAAAGGATCCATTGCTTGATTTAGAGAATTGTACCTTGCATGAATTAATATCCATCTTACAAAAATTTGCAAGTGATCCTTCCATCAACTCTAACCAAGCTGGTTTTGGTTCTTATATTGCTAATTGATGGCTACGTGTTGGTGAACCCCAAGAGGAAGGTTATGATGTAGACAGCAGAAGTTTTCCCTTGAATAATCTACCCAAGGTTTAATCGGACCAGTAGGACTTGACGATCTATTGGAAGGTTGTTGATGTTGACTCCCCCTGGCGCTAGGGAGCTTGCACCAACGTGGAATCTGCACAGACACAAACCAGAACTTTGCCCAACACGAAACAGAGAGGTTGTCAATCTCTCCGGTCTTGCAGAAACAAAGAGTTAAACGTATGGTGTGGAAAACAGCAGGAAAAACAGCAAGTAACAGGAAACAGATGATTGCAGCAGGTTGTGTAAACAGTATGAGGAAATTGGACCAGGGTCCACAGTTCACTAGTGGTGTCTCTCTCAGAACAGATAACTAGCATGTTGGGTAAACAAATTACAGCTGGGCAATTGACAAATAGAGAGGGCATAACAATGCAATACATGCCAAGATGTCTACTATGAAATCTAGTTGGGCATTACAACAAAGTACATAGACCGTTATTCCAACCGCATCTATGCCTAAATAATCCACCTTCAAGGCAGCATCCGCATCCTGTTCAGTATTAAGTTGCTAACAACAGATTATTGCATGAAGTAAAGTGTGTAATGTAATCAATACAAGTGCCCTTGGACACTGCACCAATGTTTTATCCCTAGTAGCAACAGCACATCTACCATCTTAGACCTTTCTGTCACTGATCCAGATATCTAGAGACTGAACCCACTATCGAGCATAAATACCCCCTCTTGGAGTCACAAGCATCTACTTGGCCAAAGCATCTACTAGCAACGGAGAGCATGCAAGATCAAGAGCACATAGATAAACAACTTGAATAAACATGGTATCAATATTCATCGGATCCCAGCAAACACAACATCTAGCATTACAATAAGATGATCTTGATCATGTTAGGCAGCTCACAAGATCTAAACATGGAGGCACAAGGTAGAGAGACAACCATCTAGCTACTGCTATGGACCCGTAGTCCAGGGGTGGACTACTCACGCATCACTCCGGAGGCAGGCATGGTGATGTAGAGCCCTCCGGTGATGATCTCCCCTCCGGCAGGGTGCCGGGAAGAGCTTCAGAACTCCTCCGATCTGAGATTGACGATGACGGCCGCGACGGAACTTTTCGTGGAATATGATCGACCGTAATAGGGTTTTCGCGTCGCGGAGAATATATAGGCGAAGAGGCGGCGTCGGTGGCCGAGGGGGGCCACCACGCCATAGGGGGGCGCGGGCCCACCCTGGGCCGCGCCCTAGTGTGGCGTGGCCCCCTGGTGGGTCTGCTCCGACTCCCCTTTGGACTCCGTGATCTCCTCGTGATATTATTGACGATGTCTTTTGTTTCGTCCAATTCCGAGAATATTTCCTTAATAGATTTTCTGAAACCAAAAACAGCAGAAAACAGGGAACTGGCACTGTGGCATCTTGTTAATAGGTTAGTCCCAGAAAATGCATAAAAATGATATAAAGTGTAGCCAAAACATGTAGCAATTGATATAATACAGCATGGAACATCAAAAATTATAGATACGTTTGAGACGTATCAAGCATCCCCAAGCTTAGTTCCTGCTCGTCCTCGAGTAGGTAAACGATAAAAACAGATAATTTTTGAAGTGACATGCTACCAACACAATCTTTGATCAAATAACAATGTAATGCACATGATCTGAATGAAGTGATCCAAGCCAATGGTCTATAGTTTGCAAGCAAGTAAATAAAGAGTAAACATAAGTGATCACACAAGTGCAAACTTTCATGAATAATACTATAAAACATTTAGAGATATAATAGTCTAACATAATAGTTAGCTCACAGCAGCAATAATTCTCAACATGAAAGTGTTTGTATCAACACAAAGGAAGATAATAGCTTCAGCTTTTGCTTCAACTTTCAACATGTATATCATATAGATAATGTCAATGCAAAGAATATGATCAACCAAACACAAAGTTATGTAAAAACTGTTATACTGGAGTTGACAATGATGTTTGCTTAAGTAGACAGAAAGAAGTGGGAAAACTGACTCAACATAAAAGTAAAAGAATGGCCCTTCGCAGAGGGAAGCAGGGATTAACATCATGTGCTAGAGCTGTAGTTCCCGAAGGCATATAGAGAGCATAAAATATTGTTTTGTAAGGTAATGGTGTATACAGGTGTCAACAAATCAAATAGCAGGTACTTGTCATCTTCCATGGCTAACTAACTTTTAGAGCGGTTCCGAGAGTTTTTAGGACTGCACTTGTAACAAGCACTTATTGGTGACACTCCTCCCAACCATTTACTTTCCACAAACCATGGCTAACCGAATCCTCGGGTGCCCACCAACATTCACCATGGAGGAGTGTCTATTTATTTATTTATAGGGTGGACTAACCAGCTCTTTAATGCAAAATAAAAGGTGGAGAAGCAGATGAAGCTGCCAATCCTTGTAAATTAATTAGCATGGAAGATGACAAATCTCACTACTACGTCCTTATGAGCTTTTCAAGTAGTGACACAAAAAGGAAATGTAACAGTTTTGAGTAGTTAGTAGATAGCACATGAAGAAATTTACTTGGAATGGTGAAAACACCACATAATAGGTAGGTATGGTGGACACAGGTGGCATGGATTTGGCTCAAGGTTTTGGATGTACAAGAAGCATTCCCTCTTAGTACAGAGTTTAGGC
This sequence comes from Poa pratensis, assembly GCA_947311845.1. Lineage (NCBI taxonomy): Eukaryota > Viridiplantae > Streptophyta > Magnoliopsida > Poales > Poaceae > Poa > Poa pratensis. The sequence goes on from CAMZMU010000074.1 coordinate 99,258,819, forward strand.
TAGCAAGGTTATTATAAGCAAACATCATTATCAACTGGAATAGCAAGAGTGTACATAAAACACAAGGTTTGACGAACCATAGACTCCCACTGTCTTCCTTGTTAACACATAGCCTTCATCCAAAAATTATCTAGACTACTATGGACTTCCAATTATGCAACAGATTATTATAGCAGAAAATCCTTATAGTAGTTCTTCATTAATAGCCATTACTTACATGATGCACAAGCTTAAACATTAATTACTTGACAGCTCAAAACAATTGGCAAGCATCAAATTACTCAAGACAACGATCTAAAAAGATTCATGTAAGCATTTTATACCACTACCACATGCATAGCATTTTTCTGGTCCAACCAAACACCAATCAACTTATTTGACAACTCTCCAAACAGATATAAGTGAAGCAAGAGAGTACTTTCTTCAAAAGAAACTGAAGCTCTAACAAGAGATACATGAAAAACTGAGAGCTAACAGCAATAACAGCAACTAGACAGGAATACTCAACAAGTATAAGTGAAGCACAAGAGTATTCTAATGAAAAAGTGGAGCGTGTCTCTCTCCCAAACATGAATACTAGGATCCAACAAGTATAGCACAGCAAACAAAACAAAACAAACTGAAAACAAAAACACACTGACGCTCCAAGGAAGAGTACACTAGCATGAAGCAATAAAAATATAGCACCATTAGAGATGACCTGATAATTTGTAGATGAAGAAGGGGATGCCTTGGGCATCCCCAAGCTTAGATGCTTGAGTCTTCTTGAAATATGCTGGGGAGGTAAGCCTCCCCAAGCTTAAGCTCTTCACTCTTCTTGATCATGTAATATCATTCTCCTCTATCAACACTTGAAAACTTCCTTCACACCAAAACTTAACAGCTTTTCTCATTAGCAGGTTAGTGCACTAAAAGATAATACTTCAAAGTTCTAGCAAAGACAAAACTCACAAGCCAACTATTTTAAACATTAGCCACTGTTACTAGGCTCAAGTGGGCACTTTTACACGAAAAGAAACCACTTAAAAACTTGTAAAAGAGAGAATGCAAAATAAAAGACAGAATCTGTCAAACCAGAACAGTCTGTAATGACGAATTTTTTCGAGGCACTTACGATGCTCAGATGAAGAACTTTTGAAATAATGAAAGTTGCGTAACATCATCAGGAACATGCACAAAAAGTTTCAGCATTTTTCGATTTTTTCTGATTTTCTACTGAATTAAACGGTGACGAACAGCAATCTGTCCCAATGCAGTCCCGAAAATAAAACCAACTTTGCATTAGTAACTCTCCTTGGCACAACAAAACAGCAAATAAAAGATACAAAGGAGTTGCTACAGAGGTAAACAAGCATCCTTGACTAATACTGAAAATAAAAGATAATGGGTTGCCTCCCAAAAGCGCTTTCTTTTAATGCCTTTTAGCTAGGCTAGAAGATTTTAATGATGCTCTCATAAGAATAAGAGTTGAAAAACAAAAGAGAGCATCAAGAGGCAAATATCAAACACATTTAAGTCTAACCCACTTCCTATGCAAAGGAATCTTGTAACAAAATAAATTATTGAAGCATAAAGCAACTAGCATAGAAAGATGAAACAAATATAGCTTCAAAACTTTCAACATAAAGAGAGGTGTTTTAGTGACTTGAAAACTTTTACAACCATATTTTCCTCTCTCATAATAACTTTCAGTAGCATCATGAACAAACTCAACAATATAACTATCACATAAAGCATGCTTTTCATGATCTACAAACACATAATTTTTATTAAGCTCTAAAACAGTGGGGTTATCAAACCCACTTTTGACAATAATAGTATAATAAATATCATTAGCCAATATAGGACCATCATCAAGAGCATTATCATATATAACATTAGGGAGCACATTTTTACTTTCTGCAATTTCCTTTTCTTGAGTCAAGGAGCTTGTTACTTCAAATTTATCAAAAGGAGATATTTCAATAGAATCATGACATTCAACAATATAGCATTTTTCCTCCTTATGTGGGCATGGAGGGTAATCATATAATGTAAGAGTTAAAGAGTTACTATCATTAGAAGGTAGATCCTCCTTTTGTTCTTCACTCTCCTCCTCTTTTTCATCCAATGAGATCACAGTTTCAGCAATTTCTTCTTCCATAGGTCCCTGAAAAGAAGCAAGTTGTTCTGGAGAATAAGTTTTCTCAAGAAATTTAGTGATATAAGGATTGTCATTGTAATATTCAAGGCAGTAACCAAGTATAGAAAAATTCTCAGATTTATAAGGAGAATCATCATCTTGAATATAACCAGCAATTTCATAAGCACCCTTAAAAACAACAAATTCTTCAGTTTGTTCAAGATTACCAAAGTCATAGTTTCCTTTAGCATAAGCAGCCAAGGTTTCATTATCATTATAATCACATTGGAAAGGGAGGTGTTTATGCCTTCTACAACAAAAAGATTCATTAAAGCAGTAGGATTCATCAAATGTAGAACACAAGTTCTTAGCAAAATAATTCAATCTACTTATTTGTTCCCATAGATGTTTCCCTTTTTGAGACAAGCGGTATTCCTCATAATAAGTTTGATGTTCCTCCGTGAACCCACCGTGCCAATAATATTTAGTATCAAAGAGAGAAGCCATTGATAGCAAGTAAACAACTAGACATAATAACAAACCGAAATAAACTAGATGCAAGAAACTAATTTTTTTTTGGGTTTTTGATTTTTAACAGCAAGCAAAACAAAACTAAAACAAGACAAAAAACAAAGTAAAGAGATTGGAACTGAGAGACTCCCCTTTCCAATAGCCTCCAAGTCCCCGGCAACGGCGCCAGAAAACAGCTGGTGCCTGGTTGACGGGAGAGTATTTGAGGATGATGATGATGGTGATGATGAGTACTTCCCCGGCAACGGCGCCAGAAAACAGCTTGATGGCTACGTGTTGGTGAACCCCAAGAGGAAGGTTATGATGTAGACAGCAGAAGTTTTCCCTTGAATAATCTACCCAAGGTTATCACCAGTAGGACTTGACGATCTATCGGAAGGTTGTTGATGTTGACTCCCCCTGGCGCTAGGGAGCTTGCACCAACGTGGAATCTGCACAGACACAAACCAGAACTTTGCCCAACACGAAACAGAGAGGTTGTCAATCTCTCCGGTCTTGCAGAAACAAAGAGTTAAACGTATGGTGTGGAAAACAGCAGGAAAAACAGCAAGTAACAGGAAACAGATGATTGCAGCAGGTTGTGTAAACAGTATGAGGAAATTGGACCAGGGTCCACAGTTCACTAGTGGTGTCTCTCTCAGAACAGATAACTAGCATGTTGGGTAAACAAATTACAGCTGGGCAATTGACAAATAGAGAGGGCATAACAATGCAATACATGCCAAGATGTCTACTATGAAATCTAGTTGGGCATTACAACAAAGTACATAGACCGTTATTCCAACCGCATCTATGCCTAAATAATCCACCTTCAAGGCAGCATCCGCATCCTGTTCAGTATTAAGTTGCTAACAACAGATTATTGCATGAAGTAAAGTGTGTAATGTAATCAATACAAGTGCCCTTGGACACTGCACCAATGTTTTATCCCTAGTAGCAACAGCACATCTACCATCTTAGACCTTTCTGTCACTGATCCAGATATCTAGAGACTGAACCCACTATCGAGCATAAATACCCCCTCTTGGAGTCACAAGCATCTACTTGGCCAAAGCATCTACTAGCAACGGAGAGCATGCAAGATCAAGAGCACATAGATAAACAACTTGAATAAACATGGTATCAATATTCATCGGATCCCAGCAAACACAACATCTAGCATTACAATAAGATGATCTTGATCATGTTAGGCAGCTCACAAGATCTAAACATGGAGGCACAAGGTAGAGAGACAACCATCTAGCTACTGCTATGGACCCGTAGTCCAGGGGTGGACTACTCACGCATCACTCCGGAGGCAGGCATGGTGATGTAGAGCCCTCCGGTGATGATCTCCCCTCCGGCAGGGTGCCGGGAAGAGCTTCAGAACTCCTCCGATCTGAGATTGACGATGACGGCCGCGACGGAACTTTTCGTGGAATATGATCGACCGTAATAGGGTTTTCGCGTCGCGGAGAATATATAGGCGAAGAGGCGGCGTCGGTGGCCGAGGGGGGCCACCACGCCATAGGGGGGCGCGGGCCCACCCTGGGCCGCGCCCTAGTGTGGCGTGGCCCCCTGGTGGGTCTGCTCCGACTCCCCTTTGGACTCCGTGATCTCCTCGTGATATTATTGACGATGTCTTTTGTTTCGTCCAATTCCGAGAATATTTCCTTAATAGATTTTCTGAAACCAAAAACAGCAGAAAACAGGGAACTGGCACTGTGGCATCTTGTTAATAGGTTAGTCCCAGAAAATGCATAAAAATGATATGAAGTGTAGCCAAAACATGTAGCAATTGATATAATATCAGCATGGAACATCAAAAATTATAGATACGTTTGAGACGTATCACTAATCATGTCTTGAAAGAAAAGATTGCTAGGTACAACCAAGAGGCTATGATACCACCTAAGCTTGGGGATATTTGGATTACCAAAGTCCTAGTAACCATTGGAAAAGAGACACACCATGCTATACTTGATCTAGGATCTAGTGTCTCTGTTTTATCTAAAAAACTATATGATATACTTGAATTGAAATATCTTGAAAAATGCTCTATTGAACTTGCACTTGCTGATGATTCCATTAAACATGCTTTAGGAAAAGTAAGTGATGTTATGGTAGAGTTACATATGACAGTTGTGCCTGTTGATTTTCTAATCATGGATATGGGGAATAAAACCTCTAGTCCAATTATTCTTGGAAGACCTTTTCTTCGTACTACAGGTGCTATCATTGATTCAAAGGAAGGGAATGTGAAGTTTCAGTTTCCACACAAGAAGTGCATGGAACACTTCCCAAGGAAGAGGGGCACATCATTCAAGCTCGCTCATGAGCTTCGTCCACTATAAACATCAAGTAAGAAGCCTAGCTATATGGCTATAAAGAAATCGCTTTACGGGAGGCAACCCAGTTGTTTTTATTTGTGATTTTCTTTGTGTCCTCTTGCTGTAACAAGAGACCTGGAGCTGCAGATTGGAGGGGGAAAACTCCGACGGGGCGCTGCCGGCATGGTCTCCATCTTCTCCAACGACTTCTCCACCGTCTCCATGATGAAGAGGGAGTAGTCCACCTCTGGACTATGGGTTTGTGGAAGTAACTTATGTATCTCTCTCTCTTGAGCTTCACTAATTAGTACCGTATGAGCTGCTGAACATGATTACGGTCATCTATGTAATACCTTTGTGGTGGATCTTTTTATGAGTTAATATATGTTTGAGATTGCAATGGTTTTGTTTCAGTTATGAAAGTAGATGCATATTATGTACCCCGTTCTTATTTACTTGTCTTGATCAAACATGTTTATGAGAGCGTGTGAGGGGTAACGTGTGCATTAGTTGGAGTAACGGGGGGTGGCTAGTGCAGTGAACGTGAGAGAAAGTTCTGCGATCCACTTGGGTATCTCTACCTTATTTTGTTGCCTCACTAGGGATAAAAGGAAATACCATGCTACCGGAGATGTGGGTGTGACCATTGCCACTACTCCATGACTAGATCTAGCATGTTCTTATTTTAACTTCATGTCATGATACTTATTGCTATACTCTGAGTTATCTTAATTACTGAGATGTTATGATTTAGTTCGCATCTTGGTGGAGTATAAGAGAGACTAATAACCAAAAGGTCTCTATGTTAGGACGTGATGCCCATATAATTATAATTTGTCATTAAACTGTTGTGTTGCAGTCTCATATGTCAACTCTAGTGTTCCATTGTCTACCACTTTATTAAAGAGAGAGTGCATTTGTGAAACCATGAACCCCGGTCCATTTTTAATCATAAGAAACACCTTTCCAACAACTTTTACCACTTTACCATTTTCTGCCATTTAAAAATCCGAAAATACAAAAACACTTTTACATCTTGCATTCATCATATAAAACCCAAAAATATCATTTATCATTGCCACCACCATCCTTGCATATTTATTTACCACCAATGCATATTTATTTCTTGTTTGCATTGCATATTATCTTGATATCATTCTCACAACTTGTGCTTGACAACCACTAGGTGAGGTTGAAAACCAAAACATTTACTTTGTTTTGTAGGTAACCAAAAGAAGGATAGGAAAGATAAATCTTCACTATTGATTCCCCGAGAGTTCGATATTAAACCCTCGAGTCACCCCTCGTGGGGAAAACATGTCTTCCACTTACTACACACTCTGCACTTGGAGTCTCAACCTAACCCATATTCTTTTGACGCAGGTAACTACGTCATCGGATATCACCAAGTGTGGAGTTTTTGCGTGGGACCTGTGTAGTGGCATGGGCCTCGTCCTTAGCAACCCGTAGATACCTCTGTTCTTGCGTTTAGTGCTCCGAGTCACCGGGAACACGTTAATGCCGCTCGCGTCACGCTTAGACGCACGTTTTAGCATGACTAAATGCTTAGCACTAACACCCTGCCTAAACCTCTCCAGCACAGTGCAGCCACGTGCTTCACTGTGTATCCAGCACGGTAGCCTCACCCCTCCTCGTTCTTATCCCTCCCTGGTGGAGGAGAAATATCTTGAGGAGCCAGGTGGCCATCAATGGGCACCACCTAATTTTCCTCTCCTCCCCTCTTTATAAGGCCACCCCAGAGCAGCTCGAGGGAACCCTAGCCACTCCTCCCCATTCCCTCTCCCCTGCTCTTCCATTCGGTGCAAGAAAGTGAGGGAAAGCCACACAGTATTTTGCCCACCATGGCCACCTTGGCCGAGCGCCTCGAGCTCGGGTGAGCGCGTGGGAGGCCACCCCCGCCGCCGGCTCCTCCTCCCACGGCCGCGGCAAGCCGCCTCCGGCCCATCCCCGCCATCGGCCGGCTTCCCAGAGCGCTCCTCGGCCGTCCCCGGCCGGCCACTGTGCGTCTAGTGCGTGGAGCACGGGAGGAAGACGACCGGATCGATTCTTTTTTTCCTTTCCTCCGTTGCGTTTCAGTGAAACGTTTTTTTTCCCAGCCCAGCCCAGCGCGCAACGCAGTAGCAGGCCGGCAAGCCCATCCGCGGCCCAGCCGCACGGCCAGAGCGGCCCGATCTGTTTTTTTCGCGGAACTGTTTTTTTCCTGGGAGACAAACTTTGCAAACTCGTAACCGATGGCGAACCCCAAGGTCATCCTGGAAACCACTGCCGAGGATCATGGCGGATTTCTACTAATGCTTGGGAAGGTCGTTTGTGATCTTCTTGGTAGGCCTGCTCGCCCTCGATATGTGGTGTTCGAGAACTCACTCTCGCCTGCCGAGAGTGAATTTCGAGCATACGTGCATGTCGGCTCGTGTCCGTTGGGCACAAGTCAGCCTTACTTGATCCAAGGTAGGAGCATGCCCACTCTTAATCAAGCCATCCAGGTAGTGGCCTGGGAAGGTCTCGTCCGCCTGCGGTACTCGGAACCGGCGATGGCGAAAAGTCGAGCTTTCCACTTTCTCCCAGCCAGACCCCAGCATGGTGCGGAGGCTATCCAAACTTCCATTAGAGAAGAAGTCGACCCTGCCGTAATCACCCTGGTCACCTACGGGGCTGCAATGACAAGGTTCAGCCATTCTCTGATGGATGAACTCATGGTCACAAGGCGCAACCTTGGTCGTGCTCACTTGCAACTGTGTCGAGCAAGGAACCCACCTACCCTCAACCATGGGCAAGCTCGGAGTACATGACTCCCGTTCCCAGATGATTTGCTGGAACGCAGTCTTGATGCATCTGTGACGCAAGCACTTGCCCGAGTTCAGCAGCACCCCCAAGAGCGAGGTATAATCCTCGAAGGCGTGCCTGCAATTCCTCACCCGCGGAAGATGGAGATGTGGACACCACTCTTCGTCTCGGCCCCGCTCCACCGACTACCAGAGGCCATCAAGTGGAGTAGAACCCGTGTTTAGTTAGCCTGAGTGGCACTTGTACGTTGGTAGGTGAGAAGCGGCGAGGTTGTTTGTTTGTTTGTTTGTACCTGGGCCGCACCGACCTAGGCGGGTGGGGCCCACCTAGGCCGGCCGCCACGGCCACCACCGCCGCCACCTCCTCCCACATGGGCTGCAAGGCCCACTAGGGTTCGGCTGGGGGGAGCCCCCCTTCGGCGCCTCGGCCCACCACCACCACATGGTGGTGCGGCTACCTTGGTGGGCCCTAGGGCCCATCTTGGTAGCCCCATGGTGTGCTCCAATTTTATTATAATATTTTCCATAATTATTAATTAATTAAATAAATCAATATTTAATTAAATAATATTTTGCCCAATTAATTCTTATTTGAAGATTTCCTTTTATAGAATATTTCACTGAATTAATTACCTATTATATGATCCGGGACACCCAGTGTCCGCCGACAAAATACTCCGGATAAATATTTCCTTCACATATAAACCCTCGGAATAAATTCCGACCGTGATAGCAACTTCTATCACAATACAATCTCTGATAAAATCATATCTATCACGCAGACACTATGTCGGTGATACTCTCTCCATATTCCAGACCAACCAATATACACAACTAACCAATCATAGTTTAAGCGTGTCCACCCTACATGTTCGATAACGTGTAGCTATAATTGGATATCCAATCACCGACCAGGGTCAGGTCCGTGGACGACCTGAATAACTACTACCATTATGCGAAAACGCTCTGTTGAACCTGCTGGCTATTTAATATATCATTCCCATCATTCGCGATACCAAAACTTCACCCGAGATATAGATCCGTGGATGACACCATGAATCAATCACTTGATTCATTATAGCTTTGTCTATCTCGTTAACCGTAAGTTCCCTTTACTCGTTTCCGTATTATGATATCCACACGGTGTAACTTCACCATGCATTGTCTGAAGAACATATTGGATACCTTTATAATACCGAGAGGGCCCAGGACGTATCTCTCTAATCACCTAGGAGTAATTTCCCAACTCAGAACATTAGGATATACACCTTGAAGTCAATCAGTAACTGCCGTTTTACTACCCAGTTACGGCCGTAGTGTTGATAACACCAAAGTAACTCCTCCAGTATGCATAACCCTAATAACCTCATAGTTACATGACATGTTATATAATAACCTTACTGTGATAAAGCTAAGGACAAAAAGACAGTTTAACTGAATCTCTTAGTATACCAAAACTTGGGTCTACCGGCCATATTATTATCCAATAATATGCCACTCATTGATGCTGACATATACAATGTCCATGACTAGGAAATCAGTGTCATCAAGCAATCAACAAATTAGTCCGTAAAAGAACTAGGGTACATTTTACGTGTTCATATTCTCTACACGTACGAGTGAGCTTTCCACTGAATCAGGTATTCAGAAACCACCGTAGTTATAGCATAGAGAATATAAATCATAATTAATGAATCAGATGCATAAATACATTGCCTTTTGGGCATACATCCAACAGTCGCCGCCGCGACGACGGCGGTGGAGGCCCGAGCTCCTGGTGCGGACGTGCGCCTGGTGAAGGCGGTCGACGAGCTCGAGCTGGCGGTGGCGCTGCGTGACATCGCCGAGAAGGACGAGCTCGACATCGACCCATAGGTCGACGACGACGCCGACGTGCCTCCCCGGAGATCGGCGACGCCTCCGGAGAAGATCACCGCCGTAGAAGCTAACCCTAGATCTAGGGTTTTAATTTCCGTTTTAAATCTAGTTTAATTTCAGTTGTATCGAACTTAATTTCAGTTCTAATTTCAGTTCTATCTTAGTGTTGAACATATTTGCTTCGTTAAATTTTCGCGCGAACTTGCAGTTTGCTCTAGCTTTGAATATCCAGTAAAATTTTGCTATATCTGTTCTGCCCGCGTTGTTCAGTACCGGAAAAGAATTTTCCAGCCAACCGCATATGCCATATCCGGTACCAAATATATAGGTATGTCACGGCAATGCAAGGGAGTGAGCGCTCGTGCTGCCCATCGAGCGCCCGCGCGCCGCCTAGACGCGTCCAACAGAGAAAAAAAAGACAAATCCCCTCTCTGCTCCTCCCCGCGACGCCGCATCCACGCTTCCTGCCGGCCCATCCTCCCCCTACTGTCCTACTCGCCGCCGCCTCCTCCTCCTCCTGCGCGGCGTCGCTCCACCACCCCGCGGACACCGCCGTACGAGCACAGGCGCCGCACCCCGCACAGGGCGCTCCGCTGGCGGCCGGCGGCGTGGTGCTCCCTCTCTTCTCCCTCCTGCTCTAAAGCCCTGGCTCTCGCCCCATCTCGAGGATTCGACCCCCAGCGCCGCGCCTTCCCCTCCGCCTCCTACCGTTTTCGTCCACCCCACTCCTCTCTTCTCTGCTTCCCGCCGCGGCGGCGGCTCTGGAGGCGCCGTCGATATGAAGCCCTCGCCGCACTTCCCGGAGATCGGGAAGAAGTCCAAAGGTACTACTCCGTCCCCAAAACCATGGTTCCTCCGCCCCCCTCGCTCCCTCTGATTGCTACACGCCGATTTTGCCCGGGATTCCTCTTCTGGGCGTGGCTAAAAACCAAGCTTCGTTTCGCTTGCAGATTTGGTCGCCAAGGACCACAGCTTCAACATTGCGGCCTACATCTCATCTGGAGCGGTTCGTTCCTCACCTTCTCTTTATTCAGATTCTGAGATTTCAGTGTTGCTGTTTGCGCGCGCTTAGACTGGAGCTAGGGTTTTGGGATGGGATGGATGAACAGTCATATCATCTTGCTGGAAGCTACTTTGATCAATTGTTATTGTTGCCTGTGATGGCGCCGTATGTTGGCATTCATATTGACTTTGGGATAGGGGTCTACCTGATCGAGTTATTTTGCTTGTGTTAGTAGTGTAGGGACTAGCTTGATCATGGAATGGAGTACTGGTTCTATAGCTTCCCAATATACACTTCCTTGAGTTCTAAACCCTAGGAACAAATGTTGGTCATGTGGTGGAAATGATGCAAATATAGTATTTCCCATATATGGTTCTCACGTTGATGGTAGTGCAACATAGATGGCATTCCTAATTTGGGGTTTTTGAGGTTTGGGTCCTTGGATTGTTAACCACAAGACTATCTGGTAGTTGTCATTGCGTATCCCTTATGTTGACTGGTCCTTATATTCATATGATTGAGCTATATACTTTCCAATAGGATGTTATTGCTGATGCCCTGCGGAAGCATGTTGAGGAGGAAGCTCGAGATCTCAGCGGTGAAGCTTTTCTAAGGTTTATGGACCAGCTCTATGACCAGATATATGCTTTGTTGCAAAGTGGCGATGTTTCTGAAAATTTGCTGGCTCTTCGTGCTATCGATGCATTGATTGATATGCCCTTCGGAGAGGGTGCTTCAAAGGTCTCTAAGTTCGCCAGTTTCTTGAGAAATGTGTTTGAAGTAAAGCGTGACCCTGAAATCCTAGTTCCAGCGAGCACAGTGCTTGGTCATTTAGCAAATGTTGGGGGAGCAATGACTGCAGATGAAGTTGAGCGACAGGTAAGTTATAATTGTTTCCATTTTTCTTGAATATATGTTTTTCAGTTTGCTAACAAGCAGTTCTTCTGTATAGATTAAAACTGCTCTAGGGTGGCTTGGTGGGGATCGAGTGGAGTATCGTCGCTTTGCAGCTGTTCTTATTCTCAAAGTAAGTTGAACTTGTCAGCTTCTATAGTTGTTACATGTCTTATTCAAGGTCATGATATTCCTCCTTTCAATACTACTACACATATTTTCGTTAGGCTAAACTTGGTAACTTGTTGCATTTTTTTAATGTTATCTACTTAGTGAATATGAGTACAAGTCATATGACTTCTTTGTTCCCCCTTTACTGATCAAATAGCAATGAAGGAACTGGGATCCTAAACCCTGCTTCATGGAATACAGTGACAATCTTCTTATGGCATGTTACAGTGACGTAGAACTAGTAACAAGCTCTGCTATTCTGTAACCTTAGGTATCACTCTTAATTAAGCAGTTCAGCGACTACTCTTGTGGGGATCTATGTGTGCTCCATCTTGCGTATCATCCAGTGGACTTGTCTAGTTTTACAGTTAGTGTATTCTGAATCTTTTGGACCGATATACTCGTACACTGTGAATGAGTTGGCTCACCGTTACCTGTGAGGTTGGATGGTGGCTCTCTTCCTGCAGAAGGAATCCCATGACCAGTACCCCTAGCATCCTTGGGTGTTGCATTTAATTTTTTTTTATTATGTGATTGCATTAGTTTAACTTAATGCTATTTTGTCCAGATGTACTACACTATGATTTGTATAAAATGTATCCTTTTCCTATATGTTTGTAGGAGATGGCAGAGAATGCTTCTACAACCTTTAATGTTCATGTTCCTGAATTTGTTGATGCTATATGGGTAGCACTGAGAGACCCCAAGCAGGCTGTACGCGAGCGAGCAGTAGAAGCCTTGCGTGCTTGTCTTCATGTTATCGAAAAGCGGGAGACGCGGTGGCGTGTACAGTGGTAAGCTATGCATTTGGTTGGTACACATCATGTGCCCTCAGCAACCTATTTATGCTAGTTTGTTAGGACTTGGAATAATGCCCAAAGCACATCCTGGTCTTGATCTGCCAATCATTGCCCATGTACTTTTAGGATACCAGTTTGCAATGCAGATTAATCTGCATGTCGGGCTTGGTCTCTTGGGCTGACGACTCAACTGCTTTGATTAGTATGAGCTGAGCCCTTCTCCTAGTGTTGCAGCAGTAGCAAGTACCCCCCCAATACTGATTCATTTGTGTACCACACTACCACTGATTTTAGTATGTGTACCATTGTATCTTTGCTGCATGTAGTATTTTTAACAAGTAGTAGTCAACCACTAGTCGGGACTAATTGTGATGTCAGTACCTTGTTGGCTTGACTCTACTATATGAGCTAATAACATTACCTTTTATCCATCTTAGTATTTTTGTTTCATGACCAGGTATTACCGCATGTGTGAAGCAGCGCAAGTTGGACTTGGCAAAAATGCTTCTGTTCATAGCATTCATGGCTCATTATTGGCTGTTGGAGAATTGTTGAGGTAAGTTAAAGTTCAGTTTGAGTGATATTTTCCCTAGAAGTTTGTCTTAGTATTCATACTTCTGCAAGTAATTTTTTTCTCTTGGCTGTTTGCTCGTGTACCATATGATTGTGTATTCCTTCTAATATGGAACACATCTCTAACTTTGTCAGTTATGAACTTTGATATAGCCAAACCAGCATCAACAGTTTTTTTGTTGTGGCAGCAATACAAAGCTTCCCATCCTCTGATTCTGTTGTTGCATGAAAATGTTGCAGGAATACTGGGGAATTTATGATGTCTAGGTACAGAGAAGTGGCTGACATAGTCCTCACGTACTTAAAACACCGGGATCAGCTTGTTCGCCGTAGTATAACAGCTCTTCTTCCTCGAATTGCTCACTTCCTGCGAGACAGATTTGTGACCAACTACCTAAAGGTTTTCTCGCTACCACAATTCTGGAACTAAATCATTTCCTTCTCTTCAACTTATATGTTTCCATTTCTTGCATTAATCTTTTTAAACTTTGAAGTTGTAATAGAAAGATAGTGCCATAGCTTGACATATGCTGTTCTCGTTCCCAGATATGCATGGAGCATATCCTGTTTGTTCTAAAAACCCCAGATGAGCGTGCTAGTGGGTTTGTTGCTCTTGGAGAGATGGCTGGTGCTTTGGGTGCAGAACTTGTGCCCAGTTTGCCCTCAATTATTCCACTTTTGCATGAAGCGGTATGCTTTAGAACCCATTTTGTACTCTGGTGTTTACTTTATCTTTATCCTCCTTAATGGTGTTTCTGTTTTCAGATTGCTCCTCGCAGAGGACGGCCATCTCTTGAGGCTATTACTTGTGTTGGAAGCTTTGCAAAAGCTATGGGTCTTGCAATGGAACGACATATTCGTGGTGGACTGCTAGATGCAATGTTTTCTGCCGGTCTTTCTGATAAACTTGTAGATGCACTTGAGTCTATAAGTACTAGGTACTGTTCCTTGATTTGAATTCCCTTCCTTTATTATGTCTTTGGCATGAAAACATCAACTTCCCCGCTTCCTACAGCATCCCGTCTCTACTTCCAACAATACAAGAGCGCTTGTTGGATTGTATTTCTCAAGCACTTCCAAAGTCATCTACGAGGCCGGGTGCTACTGTTAATCGGACAACCAGATCCAACAGTTTGCAGCAGTTTGTGGATTTTAGTGGTCCAGTGCTTGTCCAACTTGCTCTGCGTACTCTAGCGAACTTCAACTTTAAGGTTCGAAATGCTCCATAGAGCTATCTGATTCTAATCATCTACGGGCTTTAAATTATGCAGTGGTTTCAGGGTCATGAGCTCCTGGAATTGGCAAGAGAGAGTGTCATCCTTTATCTGGAAGACGAGGATAGCAGTACCCGAAAAGCTGCTGCGATATGCTGTTGCAGATTAGTCGCACACTCTCTTTCTGCTTCATCTACTTCACAGTTCAGTTCAAATCGCTCAAATCGTATGGGTGGAGCTAAGCGCCGTCGCCTTGTAGAAGAGGTCTGTCTCAAACTTCATCATGCGTTGATTATATCTGTGACATGCATACGTAAGCTATCCTATTTGACGCTTATCATTACTTTCTAGACACGCTTACTATAACGTGTCTATTTGGGAATAGCAGAGGTAAGCGCTTTGAAATGAGGTACTATTAACTGAAATAACTGAAGCAACCATTGTTTGACACAGTTAAGCTGAAATTAATCACAGTCCATTGAGGAATTCCTCAATTTTGTACTATCGAATTTGAAAAACATAAGTTGACAAGGTAATAGCATTCTGAAGAGCCATATAAATGATTCAAGCCTTCCACATGTCAATGTATCTTTAAAGTAAAACTTATTATTCTGCTCTACAACATATGAACACCTATCCGTAACCCCTCTAAGAAAACATGTCAACATCTATAGTGTGGTTAGTGTGGAACCTCATCATATGCCTTGCTCAACACTCTCACATAGGCCCGTAGTACAAACACACATGTTTTGCCATGCTATCAAGCGACTTAATCTTGTCCGATGGTAGTTGCCTTAGAACATCTTAACCAATCCCATGTAGGGAGTCCAAGTTAGTCCGTGATGAACTTGCATACATATGGTCCAAGGAGACACCTCTCTGTTTCACGATTTAGGTCCGAGCTTACCGTGCGAATGTTAGCAGGAGACACCGTCTGTAAGGAATAGTTAATAAGACCGGCCTGTGTATACTTCTGTTTAATGTTGTAGTACAACCACTGAATCGTTATGTAACATTAAAGCAGGTCTATGGAGTGGAAATATTGCCATAGCTATTGACTTCCGTGATGAACTTGCATACTTGAATTTGTGAAATGACTATATCTGAGAAAACAGGGGACATAAATTGTTAAATGGGGGGAGTGCATTCTCATCAAGACACTGGTGGTACCGTCAACACAAATTTCATATTGCGGACATAGTAATTGCATTAACTAGCTACTCCATACACTAAATGGTTTAGGCTATTAGAAAGTATTAGAGAATTGACTAATAACAAGTGGTACATGCTTTACTTTGAAGTGCATAACGTGGAATGCGAGAAACTGAGTCAACGTCTCATAGACCTTCAATTTGTTTGCTATTTATTTATGTTATGGGGGCTAAATCTGTGAAGTGTTCCAGTTAAAAGTAATCTAACAGGGTAGATGACTCTGCCATCTTCCAATGCACGGAATACCTTGATTATAGCCTGCAGGTCTCTGAAATTTAACGTTTTTATAAGGAATGCTGATTTTTTTAATACTGCCTGTGTTAAGTTTCATGTGGAAAAGTAGAATTTAAAAATAATGGCATGGATGCAAATTATGTATGAGAAGAGGATAAGGAAAATTGTAGAAGGGTAGAGGAGGTAGTTCACACCATACTGTTTGGTACATGTGGGAGTTAGGGTATTTATGCCTATCAACATAGTTCATGATTATTAAGTTGCCTCAGTAATGGGTGCAATGATATGACATTTCCAGAAACAGGTTGAGTGGATAACCTGATACACCGGGTATCTTATCTAGAGAAAAACGAAAAACATCATGTAGGCAATATATGAGGATCGGAAAAGGAGCAGACTTGGTACTGCTGTGTCATCAGAAGATGGATAGCCTCTACTTGCCATTCCCATAACAAACCACAAATGCACTTAGTAACAGCTTACTGCCTTTAATAACAGATCAGCAATATACTCAGTTACTCCCTTACTAAAGAACAGCAAATGAATAGACTAGGAAATCATTAAAAACATTTAATTTACTAGAAAACCACAAGGAAATCAGTGGGATTAGCAACCTAAATTGACCAGAAGATTGAAGCTGGCCTGAATAGGGGAGGCGGTGGGCTCGTAGGGTGGAGTTGAGCGGGTGCAGCGACCCGGGAGAGCAAGAGACGGTGCAATGGCTAGTGGATGTAACGGTATTGAGTAAGGGCTTCTGGTGGAGTCAAGGGTGAGTTTGTTTGGTTAATGGCTAATACAGAATGATTGGACCTACACACAGAAAGGACCTGCAAACAGGAGCTTGTCATCCACTTACCAGCTGTGGGATAGTCGATCATGCTTAAATCGTTGATCTTTGACAGTTGACACATTATTTATTTCAGACTTGGACTTCGTTCCTGGAAGTTGGGCACTTCATATTCTTATGTCATAGGCACTGTAATAAGAATTCCTCTGATATATTTTGGTTGACATAATATGATCATGTTGACATTCCTGTATCCCTCTGCAGATAGTGGAAAAACTTCTTATTGCTGCAGTTGCTGATGCTGATGTTGGTGTTAGGAGTTCAGTCTTCAAGGCCCTGTATCGGAATCCGACTTTTGATGACTTCTTGGCTCAAGCCGACATCCTGACTTCAATTTTTGTTGCCTTAAACGATGAGGTACGTTATGTGACATGTTTATTATTTATCATATAGAGTGGGCAATTAAATACTTATTAGATATGTTACCAGATGCATTCGCTACATTTAGTTGTGAAAGTATTGTTTTGAAACATGGCAATTAAATACTCTCTTGTGGATACCCACCCAGAGACTCGTCGGTACCTTACTTGTCCTTGAGCTGGTCAAATATATCCTCCGAAGTGAAGACTCCTTTATTAGCCTTTCTTCATCATCTTAAAAGTCTCACATTGTAGCATCATAACATGGAAGAAACCCCTGAGTAATATCGGAATTCCTCTAACGATTTCAATGAGGAAGTAGTGTCAGGGGAAGAGTCTAGTGAGGATGGTCCCGCCCTTCGGCTTGATCAAAAACAAAGTAGCCTAGGCCGTGCCGTGCCGCACTGTGTCTCCCACCTATAGATCTCGATAAAGATGGTTGGTATTAGCTGGTGTCAAATGGAGCATTGGTTCACCAATCCCAGGTGATCCACAGGAATTCCTACATCCATCAGAGCAACCAACCGAATAAGTGAGTTTTCTGAAGCAGTAGTTCGTCATGCCTGCGAAACACCGTTCTGTTATCAATTTGGGTAGGCCTACTATTAGCCCAACGCCTGCCCTTGGGCTTTGTACCTCTTTCTCCTCTTTTCCCCTCATTTCTCTTCTCGATCAAGAAAGAGCGATGGCTTTCGCGAGTCTACCGAGGTGGAAGCATCATATAAGCAATTCTGGAAAGTGCCAATTAGAAAAACAGTGTTTAATATAACATCTTTGCAAGCAAAAAGGAATAGTCCTTGGTTATTTTAACCATGCTCGGAAATATCTACATCAGAACTCAGACACTTTGTTGTTCTCCTTGAACTATTGCAATTCACGTTCCCATGATGTGGTTGTTTGTAGCAAGTATATTTTTAAACATTATGGCCCTTGCTTTCATTGACAATTTTCTGATATGCCATGATTTAGGAGTATGGTGTAAGAGAACTGGCGATATTAGTGGCAGGCAGATTGTCTGAAAAAAATCCTGCATATGTACTGCCTGCCCTTCGTCGCTATCTTATACAGTTGCTCACGTATCTTGATCAAAGGTTTGGCGCAACTAAAATCCTGGTGCTAATGACCAGTGCTGGTTTCAAATTCATATCGTGTTACTCCAGCATCATGCTTCTGAAGATCTTTATGTTGTCTGCAGTATGGATAGCAAATGTAGAGAGGAAAGTGCTAGATTGTTGGGCTGCTTAATTAGGAGCTGTCCACGGCTAATACTTCCTTATATTGCTCCAGTTCACAAGGTTAGTAAGAAATGAGACTGTCACTACTGTTTCTTGTGCTAGTTTTTACTTCCTAGTTCCATGTTGTTTTCTTTCAGGCGCTGGTGGCTAGGCTTTGTGAAGGAACAGGACCAACAGCCAATACTGTGCTTGCTGCGGGAGTTCTTGCAACTGTTGGAGAACTGGCCAAAGTGGTATATCTTTCTTTATTATCTGATGTTTGTTTCATTTAGCCCCTCTACTTTTACAGAGGGTCCAACCAGGACTTCTATGAAAGTAGAGGTGGAAGGGGTAAAAAGAGGATCCAGGCGACTTGTGGTAATTTATGCTGTGCATGATAGGGTGGTTTTGCAATGAGGCAATATCTTCCTGAGCTAATGCCTCTGGTTGTGGATGCTCTTTTGGATGGAGGTGCTGTGAGTAAAAGGGAAGTTGCAGTAGCAACCCTTGGACAAGTTATTCAAAGCACAGGGTACATGCCTATTTTCTTCTCATTTCTGTACATAGTGAGTTGCATGTTTCAATTTCACAAGACATCTACATCTCGTAGTTTTAGTTTTTTTTGGTTTCTTTGTTCTTTTGCTTTGATGATTCTGGGGCTCGTCTAGCTTAGTTTTGTTTTAGTTTGGCTTTGTTCGTTGGCTGACTTCCTTTGTAACTTTTGCCCCATCTCAGAGTTCTCCTTTTAATACGAAACAGACACGTTTGGGCACATGTTTGAGAAAAAAAAAGTTATCGCTGTTAAGTTGATCTCTCTGCCAGTGAAAGTTTGTTATCTCTTTGTTCTTAGCAGTGTTAGCATATTTAGCATTATTTCCTACTCCAAACTTGAGTTTAGAGAAAAAGTAAATGTGGGTACTCACCGTATTAGCAATAAAGTACTATTTATGTTTGGAACAGTTACCTGTTTCATTTCCTGCCTTGCGGGCACAAATGGAAATGGCTCTCGAGTCTTGACCCTTGATAATAGTTTAATAATAGGTAAAAAAAATCGACGACATGGACTACTCCCTGTGACCTTTTAAATAAAGAAGAAACAACACCGGAACACACCATGCGGAGCACAGGGCTCTAAGGTGGGTGGTGGGTAGAGCGCACACTTGGGCGCGTGCCACTAACCAACTGGTCGCCCGCCCAGCTACTAATGTGTAACGTCCAAGTACTTGTTTCCGTAGATGTGTAGACTAATTACTTTGACTATGTATATACCGTGGCTTGGTCCTCGTTTATATTCTCTGATTTTACATGTATTGTCATCAGCTATGTTATTGCTCCCTATAACGAGTATCCCCAGTTGCTTGGCTTACTCTTGAAGTTGCTAAATGGTGAATTGGAATGGTCGACTAGACTGGAAGTGCTGAAGGTATTTATTTGACTGATGCTTTGCTGTTTCATGAAATTTATATACTGCCCTTATTAAGAAATAATGCAATATATTTTCTAGGTTTTGGGGATTATGGGTGCATTGGACCCTCATGCACATAAGCGTAATCAACATAATTTAACTGGTCAACATAGAGAGGTTCTGCGGCCAACAATTGAGACTGCACAACATATTGTTTCCATGGAAGAGATACCAACTGAGTTCTGGCCATCTTTTTCGGCATCCGAGGACTACTATTCAACAGTATGATTTTATGTTACTTTTATGGGAAACATGGGCTTCTGTGTTAGCCCCTCTAACCTTAATTCTTAATTGCTAGGTTGCAATTAGTTCTCTAATGCGAATTCTTCGAGATCCTTCCCTTGCAAGTTATCATCAGATGGTTGTTGGCTCTCTTATCTTTGTTTTTAAGGTAATATTTCTATTTTCAATATTCTTTCCTTCAACAATTTTTTTGCACTATCACTTTAATGTTTCTTTGTTTTCTTTGTGATACATTTGGACCTAGTCAATGGGTCTTGGCTGTGTTCCTTATTTACCAAAGGTGAGAGATTTAATTTCCTTGATTGTACTGCTAGTCCTATGCATATATAGTAGTCATGTTTCATTCGACTCTACTCATGTTTCACCATAGTATAATCAGATGTGTGATCCACGACTCTGACTGACTGCGATGCTCATGCATGAAACGTTCTAGCTGATGCTGGGGGCATTCATGGCCTTGAGTTGTTTTAACTTTCTAACTGATACATGTTACTTCTGGAATTGTGACTGATTTGGGTCAACAACCAGTTCGTGGCATTAACTGAATTCCTTTTCATGAAACCAGTTGATGATTTATGTGACAGGGTTTAATAATGATGTCAGGCTTCGAGTTTAATTGCTGGAGAACCTTTTTTATATCATGAAAACATTGCACCTAGCAAGTTTCTTCGAACAATATCAGTTGCTTTTTCAAGATTCTCTGCAATCTCCATTTATTAAAATCTTGATTGGGCCCAAAATCTATTATTGAACAGCTAAATGTTTCATTTGGTTTAGTGAATCACAATCACAAAGTTAAACCCTTGTAGTTTAAAGCTTTCAAATCTATTTGGGTTGGATATAAGGCAAACAATTTAGCACATGTATCTCTCTGTTGGAAAAGAGAGTAGGTGTTACAAGGTACACGAAGAAATGTCTGAAATACTTCCTCTTTTGATTGAAAGGTTCTTCCCGAGCTATTCCGTGCCGTTCGTATGTGCGAGGATGGTGGTTTGAAAGAGTTCATTACCTGGAAACTCGGGACATTAGTATCTATTGTTCGGCAGGTAATATGGTCCTTCTAGTGTTAGCCCTTTTGCTTCATTTCATTCTTCGAAGATTCTTTCTGTTGCAGTTGGTATCTAGCTTACTCATCAAATTTGCCTGTTTCAGCACATTCGGAAGTATTTACAAGACATGCTCTCTCTCATCTCCGAATTATGGACTTCCTCGTTCAGCTTACCTGCACCAAAGCGGGCCATACAGGGTCCGCAGGGTTCTCCAGTAATAATACATGAATTTCTCTGTTATCTGTTGTTACATTCTGTTCGCAGTATAATACTGCTGCACGCCTACAGTTTCTAACTTAACTATATGAGGCATAGCGACATTTTTACATGGGAAAGAAAACAGAGTGTGATCACTAAACTGCAAATATTTTCATCATTCTTACCTTAGGCTTGATGCTCAACTTCAGCTATCCCACTTATTTTAGTCGCCACATGCTTGGTATGTTGATAGTTATATTCCACACCTAGTATCATCTTTTGTCACCACATGCTTCTGTGATGTGAATTTGGGACTGGAGGATTCAGGGTTTAGATAATCGTAGAAAGAAAGTGCTGATTTCACAGATGATGCTAGCATGATCTGTGGAGAGAAATTGAAAGAGTTATTTCATTCCTTCTGCAAACTCTGAACTGATGTTGTACATGAGGGCTTAACAAAATAAGATCAGCGTTTCCATATATTTTTATTGAAATAACTATACGAGTGCGAAGTTGGTGCCAAGATAGCAGTAGCAGTCCCTCTCCCCACACCTCACCCACACATCTCAAAATTATTAACACAACTAATAATAGTTGAATTTCCAGACTCACCTCTTTCCAGCTAATATTGATACTTCCCAACACAGCGTAGTTCTCCGCAGGTAGCAATAGTGTAGTCGCTTCGGAGATACTTGCTGGAAAAAAATGTTGAGTTTCTTAAAGTTGGAAGTTGAGATGTAATTTTCTAGAAAGTTATATACAGTTATAGTTGGTAGTGTTAATAAAACATACCAGGTAATAACACAGCAAATGACATATTGATCTGCTAGATAATAACATGTAGAATTGCTAGCGAATAAGGTAGGGCTACTCTTGTTGTTGCGACAAAAATGCTGTTAGTTGCCATCAAGTAATATGTATCCCCTCTGTTCGAAAATAGATGACTTTTTAGGCATCTATTAATGTTCATACATGACGTTTTACACTTCCAAGGAGAATATTTGATAGCATTTCCTACTATACCCCTGCCATCTAGTTTCATGGTTTCCCCATCTACACAAAATACCATTGCACAATTATCAACTGAAGTTGATAGTTATTAATTCCCTAAGAAAACCAGTATTGGGAGTCTGTGTAGTTACCTTATGTCTTTGCTAACCTGCTGATAATGATAGGTTGCACCCAAACTGATTCTTTGGCTGGGCGAGTGACTATGTTTTCTGACCATCGTTTGTGGGAATTCCAGTTTAAATGATATAATTTCCGTGTATTCCTGTAACTATGTCATGGCCCACCAAAAATTGTTGAGTAATAGTTTTGTGATTCTGCTGTTTCATATCATCATTTTCGTAATTACTATCTTGCCTCTCCCCCAGGTTCTTCATCTTGTCGAGCAACTATGCTTAGCATTGAATGATGAGTTCAGGGTGTATCTACTCCATATTTTACCAAGTTGTATTCAAGTCTTGGGTGATGCTGAACGCTGCAATGATTATTACTATGTTCCTGACATATTACACACGCTTGAAGTGTTTGGCGGTATGTACCCATTTCTTCTTTTCATGTCCTTAATTTATGTCTGGTGAAACTTAACATATATTATCTTTTATGGCACCTTGTAGGAAATTTGGATGAGCACATGCACTTGGTTGCTCCGGTGCTTGTTCGTTTATTTAAAGTGGAGCTAGTTGATATTAGACGGCGTGCCATTGTCACTTTGACTAAGCTTATACCTAAGGTGCAGGTAAGTTCATGTTCTGATCCAGTTTGATGTACCATATGATTTGCACTAAAAAGATCTTAATTAAAAAACTTATGTGCTTTTGTATTGCACATCATGCATCTTAAATATATCTCGTCCAGGTTGGTACTCATGTATCGGCGCTAGTACATCATCTGAAGCTCGTCTTGGATGGGTAAGACTTATGATTAGAAATAACTTATTATTTCTAACACATTGTTGATTTGTCGAGCTTTTTTCAATAAGTTGTTGTTTTCATAGCATACTATGATCCAAAAACCTCAAACAGAGCTTGGGGTTCCACGTAGCCTGAATCATGGAAAATTTAAAATCTTCACCTTTTGGTTTAATTTTTTTTCTGAAAATCTATCCAAGTACATATAGATGTCTAGTACCTACACATAAATTGTTATAGAATTATGTTTTCATATGTGACCTACATGAAAATGACAAATGTGAAAACCAAAAACTAATTTTGTAATGCCTACTTAGAGCTACATTTTGTGTAGTCCAAAGTACAACGTATTTTTCAAGAGAACTTTACATGTTAGGAGAAATCGCCTCATGCTTTGTACGAAAAAAACATATTGTTCCAAAACTTAGAAATACCATTTTTCATTTTTTTGAAAAATCCGGTTCCATCTGATTGCTCTCATTTATGATCACCAATTCACCATATTGGTTACACTTTTTTGAACTGAATTTTACTTTTATCAATTTCGTTCGTTTTGTGCAACACTTTTCTCAACTTGGCTGTTCTTTCCCCTTCTGTGAATAGAAACAATGATGATTTACGGAAAGATGCTGCAGAGGCGCTCTGCTCGCTCGCACATGCTCTTGGAGAGGAATTTACAATTTTCATACCGTCCATTCATAAACTTCTTGTGAAGCACCATTTGCGGGTACTCCTATTTTGATTTTTGTTAGAGCAACTCCTATTTTGATTTTATCCATGTACCTTTTGATGTCTTGGCTTAATTTTTCATGTCTTACCTCTTACAGTACAGAAAATGGGATGAGATTGAAAATCGATTACTAAGGCGACAGCCGCTCATCTCCGATAACTTGTCAGTACAGAAGTACACACAGTGTCCACCTGATGTCATTAGTGACCCCCTTGAGGACTTTGACGGTGTTCCTTCTGAGGAAGCTGATGAAACACAGAGGCAACCAAGAAGTCATCAAGTAATATGCTTTGTTGTTTCAGACGAGACGTTATAGATTTCCTTGTATTCTGCTTCTGACTAATTGTTGTTATCGTTGTTCTTTTGACCATTTTGCCTATTTTTAAGACATCAGAGCTCACTCTTGCCTTTGAAACCTTTTGACTCTGTTGAAGACTGTTATCACACTTGGGATGACCTTCCTTTTTGCTAACATCAGAAAGTCTTATTGTTCTTGTTCAGTGTTCCTAAGTAGGAACTGCAACAACCGTATACACTCCACTTAAGTATTCATGTTAGTCATACATATCAAT